>JAQJVL010000167.1:1311282-1811514 GCA_035578905.1 Stictocephala bisonia
CCCGCTCACCCATACACGTACAGTGGTACTGACCCACCCGCCCAACCATACCCGTACAGTGGTACTGACCCACCCTCCCACCCATACACGTACAGTGGTATTGACCCACCCCCCCCCACCCATACACGTACAGTGGTACTGACCCACCCGCCCACCCATACACGTACAGTGGTACTGTATGGGTACTGTTTTTTACCAGGTGAAGTTCGGACTAAGAAGCCCTCTAACACTTAACCTGGGGACCAACGGCTTAAGGATGATTTCCGAACCACCACCAGTTACCAGACAGTTGGGCTACGTGCAAGGACGGGATCGCTCAGACGGTAACCCATCCAAGAAACAACCATGATCGATGTTACTTGACTCCGTTGTCTTGCAATAACGTCGGAATCCTCTGGTCAAAGAAACTGAATTTCACAGCAAATAAATATATTTGACATTTTTTATCACTGAATAACAAACGTTTAAAAGTCGACATTTTTTGTATTTAAATATAAATATAATTTATAAAACGGGCTAAAATCATAGATAAAGTTGCATTACTACAAAACAGGAAGTGCCTTCATGATTCCTTCGTTCATCCAGTAGCCATCAAATGAGTAAGAATGGTGTACTTCCTGCTTTTTCAGACTAATTAAAGAACCTTTGACTCTGTAAATCTTTCCCAAAAGGGCATTTATGTCTTATAAATATGTGGTTTTTAAACTGTTTATAATTTATAACTACTTATAGTTACTAATAAGAATTACTTTTTATTAAATACTCTGAATCTTCAGCCTTAACCCACCCACCCGCCCATACAAGAACAGTTGATATTCTTGCCAGTGACTTTCTTGGAGGGTTTCGACGTTATCTCAAGATGACTGCGTCAAGCAATATCGAGCAACCTCAAAATAGTTGTAGTTCTGAAAAAGATTTTAAATTACTGAACCATGCATTACCTCGGAAAACTATTTTATTTGTTTAGTGTGGCTGCATCAAAGATAAACAGTGATTTAATTGTGCATTTTCAGATTTATGTTTTTTACCATACAAAATGAAACTTCCGAATACCAAGTGATGATCCATTTTACCATGAAAGTATGCTACTTGTAAAATTTAATATCATGGCCGTATTACATTTAAAACTGTAATAGGATATAAAAATATATAAAATTTCGTCATTATTATTTTTTTGTAATCTTCCATTTTCAGAAATGTAACTCACTATCAATATATGTATTGTAAAACTCAAAGCACTATACTAAGTAAATTTACAGATGGCTCAGTATAATGCTGATATTGCTGATGCCTCAGCTGAGATACTTGCGAATACGACTGTTGATCAGCAAGTACACTTCCAAGAAAACGATTGCTGACTACCATCAGACACATCGCCAGTTATAATGACAGGTGTGCCTGTTAACTCCTCAGGTATATTCCACAGAAGACACCTGCTAAACTATAGTCGGCGAGCCACGAGAAGTCCTCTGAACTTCACGCCTCTGTGATATTGAAGGCACTGATTTGTTTTGAAACAGCTCAAATCATATACATTACAAATTATAATTAGTAATTACGACAGGTACACTACATGACTTGTGCTGTTTCAATGAATCTTCAATATCACAAAGGAATGAAGTTCAGAGGACTTCTCGTGACTCTCCGAATATATCAACTATTCTCTCGGTTCTATTAGGGTTTACGTCTCTGCCCCGCTTATCAGGAACATGACAGGTAATTTCTCAGAAGACGACTGTCAGTCACAAAATTAGCTGTAAACAAATAATAGCTGTAGATTTATTCTGATGCTCAAAGATAGCATAAGCTAACTATTAGTTTATGTACAAGGGGTGGGTGGATGTGTCCATCAAGAGTGTTGGGTGGATGTGTCCATCAAGAGGTATGCACGAGCGTTGGGTGGATGTGTCCATTAAAAGGTATGCACGAGTGTTGGGTGGATTGGTCCATCAGAGTCGCTGTACGGCGGGTAGATAGGTAAATCAAGTCATCAATTTGTCATTTCAATCACATTGCACACCAATATTGTAAAAAAAACTGATATTTTCCGTTAATTTACTACCACTACCTTTTTTAGTTTCCGTTAAATCACTACCGCTTGATAATTATTCGAGTGCTCTAAAAACTGTTCCCCTTGCTCATGTTTACGTCCACTGTGGTATTCCTTATCCACTAGGAATCCGATATCGGTTGCCTTATGTTATCGCTTTCTAAGAACTTACTCAAGGAGAGCGCATTCGGCGGTTGAGTCAATCATTGGATTTCCTAGTTTGTGATAAACTTTGGTTGCCACTTACCTAACCTGACCGTAATTTCGATAAAAAAAGTAGTGGTAGTGAAGTAACGGAAAAGGTCCTACATAACATCTTTTTTTAAGTTATATTACACTAAGCTTTAACATCATTCTTATATGGTGAATGATAACAAAGTCTTTCATTTTCTGATAATGGATTGTTCATTATCTATCTTGTTTAGATATTTTGGGAGAAAATATGTTAAAATTCCTTAGTACGAATATAGAGACTATAAAGAATATTTGTGCAACGTTTCATGGTTCTAAGTCTTATAGTATACGAGAGGCCAGTCAGTCATTGATATTTGATTTTTATATTTACAGGCAAAATACAGAAAATTAAGTTTAAATTTATTACTAAAAAAACGCTACCCTGAAACAACTGTTAGATGATATTTTTCGAATCAGAAATTCCTCACTTTAATTAAATCCTCATCAAGCTTAGTAAAAACACATTGAACAAATCAAATCCTCCATAAATTTAAACAGTGATGTTTATCATTTTAAAGTGCAAATGAGTGGAATAAATATAATTAGGGATGCGTTTACCTTTCCTTTATTTGTTTACTGAAATGACTCGAAATATTAAGCATTAAGCAGAATTTAAATAATACATGTTAATGAAAAAAATAACAAATTCAACAGTTTCGAAAGTCTCTCACCAAACGTTAACGCCCGTATAATCAAGTGCGAAATGACGCCTAAGCATACCTGAAGGAATATATTGAGTTAATTAGCATTCCAAGAACAATCTGGTGGTTATAGGGAATTCCTTTAATTAAACTCCGTTCACCGAAGGATGGTTCTGCACTTTATTTAGAATATTTAATGAATTAAAATCATTAATAGGATAATCAATAAGATTATTCTTTAATAACCATAATTATATTATTAATTTACTCATAGAACTGACATATCTTTAACTTTTCTCGTTTGATATTTAGAGGTAAAAAAGTGTATTATATTTAATTTTAAGATCACCATTTAATCGGGATTTAGGTTTAAAAATATTCTCATTTCATTAGGTTTATTGGATAGTATAAATTTGATTATATTTATCAAATATTATTTCGGTCCAATTGCTTATTTTTACTAAGCACGAGTTTTTAACTAACATAATTTGCTAACGATTCTCCAAACAGTTGTTTTGCATTTGAATTTTCCTTTAATTTTAGATAAATTACTAGTGTATATAAATATATTTATTTTATGTTACTAAACGTAAAGTTGCATTACTCGTCGATTAATTGTTTAAAGTGTTTATGGCATCATATAAATGTTTTATGAACATAGTTTTTATACAGCGCATATTTGAAGAACAATAAGTTTATAATCAATAGGAGAAAGTAATGGAAGAAAAGTTTATTAATCAGTGATTAAATAAATACTTGTTGTATAAAATAACTATAGCCCAACCATAAATTTGTGTTTAAAGGACATATGTGAGTGTGTGATAATGTTTAATTATTTTAGCCATTTATGAGGAATCCAAACGTGACAAAACCTTTTGAAACGAAATTAAACCCTGTGGGGTGTCTAGTGAAATAAAATAGTTTAACATACATTGACTTCATAAATCATATACGCTATTTTTTCTGTTTACATTCTACATTCAAATCAACTGGGTACATTTTTGTAAAATCATTTCATATAAAAAAAAAGTTATATTTGTATTGGTTATGTTATATAATTAACTGCTATGTTTAGTGAAATGTTTACTCCTATACAAAGTATCCCAAAAGTCCCCCCCCCCCCATGTAACGTTTGAACGGATTGAAACAAAGCAATATCCTTCGGCGAATAGTTATGTAATGAGTAATGATGATTTTAGCGCTATATGAGAACTTAACTCCTCAACCCAAAGTTGGGGAAAATCCAAAATTTCAAATGCAAATCCCCATCAAGTGGCACCCCATTTTAAAGGTCTTTATAAAAGAAGAACAATGCCACACATTAGAGGTCTATATCTCAATCCAGTTTAAAACTACAGCTTGTCAACATTTAAACTAAAAATTAAATTTAAAATCAACAAAAAAAAATTAGAATTAAATCAGGAATAAGGTAAGATTAATAAATTTAAAAAATCTAAGCATACAGATTATTATCAAGTAAGTACAAAGGTCATAAGTCCGAACAGACGAGTCAACAAAACCATTGACCTTTAAGCATAACTATAAGCTGTAGTTTTGTACTGGATTGAAATAGAGACCTCTAGTTGGTGAAATTGGTCTTATTTTATGAAGATTTTTAAAATTAAGTGTCACTTGATGGGGGTTTGCATTTGAAATTTTGGACTCTACCCCCCCCTTCCATTTTTGGGTGAGAAAATAAGTTCTCAATAGCGTAAAAATCATCATTAGTCATTACATAACTACACCCCAAAGGATATTGGTTTATTACATTCCTTTCAAAAGTAACAGGGGGGGGGACTTTTGGGACACCTTGTATATTATAGTTTTTAAAATAATGATTAATTAATAGTTATGAAAAGTTTGCCTTCATTCGATTGACTTGTTCTTCAACACTGAGGTGGCTGAGTAATGGTTTTTAATTTATGCTAAAATATGCGCATAGCTACAAGCCACTAGAAATGTATAACGACCCGTTTCCTGGACTAATTAACTTAATTAATGAACACTGTTTGGTTACACCACTTGTAACAATCTGTTTCCAGCTCAAAAGTACTGTAAACAATCGTATCCCCGAGACTGTCTACACTTTAATGAACACTGTTTGGTTACACCACTTGTAACAATCTGTTTCCAGCTCAAAAGTACTGTAAACAATCGTATCCCCGAGACTGTCTACACTTTAATGAACACTGTTTGGTTACACCACTTGTACCAATCTGTTTCCAGCTCAAAAGTACTGTAAACAATCGTATCCCCGAGACTGTCTACCCTTTAATAAACACTGTTTGGTTACACCACTTGTAACAATCTGTTTCCAGCTCAAAAGTACTGTAAACAATCGTATTCCCGAGACTGTCTACCCTTTAATGAACACTGTTTGGTTACACCACTTGTAACAATCTGTTTCTAGCTCAAAAGTACTGTAAACAATCGTATTCCCGAGACTGTCTACCCTTTAATGAACACTGTTTGGTTACACCACTTGTAACAATCTGTTTCCAGCTCAAAAGTACTGTAAACAATATTATCCCCGAGACTGTCTACACTTTAATGAACACTGTTTGGTTACACCACTTGTAACAATCTGTTTCCAGCTCAAAAGTACTGTAAACAATCGTATTCCCGAGACTGTCTACACTTTAATGAACACTGTTTGGTTACACCACTTGTAACAATCTGTTTCCAGCTCAAAAGTACTGTAAACAATCGTATTCCCGAGACTGTCTACCCTTTAATGAACACTGTTTGGTTACACCACTTGTAACAATCTGTTTCCAGCTCAAAAGTACTGTAAACAATATTATCCCCGAGACTGTCTACACTTTAATGAACACTGTTTGGTTACACCACTTGTAACAATCTGTTTCCAGCTCAAAAGTACTGTAAACAATCGTATTCCCGAGACTGTCTACACTTTAATGAACACTGTTTGGTTACACCACTTGTAACAATCTGTTTCCAGCTCAAAAGTACTGTAAACAATCGTATTCCCGAGACTGTCTACCCTTTAATGAACACTGTTTGGTTACACCACTTGTAACAATCTGTTTCCAGCTCAAAAGTACTGTAAACAATCGTATCCCCGAGACTGTCTACCCTTTAATGAACACTGTTTGGTTACACCACTTGTAACAATCTGTTTCCAGCTCAAAAGTACTGTAAACAATATTATCCCCGAGACTGTCTACCCTTTAATGAACACTGTTTGGTTACACCACTTGTAACAATCTGTTTCCAGCTCAAAAGTACTGTAAACAATCGTATTCCCGAGACTGTCTACCCTTTAATGAACACTGTCTGGTTACACCACTTGTAACAATCTGTTTCCAGCTCAAAAGTACTGTAAACAATCGTATCCCCGAGACTGTCTACCCTTTAATGAACACTGTTTGGTTACACCACTTGTAACAATCTGTTTCCAGCTCAAAAGTACTGTAAACAATCGTATTCCCGAGACTGTCTACCCTTTAATGAACACTGTTTGGTTACACCACTTGTAACAATCTGTTTCCAGCTCAAAAGTACTGTAAACAATCGTATCCCCGAGACTGTCTACCCTTTAATGAACACTGTTTGGTTACACCACTTGTAACAATCTGTTTCCAGCTCAAAAATACTGTAAACAATCGTATCCCCGAGACTGTCTACCCTTTAATGAACACTGTTTGGTTACACCACTTGTAACAATCTGTTTCCAGCTCAAAAGTACTGTAAACAATCGTATTCCCGAGACTGTCTACCCTTTAATGAACACTGTTTGGTTACACCACTTGTAACAATCTGTTTCCAGCTCAAAAGTACTGTAAACAATATTATCCCCGAGACTGTCTACCCTTTAATGAACACTGTTTGGTTACACCACTTGTAACAATCTGTTTCCAGCTCAAAAGTACTGTAAACAATCGTATTCCCGAGACTGTCTACCCTTTAATGAACACTGTTTGGTTACACCACTTGTAACAATCTGTTTCCAGCTCAAAAGTACTGTAAACAATCGTATCCCCGAGACTGTCTACCCTTTAATGAACACTGTTTGGTTACACCACTTGTAACAATCTGTTTCCAGCTCAAAAGTACTGTAAACAATCGTATTCCCGAGACTGTCTACCCTTTAATGAACACTGTTTGGTTACACCACTTGTAACAATCTGTTTCCAGCTCAAAAGTACTGTAAACAATCGTATTCCCGAGACTGTCTACCCTTTAATGAACACTGTTTGGTTACACCACTTGTAACAATCTGTTTCCAGCTCAAAAGTACTGTAAACAATCGTATCCCCGAGACTATCTACCCTTTAATGAACACTGTTTGGTTACACTACTTGTAACAATCTGTTTCCAGCTCAAAAGTACTGTAAACAATCGTATTCCCGAGACTGTCTACCCTTTAATGATGTAGTTTTTTTTAAACTTATTTAAATAAAAATATTCATATATTTTTATTTTATTGATGTTTTTTAAAATATTGTATTTCATCAGTAAATCAATTTGGTAAAATTAATTTTAAAAAGTAGTAGTTATAGTAATGAAAATAAAGCTGTTTAAAAATTAATTATAGTATTTAGTTCTATTAAAAGTGCAGCAGTTTTCATATCTTTTATTTATGACTGAAGTGTTAACGAACCAAGATAATATATTAATATAAGTTAGGTTAACAAACAAAGAAAATTCTTTGAGAAAACTGTATTTAAAACAAAATTAAAACTAATATAGACTATTATTTTAACAAATTTATTTTTATCTAATAGTTTTAATTTTTGTTTTAATTAGCATAATACGTGTTGTTACATATACAGTACAATTGAACGTCACATAACACAAATATATTACAATATAAGCATAACATTCACAAAAATATTAATAAATACAAGAACAAAATGCACAAATATTATTTTGATCGATTTCGGGGAACCACGTTCACCTTACTCAGGCCAGAGGAATTAACAAAAGAATGAAAAGATTGAAGAAAGAAGCGTGGTTCACCGAAATCGATCACCATAATATTTGTGCTTTTTGTACTTGTATTGTAATATATTTGCGCATTTTGTGCTTATATTGAAATACATTTGTGTTCCGTGACTTTCTCTTGTACTATATACTTTAAAGGAAAAATTTAACACTAGGTTCGTACGTTAAAGTTAAAGTTCCAAAGAGGTAAAACCTATATTTATTCATTACTATATATTCTAGCTATTAATATTATAATCATTACAATTGACCTTTTACTGCATCACTTATAAAATGAATTAAGCAATCCAAAATATTGAAAAAATTAAAGAATATTTAATTATTCTTATACTTTTACTTTCTTTTTTTTAGGTTTACTGTTTAAGATAGTAATTTACTTGTAATTATCTTCCAATCTATTTTAGTCCCGAACAGATACTGAGAAATCCTTACAAAAGGCAAATAGTGAACAAATAAGAAAGGGCATGTTGATCATTTTAAACATTTCTATATTTTTAAGTAATCATTTTTAAATATGAGACGCTGACACAACGTTGTTGGTATTTTAAGGCGAATATGAATGGTTATATGAGTGTAGGATGAGTGTGGATGAGTGTAGTCTGGTTACTATCTTAGTTCAACTGTTCCTCAGAAAGGGCAATTTATTAATAGCCCAACAGCCAGGGCAACTAAGGGACCTACTGATTTACGTGGAATCCGAACCAAGTAGTGCTGGTCTGATTTTCAGCTAATTGACAAGCCTGATACTCAGTTACCTCCCCCACACAACATACGCGCAATGATTACCACCCAACATGGACAGCCCAGACTTCTCTAGTAGTGTCCACGCCGATAGAAACCATTAAGCGGACGCCATGTCGGTATTAAGTAATCCTATAATACCATGGGGTTATCGTATTTTGAAAGTTAGAGCATTCTATCATCTATTAAAAGGAATACCCAAATAAAAACCAGGTGAGATGTTTGTTTGTGTCAACTTTGTATGTGTATGTAGAATGTTTGTCTAAATATTATGTACACGTATAATATTGTGAAATTGCGATCGTAGTTTTTATTATTTAAGTAGGAGGTAAGTATTTGTAATCACACATTCAAATCAGCCATATATAGGGATGGCAACGATATATTGATACATCAGAAATATATTAATATGTTTCGATATATCGATATATTAGTATATAAATAATCAATATATAGGTATATTTGCTTCCAATAATATCGACCATATCGATATTTTGGTCCAATACATTATACTGGTGGTGCAGTGCTGTAACCCAGCTACTTGGGGACAAAGTGTTTGGGAGATTGTAGGCGAAAGGTTGGATGCTCGGTCCTCTTAATACCGACATGGCGTCCACTTGATGGTTGCTATCGGCGTGGACACTACTAGAGAAGTCTGGGGTGTCCATGTTGGGTGATAATCATTGTGCGGATGTTGTGTGGGGGAGATAACTGAGTATCAGGCTTGTCAATTAGCTGAAAATCAGACCAGCATTACGAGGTTCGGATTCCACGTAAAGCTATAGGTCCCTTAGTTGCCCTGGCTGTTGGGCTAATAATAAATTGCCCTTTCTGAGGAACAGTTGAACTCAGATAGTAACCAGACTACACTCATTCACACTCATCCTACACTCATTTAACCATTCATATTTGCTTTAAAATACCAACAACGTTGTGTCAGCGTCTCATATGTAAGAATGTAAGAATAACACTAGATATTGACGTTATTATCTCTCCTCAAATTCATCTCGATTCGGAAAAAACATTTAAACTGCCTCCTGTGCCTACAACACATGCATTGAAATAATAAAGTAACTTTATTTCGTGAGGTTAACGAACTAAACTTTAGTTTATTGTAGACCAGTGTGTGGAACGAGTGGCGATTCTATACGAATGTTACATTATTCCTTTATAATTAACATAATAACTAAAGGTATAATTATTCCTATTTTGAATTTGTTTCTTTCAACCCCAGAAACAATATATCGATATTTTCTTTCGACATTATTGTTAGATCGATATTTTGTTTGCGATATATCGGTAATTCGATGTATCGATATGTTGAAAATATTTGCCATCCCTAGCCATAGATGAAACTGAGATAAATAAACATTGGCCTGTTTCTGTGCGCTTACTCTAATTAATAAGAACACTTTGAATCATAATTCCCATTTGTATAAGATTTAATAACCCTTGCTGGAATTTAACCCCTTGAACAAAACACCCTATTGGAACTTATAGAGAACTGCAAACTTATACAAAGCTCCAAATTGAAGTTCTCCGAAATCCAAGGACACTTGGAATGTTCTCGCGTTTGAATGTTCCCTTTGGTCTTTGTCGGAGTCTGCGAAATCGTTGTTCAAGCAGTTGCGAAATTCCCGCACTGTTATTCAAAGCAGGTTCGAATCGTTTTATATGTAAATACTTCACCACAAAACATAGTTGTAAGGCCGATAACTCAGTCAACCCGAGTGAGTTTGAACTCTGGAGTAAATATAGGGGGCAGATTGAGGGTTGTTTGAACAACGCACATACTGATTAACATAAAAACATCTAAAATATTTGTATCAGCTGTTAAACAGTAATTTTATAGAAAATAGTTCAAATAAAAATTTCTTATAGGGCCTACATTTAAGAGGGTCGGTGCACGGAATTTTTTATTTTTTTGTTGAAAAATTGGTTTTCTCTTAGTTTTATAGCCTGAAGTACCCTCTTCCCAACGGTGTATAACATTATATATATATATATATGTATATAGATAAAGACAACACTTGGCAATTTTTTATATTTATTAATATCGATTACGGTCTCGTAAGACTATCTTTAGTTGTACCATGTATAAACTAATTACTTATTATTTTCTAAATTAACTTTAAAAATAGTTTTCTAAAAGTGTGTCACTCGATTTTTTATAGAAATTATCTCTCCGAACCCCACAGTCTGTGTTCTAATCTGTACTAATCTATTACACAAATATTGTCTTGATATAGTACTACGAGTGGAAAAATCTGTATGTTATTACTGTCTATTGTGTTGGCTAACTGACATATGGTTTCTTTCAGTTTGTTTGTTGTTGTTATTTTTTTGCATCTGTTTTATGGTTAGAATTCAGTATTTGTGAAGTTTGGGTGTCATAGTTTGTGTTTTTTAAGTGTAAATAAAATATTTAGTTATTATTTGTAATTATAACACCGATTTATATGTTTCAGAGTTGAAAAATATTTAAGAAAAGAAAGTTTTATGGTAAAACTAGTAAAAATAATACACAAATTGACAACAATCCAATTTCTAGTGTGTCAGTGATTATTGTGTTGTCATTACATGCCATATAGCCTACAAAAAGATATAAACTGACCAAAGATACGTGACAGACTAATAACCATACAATATCCACTGACTGCTTCATTGTTACTAACGACCAGCCTGAAACAACTAGCCTAGAAATACCTTATAGTGATTAGCGTGTTGTAATTACATGACGTACGGCAACGCAAATGGTATAAACTGACCAATGGTCACGTAATTGACTCTAATACCCATACAATATCTAATGACCGCTTCATTTTGACTAACGACCATTCTGGAACAACCTCAGAGTGAATAGTGAGTTGTCGTCACATGAAATAAGGTGTCCCAACTGGCATAATGTAGCCAAAGGTCACGCAACTCTCAGCCATACGAATACAATATCACTGACAGCTTCTTTGTGGCTAAAGATGAACCTGGATCAACATCAGACTAATTAGTATTTTGTGGTCACATGAAATACGGCATTTCAACTGGTATAATCATGCCTAAGGTCACGCAACTGTCAGCCATTCACACAAAATGCCACTGACAGCTTCATTGTGGCTAAAGATGAACCTGGATCAACATCAGACTAATTAGTATTTTGTGGTCACATGAAATACGGCATTTCAACTGGTATAATCATACCTAAGGTCACGCAACTGTCAGCCATTCACACATAATGTCACTGAGAGCTTAATTGTGGCTAATGACGAGCCTGGATCAACCTCAGAGTGATTAGTGTGCTGTCAACACATGACATTAGGCATCCCAACTGGTATAATCTGGCCTAAGGTCACGAAACTGTCAGCCATACGCACAAAATGTCACTGACAGCTTCATTGTGGCTAACGTCGAGTCTGGTTCAACTTCAGAGTGATTAGTGTGTTCTCATCACATGACATACGGGGTCCTAATTGGTATGATCTAGACAAAGATCACAGGACTGCTAGTCATACACACAATGACCACCCACTGCTTCAATGTGGATAACGACGAGCTTGAAACAACCTCAGAGTGATTAGTGTGTTGTCAGCACATGACGTACAGCGTCCCAACTGGTATAATATTGCATCAGGTCACCTAAATGACTGTCATCACAACACAATGTCATTGACAGCTTCATTGTGACTAACGACGAGCCTGGAGTAACCTCAGAGTGATTAGTGTGCTGTCAACACTTGACGTACAGCGTCCCAACTGGTATAATCTGGCGTAGGGTCACGTTAATGACTGTCATCCCAGCACAATGTCACTGACAGCTTCATTGTGACTAACGACGAGCCTGGAGTAACCTCAGAATGATTAGTGTGTTGTCATCACATGAAATACACCTTCTCATCTGGTATAATATTGCCAAAGGAAAACAGAATACACGAAAGAATAATAAGGGAAGGTCTCAGAATTAGGGATCTTATAGTTTTATAATTTACATAAAGTACCGGTGAGAATTACGAAAGCCTCGTTAAAAAGTTAAATATGAAAAAAACATTTGAAATCAACCAGCCAGTAAGTTCTGAATAAAATCCCTATTTGATTGTTATGAAACTGAAAATAAAAATAAAATATATGTTAGCCTTAATTTATTGCGAAGAATAAAGATAGTTACCTTATCATAAATCCATATTAGATGTTAATATTAAATATAAACTTCACTAAAGAAATACAGCAAAGCCAATAATGCTGACTCGATATAGTAGTTCATTATTTGGGACTGGTTTGATGTTTTGATAAATTAACAAAAAAACACATGAACTAAAATTTAAAAAGAAATTACAATTAAATAATATAATAGTTAATAATATTTTACTAAATATTAAAAAATTTAATCTATAGACTTGTCAAATTTAACGGAAGTAAATAACAAAATGTAGAATACATGTTACAAAAAATATTAAATTAAAAAATTAAGAAACTATATATATATTGAATGAGGTTGTCAATAAATATATCACAAATCTAGTAAAGAAATTAAAATATTAGTTGATTGTTATTGGTTTCATTATTTTAGAAAAAATTGTGTGACTCAATTTATGTAACTATGATTAAAACTCACTGATAAAGATATATGCAAATATTTCCAGAATCTCTCTAACGAAGATTGGATTCTCAATTACCCCAGCAATCAAACAAATGCACTTCTCTCTTTGATTAACCTGGTACATTTAGTAGCTTTCTTTCTGATCGCTGTTAAATTTACTAATACAACGTTAGTTATTTTTTACGATGTGTGGTAAAAATGCAAAAGAAGAATGTAAAAAGGTTTGATCTAATTATTTACGTCGAAATAATTTTAATAATTACAATAAAAGAAAATACGATACCTTAAGAACTATTTATAATAAATTCTGAATGTATTATTCATCTACCTGGTAGTTTACGTTGTGAACAAAATGTTATCCAGAAGAAGGCCTAATCATTTTTAGCTTACTAGGAATATTTAATGGTAGCACTTCAAGAGTTCTATTGTTATTTTTTCATTAGAAATCTGTGTTAACGAAAATTAAAAAGGGTTTTATGAATATTGATAACTATTTTTAAGAGTTAACTTTACAATAGCAGTTTTTATATAAATTTATACTCTTAAAATATGGATATTTTTAGGTTACTACTTAGGGTTTTTATTTGTAAAACCTTTTATTTGATTATCAGATAATTAAAAAAAGATATTATATGAATAAAATGTTTTATTTTCAGCTCTGAGCTGTAAATCTTTAGATTAAGAACTAGAAACAGCAAATAAACTTAACTCTCTATTGGGCTAGGATTATAGTTTTAAACGGAAAGGTTGACATGGAACAAATAAAAAAGAGACGAGGATTATCACAAAAAAGTTATATAAATAATTACCGACTTAAATACTTACGAGTTATGAAGTAATAAAGAAATAAAATAATATTATGACAAATTAACGAAGACTGAAATTGTATGGAATATTAAGAGGCTTTAACCACTAAGTTAAACAAGCATGAAAATCGATGAAGAACTAAACAAAAAACTATCAAGAGAATTACTGTAATAAAAGATTAACTTAAAAGCAGCAGGTTCAACACAAAATTACACAAACAAAAACACATGCAGAAAAAAGATTGCAAAATTGGTCAGGAAATAACAGGAAGACTCGGAACAACCTTGTCTCATGAAAGAAAGAATGAAATAAGTTTAGATAAAAAAAAAGGCCAACTCATTGAATCATTGTTGCCTTTATTCCTTGTGGCCCATTTGTAAATAATTATAATCAATTCCAATGTTATTTAATTTAAATATGATAGCTTTTTAACTAGCATAAAACGTGTTGGTACATATACAGTACAAGTAAACGTCACACAACACAAATTTATTACAATATAAGCACAAAATGCACATATATATTACAATACAAGTACAATATTTGTGCATTTTGTGCTTATATTGTAATAAATTTGTGTTGTGTGACGTTTACTTGTACTGTTTGAATATAAACCTACAAGACATTAATGCTTTTAGTGATTAAGAGCATACATAGAAACCAGATAGGTTTATTTTAAGTTTTCAGTGTATGATTAAGGTTAACAATTCATAAACATCGACAGTTCCGTGTTTCACAGAGAACTACGACCCATCAAATATCGTCGTGTAGTCGTCGTGTTTTGTATTCATAGAGTTATACAAGTGTCAGTTCTAACAAGACGTTTTACAAGAGTCGGGCAGGGGCATTAATTACAATTATTATTTGGGTGGCGGCCCATTAAGTGTTTCCCAAGTGGTTCAATTTATGCGCATACATTACCACTCCGGCTGTACAACTCAGCTAGCTGACACCTCGGTCTTGTCAATAAAAATAACTTAACTTCTGTATGATGAGCGATAGCCATGCAAAATACATGAACATATTACAAATCTATATTAACACGTCTTATGATTAATATTTGAATATAAAGTTTAAGGATTTTAAGCTAGCAAGAGGTTTCTGAATGTGATTATTTAGGGCACCACGCATTGGGAGCCTTTTACGTCCTGGTTGGTGGTCCCTGAGATACTGAATTATCCCTGGGGTTTTGGGGGGAGAGGGCCTTGTTGATTCTGCTTGTTGGAGAATGTATGTGACAGGTACAGTTGTTACCTTAATGCAAAATTTTAAAATCAGCATATGAGTGAAATGGGTCTGTATTTACAACTTGTGAGTAATATTTAGGTCCAGATCGGTTGTTTTCTTGCCCGTTTATATGTTTTTTTTAAAAAATATTATTAGTATAGGCACTAGTGGTTGAGTGCTGTAAGCCAGCTACTTAGAGACAAAGTACTGTGGAGATTGTAGGCGATATGTTCTATACTCGGTCCTCTCAGTAGTGACATAGCTCAATGGTTGACATCGGCGTGGAAACAACTAGAGATGTCTGGATTGTCCATGTTGGGTGGTAGTCAGTGTCCGGATGTTATGTAAGAGAGAGAAATGATTATCAGGCTTGGCAATTATCAGAAAATCAAACCTTTACTACGTGGTTCAGATTCCATTTAAAGCTGTAAGTCCCCTAGTTACCCTATTGGGTGATTAATAAATTGTTCTTTTCAGCAAAAGTCGAGCGTAGTAAGTAACAAGACTGCACTGGTCTTCGACACTCATGTAATAATTCATATTTCCCTTAAAATACGCTCAATATTATGTCGGATTCTTATAAGAGAATATTCTCAAAGAAGAATATTGTTAATTTCCTCTATGTAGTCCATGAAATTGAACTTTTACGAAGTTAAGTGTTGCTGCTGAACTGTTCTTCCTTATTATTATTATTTATATTGTTTAAAAGTATATTTTATTATATTTCTGATTTATATACAATTTATCCATGTATAAGTTTTTTAAACTCAATTATATTTAGTGTTAGAGACGACGAGGCTGTAAGAACTCGTTCCTCTTACACAGCCTATGAGATTGATTGTTCTCAGAAATAATGAAATAAGTTAAAAGTTGTTAAAAGTGTTAAAAGTTGTTGAGTTATTAAGTTATAGGCTATAAATTAGTTAAATAAAAGAGCTGGCTTGACAAGACATGACTTACCAGAGCATGTCTCTAATACAAACAAAAGAAACATACACAAGTCACAACACAATAACACTAATTCTTATCAAACTTGCTCTTGTATTGTTTGATAAGACATCACCAATATAAGGCATCACCAAACCCACCCACCCACCCATACACGTACTCTTAATTAAAAGAGTGTCAAAATGCAATGTCAAAATTTACAGTATAATCTGCCGTTTTGCCCATGGTGTGATGTGGAATCCTCAGAGTATCTAACAATCACAGCTTGGGTTAAGCGTCTGCTAGTGGTATTCTAAACATGTTGCTGTTACCGGCAGAACTGGTTTCTAGTTAAGCGTCTGCTAGTGGTATTGTAAACATGTTGCTCTTACCGGTAGAACTGGTTTCTGTTTAAGCGTATGCTAGTGGTACTGTAAACATGTTGCTGTTACCGGCAGAACTGGTTGCTAGTTAAGCGTATGCTAGTGGTATTGTAAACATTTTGCTGTTACCGGCAGAACTGGTTTCTATTTAAGCGTCTGCTAGTGGTATTGTAAATATGTTGCTGTTACTGGCAGAAGTGGTTTCTAGTTAAGCGTCTGCTAGTGGTATTGTAAACATGTTGCTGTTACCGGCAGAACTGGTAGCTAGTTAAGCGTCTGCTAGTGGTATTGTAAACATGTTGCCGTTACCGGTAGAACAGGTTTCTAGTTAAGCGTCTGCTAGTGGTATTGTAAACATGTTGCCTTTACCGGTAGAACAGGTTTCTAGTTAAGCGTCTGCTAGTGGTATTGTAAACATGTTGCTCTTAGCGGTAGAACAGGTTTAGTTAAGGATAGTTAATTAAACCTGCTACGAAATGGTAGCTAGGATAGTTAAGCTCACAAGTTTCGTAAAACCAAAAGTTTCATTAATATATTCCGTAAGAAGATAACACTCGTCAGGAGTAAAAACAATGAATGGATTGCTTTAAAAATCCCTCATTTTTTAAGTTCGTAACATATTTATGATTAAGTTTGACAAAATATAAATTGTATTTTATTAAAATAAATTATGATTATCAGATGTAAATCGTAAAAAAAACAAAAACATAATACATATTTTAAATGTTTAATTGAAGATTTTAGGAGTTAAATATTCGATAATTTTCAATGTATCAAATCTTGAACAAGTCTAAAGCGCATTCATTAAGTGCAACCGGAAATAATACTAATAAAAAAATTTAATAAATAAAAATCAGCTTTGCCCTAAAACTGTGTACATGGAGTAGTAATGCCAGTTAATTTTGTGATATAGTAATCTTTACGTGACAATCCAGAATGCGTTATTTTCCTATTTTGAAGCTTACGATCCTTAAAGATACAATACATAGCTTATTAAATGACGTTGAAATATTTTATTTCCAAATATTTTTAAATTCAAATCTAGGACTTTGGCCGGTTTACTAACGAAAAAGTGAAAGTAGAGCATGAGATTGATGAAGGGCAAAGTTCATTAATCAAGTGAGGGAGTCACTCACACAAGGTGCAGGCCCATCCGTCAGTAAACAGGGTTTAATTAAATTTATTCCCAATAACGCGACCGGGATAGATTGATCGTCGCGTCGTGAGCACCCAGCTACACCCCAGTTAACTAGGTCCACTCTTCAACAACTAATCCCATTTGTAACTTTATAACGGGGTAACTATTTATCTGTATACAGGCTGATCATCGGTCATCAAACTTGACATTATTCTATAATACAGGAATGAGTTGCTGAGCTATTGACTATAGAAACAAATAGACTGTCCAAGTCAATTCATTTGCCGGAGATGCATGCATATGCTGCTATCTAACGGTGATTGGTCTCAAAGTGCTCGGACAACTGTTTGGCATACTATTAGTTTAGCCGCCTTTGGACTGCGGAGGCTTATGTCTCAGGTTCTAATTCTCAACTGAGCTAACAGTACTTAAAAAAACTCATTGAATAAAGTTCGAGCACAGGCCTGAAGATCCACGTGAGCTGGCGAGAGAAGTTAAAAAAATCTATTTGTCACTTCAGAGTGTGAAATGAAATGAAAAACGTCTTTATTTTCTGGTGAAGTTAGGACTTATCAGTCCTTTCTTCCACTTAACCTGAAAGTGTGCTAGGGGTGAACAGAGAGACGGGGTGAAGAGAAATAGGTGGTCAATCTTAGACTGCCTCAAGACAAATTTATTTACCATCAACTGCACTAGCGATCTTTACTTGATCAGATAGCTAGTAATCTACTTCAAAATGGATTTACTGTTTTATTTTGTTATTAGAATCAATAATATTCTTATTCTTGGGATAGAGAGGGAGACCACTATCACTACCTGTGAAAACTGAACAATAACTAATTTTAATGCACAGGAACAGCGGCTTCAAGGGATCCATATGAGCGAACAGCACTCGTGTTTCTATTGTCAATAATTAAACAGTGCATCAATACTTTTCAATTCTTGTACTGTGAGAAGTATATCAGAACATGAGTTGAATGTAAAATTGTGTTTTATTCACGTCCCAGTATACTTGATAACTTTATTAAAAAGTGAAGTAACGTTGTTGAAGTATTCTAAACACTGAACACCAGTGGTTTATCCGCCACGTACCTCATTAACAATTCATTAATTATTATATAACAAGCTTTCTCTCCGTGCTTCACAACGTGAAAGGAACATCAAAGGAAAGGCTTTAAAGAATTATTCTGGCAACATTTATTATTTTTATGAATGTACACTCTCTCGTATATACGAAGGATGGAGAAAGTATTATGATCATTCGAAAAATATCTTTTGCAAGTTTTTGCATTAACTAATTAGACAGTGACTATATATAAGGAATCTATTGATGAAAATCATCACATGTAGGGAGTAGGATTATGCAGAATTTTATTTTCAGTATATATGCAAAGCTACGTAATAACAGTTCTATTTTTTTGTTCTTCCTCTATATTTTCTATAATTTCAAATAGAATTAGTTATTATGATTTAGTCAGCTTTAGTTTAATTAAAGCTTTAAATATAAACGATATTCTTTCCATAAAAATTAAATGTGACATACAATTTAACTTTGAAACCTAGTAAGGGGTTACAGGTCTCCCCCTATTTTCCTGTTTGAGACTCAAATCTGTATGCCAAATTTAATCTCTCAGGGGATTGTCTAAGAAGGTTTATTACATTATTTTAAAATACAAAATATTGTATTGTTTTGGAATAAACGAAAACTTATAAATGAAAATTGTTTTGCATGTGTATCAAAAAGAAACAATCAATTATTTTCGTGCACCATTATCAGTATAAGTTATAAGGATAACTAAAAACAATTCCTTTTATGTAAATATCATAATGAATAAAAAAAACAATAAATAACTAATTAGCTCTTATTAGATTACGGTTTAGTTTTAATTTGACCATCGTGTATTGTAGTTTTCTGTACATAAAAATAGTATATTTCATAACAAGAGTGGAAAGTGGGGTTTTGCATGTTCGAGACCATATGTTTGAAGTGCGAGACTTGTCGAGCACTTCGAATGGTCGAGAACATACAAAACACTTTCACTCGAGTTTTGAACGATACTTTTCACTACACTACGGAATAAAAACAGGTGTTGTTGACTGTGGAAAATTGTCGGTTGTAAACAACGTTACTTTCGGTAGTAAACAATACACAGCTGTTGAAAATATGATGTTTCGCAGGTTGTAAACACATAACGAAAACAGCTAAACACAGTAGTGTAATGAAAATGCATTTTCGTTTGTTAGAATATTGTTCTTCATTATTCTGATAGAAAAAGAATTTAAATAAATTTATATACTGAAGAGTGGAATGGAAACTCTTTAATATCCTTAATTGCGTAAAGGACTCCACGAAATACAGATTCCTGGGATATCCCCACAGGAAATTTCAGAACGATCGATCGGGATGGCCAGTGGTTTGTGGTTTCAACTGGTTAGAACTAATTTAAAGCAGCTGATTGCACGTCCTGAAATTCCATTTCTACAGTTAATTAGATCAGCTGCTTCGCCATCTACATAAATATTTTTATTTCGTCACACGAACGCGTAAAATAAATAAAAAATAAATTGATACAGAATAATAAAAATAAAAAAGCTCTGGTTATACAGTTAAAACTGTTAATTTGAAGGATTTGGTTTTAGTGTTATGAAAAATATATTGGTTATTTTCATTTAGAACATTTCGATTCTAGTTTGTACGGTAAGGTAAAAACTTTGAACCAAGAAGTGCCAAAATTGACAAATTTTATTGTAATTAACAAAAGTATAAACAATAAATATCCATATTTATATATTTGTATACATACAAATACATATAGTTGTATCCATAAGGACTGCAAGATACAATATTTAGGCTCGAATCTCTAATGATTAATATATTCAAGAGCATGGAAATAAAGTATAAGGTTAAAAATAAAAAAAAATTGCGCAAATGTTCTTATTATTTGTCACAAAATCTTTAGAAATTTGGGCTAGTGTGTATTGTGACTTAGTGAGAAAAATGTGGTCATAATTCAATCTAAGTTAACATTTCCTTCTAAATTACATTTAATTAATGGCCGATTGACAAATACAACCTACTACATTATAGCTAAATTCGTACTTACCTGAAGTATCTTTTAGAAGTATACTACTAATGGTTAGTATCAAATTTAGTTAGTATTTAAACTGTGTAAATATGATAAATTTATGAAAAAATAAAGTTCGGTTAGACTAATAATAAATTTATTTATTTTCATATATAAAAGTAGTTTGAAAATGACATACAATGAAACATATCCATTCAACCCTAATTAAAAATTAATCAACATTATCCTTTAGAGTTTTATTTCAAAAATATTTTACATATTTGTTATATTAATTTATTATGACCATACACTTTTCTAAGCGACTTTGGAGGCGAGCAATCGTAGTCGTACTGTTTTAAAATGAAAATAAAGTTATGTCGTAACGAATGTACTGTATTGAAAGTGTACCAAAAATTATTCATCGGTTCTTCTTTTAATGTACGGTAAATGAACTCACTTTAAATGAATGTTTCAGACAATTGAATGGTATACATTGACACCATCAAATTTGTTTTGATATTTGTTTAATTATAGGTAGTAAATAAAATAAACAAATAGCCTTAAAAGTATATAAACCTGTATTGTATAAACGTAACTAAGATAAAACAACTAGACCAATTAGATTTCATAATTACGAGTACTTATAAAGTAAATGTTATTAGGTCTATAAGCAAATATAAGAACTACCTGAGAAGGTGAAGGTACTTCTGAACACTAAGAGCCAAGGACACTAGATAGACCAGCGGCTACAATGGTTCTAGTGTTCTATTTAGATAAGAAATGGGCCTCGGATGACTGTAAGTGACCATTCGTCAAGGTGAGTTCAATCTGAAGTCGAGAAGTAGTTCTACTAGTAGATATCACTACAACTGCCGATATAAAACAAAACGACGGACATGAAACGAGGAGAAATTGAACAGTAAATTTACTTGGAGGAAATTCCACAACAATAAGAATTCCAAAGAATGTCCCATTTTCCATTCAACGCCAGGAAAAGTGGATGGTTTAAAATGATTTAGCTTAGTGCTTATGGAAAACGTGTCAAACATGTACTCCATGTTGATACATGTACACCGTGTACATGTGGGTTTCGGGTAAATATGGAATCAGGTCTACCTGATTTTCACAATATGTTTTATCTAGTCAATATTAACCCCTCAAACAAAAATACATAGCAATTTTTACCTGGTAATATCAATTCTTGAACAAAAATAAATTACTCAAAAAACTAGTTAGGAGCTATAACTAGCCACCAAAAACCAATTCGCATACACTTCCGCTGGAGGGACGGCCGGCATGCTGTCCCGGAGGCCAGGGGCCCAAATTTATCGCAAATTTCGGATTTTTGTTCAGGAAATAGACGATTAGACGCTGTTAGGATAGTTAGGACATAAGAATGTTTGGATAGTTAGGAAATAAGTGCATTGTCGGGCCAATTACATATTTGTGTTCAGTATTAAAAAAACAAGTAGAATAAACAAAAAATAGGTAACAATTACTGGTTTATAAAAAACTTGGTGTTTTCACCATCACAAAAAAACTAGTTTCCCCATTTTTCGGTTAAAATCAAGTTTTCGGTGGCTAAAATTAACCTCCTGGCTATATTTCACCAAATTT
The DNA here is from genome assembly GCA_035578905.1 of Stictocephala bisonia. Classification (NCBI taxonomy): domain Eukaryota; kingdom Metazoa; phylum Arthropoda; class Insecta; order Hemiptera; family Membracidae; genus Stictocephala; species Stictocephala bisonia. The sequence goes on from JAQJVL010000167.1 coordinate 1,333,669, forward strand.
GCAAAAGAATTTTCAGAGGTGACTGGAATGTGCATAATTACTCTTTTTTGCTAAATATCTCAGTTGTTAGTTGTCATAAGAAAATAAAATGGATTTCATAGTCATATTTATAAGGCAAGCTACATAATATTAAAACAATATACAACATTTTAGTGGACTTTTTAATTTTACTGTAAAAACTCAATATTTCTGAGTAAACAAGTTCGTGGGTTTAATAAGTTAAAAAAGGTTAAAACATATTTACTGGGTTCTATTTTAGAACCAATTCCCTTTGAAATTTATATTATTAGTCTACATTAATCCTGGAATATGAATCACATTTTGCGTGTTTGAATTTTTACACTGTCGTTTGTCTCAGTATTGTTTTTTTTTAAGACAACCCCCATCCAGAACCTATAAGATCTTCAGAACTTAAATAATTAGTGCTTATAAGATAAATAAATAACGTCTTTATTTGGAGCGTTTTTCAACGTAAAGTTGTTAAAAAAAAAAACTCAAGCCATACAAAAATTAGAAGTATATTTTCAAAGAATAGGCTAAAATCACAAAACGAAATATATTTTTGTACAACTTACATTTTAAAATAATCATATTCCAATTGTAGTTTAAGTTTATTTTAAAAGATACATAGCTGAGTGATTTGAAATTCTGTTGAATCCTGTTGTTTTATTACAACGGCGACAAGATCTTACTTATCTTGTATATAGGCCTAGTCTGTTAATTTATCGCAAAATATTATCTTAATATTTTGCATCCAAGGAGCTAGATTGCAGAATTACAATATTTTCGAACAATTGAATAACCTAACTGGTGTAAATTAACTAAGCAGGGTGAATGCTACATAACCTTTTCATATTTATCACTATACTAGATCTATGTATATCTCATAAAATTTGGGCTAAAGTTACTACTGACAGACATCATTTATAATATTATATAAATATTCTATATATGTTCGTAATAGTCACTTAACAAGTTTAAAAACTTTTACAATAACTCAATTGATGTGGTTAGGTCCTCTTATATTTCGGTATAAACAATAATTAATCAAAAAAAGATTAAAAGAAGGTTGATTACAGTAGCATGTAAAATACACTGTTTGTAATATTGCAAGATGTTATTAAAAATAAAATATATTTACAAATATAGTTTCGGAAGTCCCATCGTACTGAGTATTGTCGTACCGAACTCTATAAACCAGACAAACATTTGCATGGAATTGAATCCACCATTGTAACCATCTCATCATCCACAGACTATCTGTTTTTTACAGATCTCGATCTGTTATATTGTGTGTAAACAAGCTTGGTCGTAAAGCAATATATTTTCCCGGATGGAAGGAAACCTATTGAAGCATGTAATATGTTATTGTATCGATATGAATGTTTACTTACACAGACATGATAAGTTGTGATATTGTTGATATGATGAAATAAAATTGTTAATTATATCTTACTTAGTAAAATGAACATTATTAATCATTATTAGAGACGATAGTTAATTAAAATAGTAAAGTTTTTTTTAATATATAAATAAATTGACGTTTACTATATGCTTATTTACTCACAGTAAATTTCATTAGTAATTACTGTCAAAGTTTTCATTAATGAAATTCCCAAATATATAGACAAAAATTCTTCTATAATGATAAATGACTTACGTTGGAAAATTAAGAATATTTATGTATTTATACTATAATCTAACCAAAATTCATAGTGGTGAAAAAAATAAATAAAAAAAAAACAAAAACACTTTTTGTTTATTTATGTAGAGAGCAGACTATATGAAGAAAGACAATAACCAATCAATTATTTCAGAATAATTATTTATAAAGATAAATACACTTTGTTATTAAACCAAAAATAACCCCAGATTAAGTTTTTTTTTATATATTTAAAAACTGTGTTTAAAAAAATAATTTTTGTTTATTTCTTCTGTTTAAAGCAATATCTAAGTTCCAGTAACTTAATAATATTTGACAAAAACAAACTAAAATAAAAATAATAATAAACAATAAAACCTCATAACTGTAGTAGCCTTAAATTAAATCTTGATCTCTCTAAATAAATAAAATTATTTAGTAATCGATCAAAATTAAACAATAAAATGATTTTTTAGAACACACGTTTTATTGTCAACACTTATAACTGGAATAAGAATGATACTTAAACCAATAACTACCACCATTATACAGTAACTACGTAACCAATAACTGCATAATAACTACGTCTGCAGCTTTATATCTGAATCACGACTATCGATTGTTATATCGAAGTTTACAGTTCGATATTTATCGTAGGTTTTAATGTTTAAATAGTACCTATCCATAGTTAGTAAATTAATAGTACAAACATACGTTTTTATGACAGAATATAGATAAAACTTAAAGACCAAACATATAATAACAGAAGTAAACATTACAAACAATAAAAAAACGAAAAATTACTAAACACTATCAAAGTATATTATAAACCTGTAAGTAAATTTATTACAGATATAATAAAGCGAATTAAATGATCTTGATGTGAAGGGTTTTAATGGTAACACTGAATGTAAGCATAACTATCTAGTTTATTGAATGTCCCGACTTGATCTCAGAACACTCTTACAGCAAATGCTGGAACTACGAGTAGTTTGGAATGCTACAACCAGAGGCGTGAAGATATAACGCCTTTACGTTTTAAATTGATTCCATGTTTCAATTAAATGCACCAGTTATATAAACTACTTCTTTGATATTGTGAAATTGATTGTGAGTAAACATATGATCATGGACTTTCTAACTGTTTAATTGTATTTCCAAATTTTGTTTCCTACTATTTAAAGATTGTTCGCATTATTTACATATTTTTTTATTATAATACTATTTGAACCGATTAAAATGACCTTTTTCAAGTGAATTTTGCCACAATAAGTAATAATTGTCTGTCGTATGTCAAACACAATATCCTGGGAAACATCACATGTTAGTTCCGCTGAAATACCACCAAGTGCTACCACGTCAAGTCTAAACATCATTATACAAGTATAGTTTATTAGTTAATAGGTTATTAGCTAGTAAGTTATCAGTTTATTTTATCGTGAACTTTTGATTTAAGTATTCTAATATTTAAAAAAATCTTTAAATTAACTTTTAATTAATAAGTAGCATATAAATAGTATATAATAAGATGATCGAGTTTCGATCAAAAATCGTTCATGAATATATAGAATTAATCGATGTAATAAGCGTGGGTTATAAATGAAAGCGCGGCCTAAATTAAGTACATTTCTATAGCAGTTTGGTATACCGTTATTATCCGAAGAAATATAAGCAAGAATGATTTTATTTGTACCCACTAATTTTAATTATGACCAATAAATGATAAATATTGAAATATTAAAATTAGATATCTCCGTTGAATCAGCTGAGGGCTAGTAATTATTTTCAAAAAGGAGTTCAATCTGTTCATCATAGTTTGGAATGCTGCGAAAAAATACTGTAAATTAAACAGTTCAGTTTTTTAAATGCTATAATTTAATTTTTTTTCCTGACGAAGAGCTAGGATTTAACTACTGCCACTCAGCCTGTGACCAGCCTCCACTAACAAGCCCTTATGGATACTATTTCCCTGACTTTTCACTAACATTAACCATGAACAATTTAGAGTTACTACCCTGAAAAAAACACTATATTGTCTTTTATTATTAACGAAACTTAATTACCTACAGGGATGCTGAGGATTCATCTGTCCGGACAATAAAGTCACCAACACAGGGGGATTTAAACCAAGATATGTAATAATGGATGTGACTTATTAAAACGCCGACATTGTAGCTTAATATTGTTATCCATCTATTTGAGGACTGAATGATGTTTGGACTACAAGTGGCTCCTCAGTTCTAAATTGGGTGTTCAATCCAAAATTATTTTTCAAATTTTTTAAAATAAAATTCTTTGTATTCATATAAGTAATAAACGTGGAAGGGAAAACATTCTAAAATAATTTTTTTGTGGAGATATGGTTGCCCAAAGTGACTAATTTGGACTTTTTGGTACATAACTCATGAACAAACCGTGTGATATTATTTATTAATATTTTGAGAAAATAGTGGACAAAAGTTACCAACATAGTATATAGTAAATCTAAAAAGAATATATATATTGTTAAGTGTTACCAATTGTTTTTCTATAAACGGTATTTGTTCAAATTTTGAGTTTAAATTTGTACACTCCTCTTTGGCTAAAAAGGTAGATTAGTAATATATATAATTCATTGGCGTAGTTTACTATGAATGAGGGAGTTCAAATTGTCATATATCAAATGCCTCCCCCCCCATGTCCTTCTGTCAAATTAAGGGGGTGGGGCAGGCGGGGGCTATGCGAGGTAGATAGGGGAGGGGAATACACTGCTTGTGCGTTAGTGAGTCAGGACCTTTACTACTCTTAGCGGCAGTTACGATGAAATCTAAAACTAAATTCCTTAGAGGGCTAAACTTACCGCTCGGACGAACACCCTTAATACCGGTAAGCCACCTCCCAAATAGTCGCTATCGACTTTGCTGTTCGACCACTCGATAATTCAGAGTTGTCCAAGTGGGTCGATTGGTATCTTATTAATAAAATAAAAATAAATATCTATTGTTTGTTACTAAATTATATATATTTTATTATAATCAGGGATTGAGATCACACATTCAGACATATTATATGAGCTATAACATCTTGTCCTTGGCAGTCCTTTAACTTGTGGTTTGGACTCCACATACATTTATTTAGGCAAACTAAATAATTAGATCAGGAATATCAATAGATTTAGATAAACAAGTTCTAATTGTTTTTGATTATTTCACTAAATTACTTGACTACAAATTTTATTGTTAGAGAGATAATTATTAATATCATTGTTATAAAGTCTAAACTGGTTGGGCCGCATGGTTGTGTCATAATTATTAAGTAAATTTCTTCTAAAATTCTTCAAACACGAGCAAACATGTTGACCCATTATCGTCATGAAGTCACTGTGACAGGACAGACGAGTTGCACTTAGTCCAGCGACCATAAAGATAAGAGTAGACGACCACTTGAGTGCGGACTATCGGTGCAGAGTGCGGCAGGGGACAACTTTACTTGTACTTTCTAACCCAACTAAGAAGGTCCCCAACTATATTAATAATTAAAACTTAATACTATAAGTGAATTTATATTATACGTGTTTAGTCGTTATCATAACAATATCCCACATGTTGTCTTAGTTATCTACCTCCAAATTAGCTGCAATTTAGTACTTTCCAAGTTAGGTCACTCCGGACTTTATCGACTTTAGTGGCGACAGACTGGGAAGACAGCGCTTTGTGTGGGTGACGTAACGAATTAGTGGACATTTTGAAACCTTCTGAGAGAAGTCAAGTAATTTTGAAACGTGCGAGCTGTGTTGAAAACAGTGTTTTGAAACTTCACAGACAGTTATTAGGAAATAACATTACCTGGATCTGTACAGCAAACAAGTATTTTTATCACTCAAAGTTATTAATTATTATTATTTATTCATTTCTAAGACGTCGATCGTAGAGATACGGGCGAATATGAGGGGGAATGAGTGTAGATGAACGAGTGTAGTCATTATTACTATTTGAGTTCGACTTAGCTCAGAAAGGACTATTTATTAATAGCCCAATAGTCAGACAAACTATTGGAACTACAGCTTTACGTGGAATCCGAACCACGTAGTGTTAGTCTTATTTTCAGCTAACTGACAAGTCTGACACTTAGTTCTCTTCCCTTCACAACATCTAAACCCTTGACTACCATCTAACATGGATAAACCAGACTTCTCTAGTACTGTCCATCGATGGAAACCATTGAGAGGAAGCCGTGTCGGTATTAACACTTTGTTACCAAGTAGCTGGATTACAGCACTGCGCCACCAGTGCCGACGTCATTATTATCTGATTGTTTAATTATCTGATCAACTATTTATTGCTGTTTTAATTGGAAACTTAAGAAAACCAATAATCGTATAGATATGCTAGAGAAAATTCAACAGGATTTTAAATTTAAGTATAGAAAATTATATAGCAAAGTGTTCTTATTTTAGCAATGACTAGACGACTAGATGATGGTTAGGACTGATTAAATGGTAGAGATTGTATAATTCATGAATTAACAATTAATTTTAATATTATTACTTTTTTTAAACTTGTAAATGGTAGTATTTCTTATTTTGTTAAAGTTTGACGTAAACCATTGAATAATTACGTATCACTTATAAAAACTTCGTCTTCCAATGGGAACGATGAATATATATGGACCTGAATCGATATCCCAGTAATGGATCGAGGAATCCAGTTGGATCGCTAAGGTAAGCCAACTTTAGTAAATAATTAAAAGCAATCCAGGTAACAAAATTATTAGAGAAAATTATTAACTTTAACTTACTTAATTGAATGGATGTAGTCCTTGTAACTATTGTTCTAATCGTTAGGAGGATAAGTTAAATAATACAAATTTTACAGCCCTTAGCTTCTGTAAAATAAATACAAAAAAATCACAAACATACAACTGAATTTTAAAAGGTTTGCTTATAAGGGTGAATTTATAAAATCCACAAAGAAATTTGTGAATGAAAAAATACAACTGCTTAACAAGCTTAAGTCATTAGGAGATCATACTAATTATCATTTCCTAAAAAATCGTTATTGTAAGTATTAACAATTTTAACGTGGACAAGAATTTTTATTGTATGCAAATGTAAATATATTGTTGTTTTGTCTGACCATTAACAATAGTGGCTCAATTCGAAACGAATAAATATAAATATTCTAGATGAATAAGGTGTAGATACGTCTGAGAGAGTGTGTATAAAGAAATCAAGAAATGTTTGTCTAGTTGGTCGACAATTGTAGAATCTTTTACCGAACTTTACTAAAGCCACGAAAGCGGCCTAACCTTCAGACTGTCAAACGATTATGTTGAATCACTCCTGTTATTCACCTAAATGGCTTTGTTTAGGAAAGACACTGGTCAAAGCTATCCGGTACGTATGGCTGAAACGCTCTTAACTATATTTTTTGGACTAAATAAATTGTTCTGCCGTCTATGTTGTTCAATAATTACACTCTACCATTGAGATTCTCTCATTTAACATTAACTGAAGGTCAGAGGCGTAATTAATGTGAACGATTCACATGATGTAATAGACCTACTGAACACACTGGTGCGAGTGAGATGCACCGAGTGGTGGAAGTTGGCAGAGAACTGTGAAAATAAATTTGAAAATTGTCATGGAAACCAGGATGGCACAGGGCCACGTGCTGGCAGCACAATATCAAGCCCCGCCCATTACGTCTCATCAGTAGTGTCCATGAGTTGGTTTGATTAACACCAACGGATCACGCTTAGAACGATTAATTTAAATCATTATTTAGTATTCTAATAACAATTAACAATATCAGTAACGCAATGAATAATGTAAACAATAAATAGTAATTACACAAAATTTAATTATCACACTTATATTGTTCAACAAAACACTGTTGTGGAAGTTAAACACTTGACGGAGGAAGTTAGTCACGTCCGTGAAGTAAGGTAACTCATTGGTGGAACGATCCCCTCTGCTGCTAGAACCCCTACATACGCTAAACATATAACGTGAATCAATTACTGTCTGGTCAAATTATGAACCTGAGCTTATTGTAGAGTAAAAAAATAAGAATAATTTTTAAAAGACTAAAATTGCATTTAAATACAAATTTAACATCGAGAAATATGTTTTGAAGACTTCAACTTTATTTATTTTATTTTTATAAGACTCGTGTGAAAGTCAGGTTAATTTTTCTTTTGGTTTTATTTTAATGAAACCGACAGTAATAATATATAAATAATAATTTCATTGATACCAATAAAATTAAATCACACTTAGCTACATACATGATTTTTTAAAATAAAATTTTATTCCTTTGTTTGTACGGTTAATTTTATGTAGTGTCAAAAGTCGTATTAGTGTAAAAAAATCGTTTGTATTGGTATGTGAAAACCAACAAATTCATTTAACTATTGGTTCAAACAATATTTATGTGGGGCTATTTCAATTCTTATCTTTACAACATAAGTTTTTATTGGATGGTAAGTTAAACAGTAATTTATGACTATTACTGTGTAAAAAAAACAAAAAAAAAAAAAACTTGAAAAAATTACCATGTATTAAGACAAAAACTGAAAATATTACAAATCTAATGTTTTAATATTTGTGCAAGTTGAAACTGTTTATATGAACACTAAAAAAAGTCAAGTTGTTAAGTCTCTTTGATTTAAAACTTAAATTGTATAATATTTCCTGTTAAACAGTTAAAACATTTTCAAGCTTATACGAATGTGCTGCAAAGTAATTAAACGTCATTTGTAAAAATAACCGTAAAGTGGTGGTGAATAGTCAATTCAATTCCACCGACGGCCGCCCCAGGGAACCTGGCTTGACGAGCTGGGGTTTAATTTAAAAGCCAATAAAAAGCGTCACTTTCCTCACAAAGTTCCACGTACTTATATTTTTTAAATATGAAAGGATTCTCTAAATAATTTCATAAAAGTAGTCTTTTACCAACTAGTTTGTTTACCCGTAATTGTTGGTATAAGTATGTTTCCATAAAATTAAATTTTTAAGAAAATAAAATAAATCTTGATAGATGATTACGTCTACGTCATTGCTATGGTCATGGGCATAGCAAAAGCTATTTTAAACCCCATCACTTAAATGAAAATATAAAATGTTGTGTAATATTAATTGTATGTGTTGATATTCATACGATTGTGATGTTATTAAACTATTCTCGTAGATTATATTATGTACAGTGAGTCATCAAAGAAATCGATTATTACCCTTCTTCGTATGTAACATAATGGTATGTTCATTTAACACACTTTTTCGAGTATTTAATGTCACGTCTGGCGTATGTATAATGTTTAGGAATATTTATTAATAGAACTGATTATTTATTTATACATATAGATTTATTATTATGAATAAAAGTCGTTAACTTAATGTGCCTTTGCATAAAACGTGAATAAAATACAGAAGAGTTCCATATTTTACAACTAACAATTACGAAACAGGATCGTAAGTTTTAAAATAATAAATGACCAATATTAGTTCATCAGCGTCAATTTTGACGTCAGGAAGGGCATCCGGTCGTAAAAAATGGTGCCAAAGCCAAGACAACGATTAAGTAGAGAAGAGGTGGAGTGGGCGATGAGGAAGATGAAAAATGGAAAGACAGTTGGTGCAGACCAAATACCAGTGGAAGCATGGAAGTGTCTGGGTGAACGGGGCATTGATGTGCTTTGGGATCTGATGAGGAAGATTTGGCAAAGGGAAAAAATACCACATGAGTGGACAAAGAGTATACTTATTCCCATATACAAGGGAAAAGGCGATATCCAAGATTGTGGAAATTATAGAGGGATAAAGTTGATGTCCCACACAATGAAGATATGGGAGAGGATCATTGAGGGTATATTGCGTGAGGAGAGTGAAGTGTGTGAAGAACAGTTTGGATTTATGCCAGGAAGGGGAACAACGGACGCAATATTTGCACTGCGACAATTGATGGAAAGGCACAGAGAGGTGCGGGCTAACCTTCATATGACTTTTATTGACTTAGAAAAGGCTTATGATAGAGTGCCCAGGCAGGAGGTATGGAGAAGTATGAGATGTAAAGGCATACCCGAGAAGTATGTGAGAGTGGTAAAGGGGATGTATGAAGGAGTAATGACGCAAGTAAGGACCAGTGTGGGTACCACTAAAGACTTCCCAGTGAGAGTAGGGCTACACCAAGGGTCGGTTCTCAGTCCGTACCTCTTTGACCTGGTAATGGACTGTATGGTAAATGGAGTAAAGAGAGAAGCGCCATGGAGCATGATGTTTGCAGATGATGTGGTGATCTGTGAGAGAACCCAGGAGATACTTCAAGTGAGACTGGAAGAGTGGAGGAAGGTGTTGGAAGAAAGAGGAATGAGGATCAGCAGAGCGAAAACGGAATACATGAGTATGGAAGAAACACAGAGGCTAAGGGTGGACATACAAGGGGAAGAGCTGCCACGGGTAGGGAAGTTCAAATACCTGGGTTCGTACATCCAGAGTGATGGAGGACTGGAGGCGGAAATACAGCATAGGATTAATAGTGGATGGATGAATTGGAAGAAAATGAGTGGAGTGTTGTGTGATAGGAGGGTTGGCGCCAGGAGGAAAGGAAAGTTGTATAAATCTGTGGTGAGGCCTGCAATGCTGTATAGTGCAGAGACTTGGCCGATAAAGAAGGCGCAAGAGAGAAGGATGGAAGTGGCGGAAATGAGAATGCTGAGGTGGATGAGTGGAGTTACAAGGAAGGATAGAATAAAAAATGATTACATCAGAGGAACAGTTGGAGTGGGACCCTTAGGGAAGAAAATTCAAGAAGGTAGACTGAGGTGGTATGGGCACATACGTAGAAGAGGGGAGAACTATGTGGGGAGAAGGGTTGGAGACTTGGAGGTCGAGGGGCGGAGGAAGAGAGGGAGACCAGAAATGAGATGGAAGGACAAGGTGTCATGTGACTTGAGGGAAAAGGGATGGAGGAAGGAAGAAGCCCTGGATAGACAGCTGTGGAGGAGGAGGATCCGGAGTTGTAATGCCGACCCTACGTGACGTGGGAAAAGGCAAAGACAAAGAAGAAGAAGAAGATTAGTTCATCAGCGTGGGGGCTCAGTGGCTAAGGCTTTTTTAATAAGGTACAACATAAATTATGAATCTTGAAAGTCATTATATTACCAACAATTATAAAGGGTGTACTTTCAAGCAATAACAGACTAGTAATTAATGTAAAAATAAGCATTTAAATATAAGAACTATGCATAAATTTAAAACTAATTTATGTGATTGAAAATAGTTACAAAAAAATGATTCTGGAGCAATTATTCTGTAATAAACATCTGCATTTATTCATCAACTGATGTAATAGAAACAAAGTTGAAATAAAATAGTACCCTAGAATAGGACTTGTTCAAGGCTATAAATAAACTATATTTACAGTCTTTCACTAATAAACATTCAAATAAATTCAACTAGAATTTATTTTAAATTACTGTAATAAATTTGTATTACAGTATTTTAAAATTAATTAAATGTGAATGAATTAAATCAAAGTAAAAAGGGAGTTAACTTTGATTTAATTCATTCACAGGTTTGCGTCAAAAACCCATCAAATTCATATTTACCAGTGACATAGAAAATGTGACATAATAAAGTCTTCAGTAAACAATGGAAAAAATGTAATAATCAATCACGCTGAATTCTTATTTCACAGCTCTGTATACATTTATGGCTAACAACCAAATCTAGGCTCGTACAAATTATAACTTTCTCTTTAAAGAACGAATTAACTGTAAAAAATATTTAAAAATCGATTGGTTTTTATTTGAAACAAATCAAAACAATGAACCATAATCTCGACGAGTGGTGAAAATAATGTATCATAACGCAGTTGAATCAGTATTAAAAACTGGGTCAGCAAGAATGGGGACTAGTTTCCCACTGGGCGCGCACATGTGATGCACTGTGAGAACTACGGGGGGCTGAATGGCTTATTTATATTGGAGCTATCTATTCGCCGGAACCCAATTTGTCACGGAGACAGCCAAGTGGATGGAACATGGCTGAACACTTCTGGTCAACTATCTCCTCTTGTCCCTGCGGACGCACATATCTGATGATGCATTGTGTGAACTACGGAGGGATAAATGGCTTATTTATATTGGAGCTATCGATTCTGCAGAACCCATTTTGTCATGGAGACAGCCAAGTGGATGGAACATGGCTGAACACTTCTGGTCAACTATCTCCTCTTGACCCTGCGGACGCACATATCTGATGATGCATTGTGTGAACTACAGAGGGATAAATGGCTTATTTATATTGGAGCTATCGATTCTGCAGAACCCATTTTGTCATGGAGACAGCCAAGTGCATGGAACATGGCTGAACACTTCTGGTCAACTATCTCCTCTTGTCCCTGCAGACGCACATATCTGATGATGCATTGTGTGAACTACGGATGGATAAATGGCTTATTTATATTGGAGCTATCGATTCTGCAGAACCCATTTTGTCATGGAGACAGCCAAGTGGATGGAACATGGCTGAACACTTCTGGTCAACTATCTCCTCTTGTCCCTGCGGACGCACATAATCTGATGATGCACTGTGAGAACTACGGGGGGCTGAATGGCTTATTTATATTGGAGCTATCTATTCGCCGGAACCCAATTTGTCACGGAGACAGCCAAGTGGATGGAACATAGCTGAACACTTCTGGCCAACTATCTCCTCTTGTCTCTGCGGACGCACATATCTGATGATGCACTGTGAGAACTACGGGGGGCTGAATGGCTTATTTATATTGGAGCTATCTATTCGCCGGAACCCAATTTGTCACGGAGACAGCCAAGTGGATGGAACATAGCTGAACACTTCTGGCCAACTATCTCCTCTTGTCTCTGCGGACGCACATATCTGATGATGCATTGTGTGAACTACGGAGGGATGAATGGCTTATTCATATTGGACCTATCGATTCTGCAGAAACCATTTTGTCAAGGAGACAGCAAAGTGGATGGAACATGGCTGAACACTTCTGGTCAACTATCTCCTCTTGTCTCTGCGGACGCACATATCTGATGATAAACTGTGAGAACTACAAGAAACTGAATGGCTTATTTATATTGGATCTATCTGTTCGTCGGGACCTATTTTGTCAAGGAGACAGTCAAGTGGATGGAACATAGCTGAACACTTTTGGCCAACTATCTCCTCTTATCCCTGTGGGTACACATATCTGATGATGCAATGTGGAAACTAGAGGGGGGTGGGGGCTGAATGGTTTGTTTAAACTGGAGCTATCTATTCGCCGAAACCACTTTGTCAAGGAGACAGCCAAGTGGATTGAACATGGCTGAACACGTTTGGCCAACTATCTCCTCTTATCCCTGTGGGTACACATATCTGATGATGCACTATGGAAACTAGAGGGGGGTGGGGGCTGAATGGTTTTTTAAACTGGAGCTATCTATTCGCCGAAACCACTTTGTCAAGGAGACAGCCAAGTGGATTGAACATGGCTGAACACTTTTGGCCAACTATCTCCTCTTATCCCTGTGGGTACACATATCTGATGATGCACTATGGAAACTAGAGGGGGGTGGGGGCTGAATGGTTTTTTAAACTGGAGCTATCTATTCGCTGAAACCAATTTGTCACGGAGACAGCCAAGTAGATGGAACATTGCTGAACACTTCTGGCCAACTATCCCCTCTTGTCCCTGCGGAGAGACAGCACTAAAATAGGGGATTCTGTGTAAATAGATACAATGATCTTGTTTAGTGATATATATTTTTTCGTTATATTACACCTGACTTTTTCGAATAAGGACAAAATACAAAATAGAAGTGACAAAATAATACTTTGTCAGACCAAGTGAGAAAAGCTGAAATAGGAATAAATTATAATTGAATTGAAAGTATATGCTCAGTCCAACTTGTTTTAGTCATATATGCATTTTTACCCACGATTTTAAATATTGTAAACTTGTTTTGGACAAAATATATTTTCCTGTAAGTTGAAATTAATTTCTTCAAGAAATAAAAATACAATTGACTGTAAAATACTATTAAAATATGCTCATACATAATACTTTTTGAATTTATTATATAGATAACATTGTTCGCAGTTTCGGTTATTTTCGATACAAACTTTGAGATATTCGTCGGATCCTTAAGATATATTAGTTGACAACATTATTTCAATAAGGAAATGTCATTATACTATCGAGCAAATATTTAGGCTGCGAATTATAACTTAATAAATAGTATATCAAATATATCAAGTCTCTACAGATCTACCAAGCTTAATGCTAAGGAAGAGAAGGAGTGGTAATAAAAAAAAAAAGTTATATACATACTTTCTACCACAATATAATAATATCTGAGTATGACTAATTTTACACTTTGAATGAATTCCTGTTAATTTCTATGAATATAAAAGTAAAATAAAATTGACTGACTAATGACAAATGTTTTTAAAAAAAGTATGGCTTTGGATCATGGACCTTTGCCAACATTTTCTTTATAGCCTATAGCTGCACACCAAGAAAGGAGGGACATTCAAATTTTCTCTCAAAGAGCTAAAATAATAATAATAATAATAATGTTTATTGCATCAAACCTCAAATGAGGTATTACAATTTATAAATAGTAAATATAATAAAAATTGAGTTAAATCTACATATAAATTACAGTTGAATAATTGGTTGCATATAATATAATTAATACAATGTATAAAATAAGGTAGATACAAATATTCCAATACTGGCCAATCAAAGCCTTTGGAATGACAACACCATACCAATGAGAGAAGGTAAGGTGGTGCATTTTGACATGAGAGGTTATTTTAAAATAATGAGCATGCAATGTGAAGAAAATTAACAAAAAAGATAAATGGGGTTGGCACGAAAACTGTGCAGTTGTGTACTCTAGTATCCAATACAATTAGGGCAGCTATATATCCAATTCATACTCCTATCGTGTAAGAAAAGTACAGTGGTTAATATGATATATAAAACGAAAATTATATATTTAAAAAAATCGATGTTGATAAACAACATTTAAAGTCAAGTGAAATGAGAAAGGTTGAGATTATATTGGAAATACAGGGTGTTTATTTTAAAACGCAACCCATGATTTGAAATAAATCTCAACCAGTTTCTTTAAATGTTATAACAAGTCTGTAAAAAGTGATTTTATTATGTTTAAATTACCTGGAAATTTTTGTTCGATAGTATTAAAATTAAGTTCGATTTTGTTTTAAAATATTCCTCCACAGTAAACACTATCAGTTCTTTGCTTTCCTAACCTCAACTTAATGACATTGCATGAAATTCATATAAAGTGAACAACAATGCAAATGTAGATCAGCTGATAGTTAAGAAAAAAGGAGAACCAGGGCTGCCAACCTATGAACTTGTAATTATCTTAAACCCTCATTTTCTGTACTTGTAAATAGGGTTGCGTTTTAAAAGAAACACCTTGTAGTTATAAAAGAGAGTTAAAACACAAGCGATCATTTAGTGATTGATGTTGTACACCCTATGTTTTAAATTTGAAATATCTTGAAGATTAATGTTGATTTGATATCAATGACGGATCTGCTACTAAAGAAGACAAATCGTTTGTTTACTTGAGGAAGGGCTAAGAGCGGTCTTCTGTTCCAAACACGCTCAGCCAGTCTATAAATCCGTCGGCTCCTTGTGCATACAAAGTGAGATACGCAATGTGGAACTGGGGCAAGTAGTGGCCGATTGATCAGACACAACGCCCACTGGATTGCGATAGTGGCGACACTAGCCACGAGTTACTGACTGATCTGGCGAGAAAAATGTTTCAATCTTTGTTTGCTTTTAATTCTCAAAGTCTGTGCGGGGATCACGCACAGAGTACACCTTAGAGTCATATACTTTCTGATAATCCAAATAGTATTTGATTTTGTAATTAAGTAATTGAATACGTGGAGAGAATATTTCCATATTTGTTTACACTTCTTATCTTTTGAATATTAGGGATACTGAAATAATAAATTAATATATTAACTGATCACATATTTTTATTTCATTCGGCAAAATGTTTCGGATCTTGAGTCCATCTATTACCGTTAAATCACTATAAACATGGAAAAACGATCCGAAACATGTTGTTGAATTAGTTAAAAAAGGGTTGTTAGTTAGTATACTAATTTAACCATTTATTAACTACATTCGTTTTCCTCTTTAATAAAACGAACGTTATGATTCAACAAAAAAATAATTTTGTCTTTATACAGGATTAAAAAAAAATAAGGATACGCTTTCACAACAACGTTATTTTTTCATATATAATTTGATAATTAAATTTTTTTAATAATTGTGTTCCATAAATTATAATATTTTATCAGAATAATTTCCTTATAACAGATAAAAAGCGGAGAAATAATATTGTTCAAATTAGTTTCTTTGACATTCAAATGACCACTACTATAGAAAGGATAAACATTTCGAATTTCGGTTTGCGGTAGTTAATTTTTCTTGAATATACCTTTCATTTGATACCAATCTCGACCTGGGCTTACGTTGAAGATTTTCGTTCAAACTCCTCGTGGGACGTCCCCCTGAAATGATGAAATGTCGCTAATGTCGTCAAAAAGTATGTTCTTTGTAACCATGATCATGAACAAGATTTCACTTTAAAAAGTAATATCATATAAAAGTTGTGAAAGCGTTTCCATATTTTTGTCCACCCTGTATTTATTTATCATCATTGACTGAAAAAAATAACTATTATATGCATTTTAAATAATGCCCTTGTGAATCTAAACTACTTAGGTCTGTTTACTATTTAAGAACAGATAAATATCATAGTTGTCCCAATTGTAGCTTTTTAGACTCAATGTAAAGCAAATATGTGATGTTCATGTTGGAACACAACTATGGTGTAAATTTAAATAAACCCTAGACCCCTGCTCTAGGTACGGTGCCTAAGTTAAATATTTGAACAAGCAAATCCAGCCTTGCTCGAATTCATAAAACTTGGATCTAAGCTGAATTCATGTCCAACAAGATAGCGAATAGTGATGAAAAACAATAAATATAGCAAATAATGTAAACAACATTGTTTCCAACGTTGAAAACAACTTATACAGTTCATTACAGTTATTTTTTACACAGAAACACTGTTCCGGAGTTTGAAGGCGTGAGTTAGTCACGGTCTGAGATGTAAGGCGGCGGAGCGGTGGAACGACTCCTCGACTACTGAAACCCCATGTTATACGCTAAAAATAACACGCAGGTCGCAATTCATCCGGCCCAATTGTAATAAAAGGCTGTATTTTAAATATTGGCGAGATCATATTAGTTCATCTGTAATAAGTGGTATTATAAAGATGTCAAACACGAAGTATTTGAAAAGAACTATTAACAATTGTGATGAGACTACAAACTATGAATCTATAAAGACTAAAACAATCAAGAGCAGTCTCAATACCTCCAATGGGGACGTAGCTACAATAACAATCAGATGATGAATAATATTCTTTTAATGTAGTATTAAAAGCCTATAAAAGACGTCACTACGCCTAGGAATATTAATCAACAGTGGCCTGAAAAGTGATTAGTGTAGATTTCCTAAGATGGTCACCAAACTGACCCCAGAGACGGACTCTTCAAAGCGTAGGTCAAGGAGAGGGAGGTATGGACACAACTTCACCCCTGGCAGCCACCCTCCCGGAGTCGACTGTTAAATCTCCCGGCAACAGCACCTGCAGTCGAACTTCTCCACCTTGAACTTCCATCCGACTCCCCCAGCCAGCTTTCCTATTTATACCTTAGCTCCACGTTTACCAAACAACCCACAAGCCACTGTCAATTACCTACTTCCTAATACTACCTACCTATCTACTACACATCTTTACATTATTCAACCTTACCTTGTATACATTATTACATTAGGCCTATCATTATTATACTACTAGTCCTCATACTGTATCTATTCCTTGTCCTAAACTCCTCACATAATGTAATCAAAGTTCTTTCAATTTTGTTTAGATGAAGACATGTGATAAGACAATATTTCCAAAACAAGGTTGGCAGATGGTATGATCACCCGGCAAGGTGAAGATAAGGGTTTGATTACCTAGTGAGCCACTTGGCCTAGTTTGTGCTACGGAAGTTCGGAGAGTGGAGAAGTGCAATAAAAGACAATCGTAAACCCCGGGAATTGCTGAGTGTCGGACCAAACTCGTATAAATGTCATTGTGATGGAGCAGAGCTTAGTAGCAGCTCTTGTCGAAGGACATTATTGTGTAGTCTTATCCCATTGTTCAATTTTAATAATTAATTTAAAGTACAATAAAACAGTTTATTGGAGTCTTCGAGATCAAACTTATTAAATGGTATCTCGTAATTAAGTGCAAAGATAATAACATTTATGTTGTGTGGTTTGATGTTAGTGTTGATGAAAGTCGGAGATTATGACACTTATTTATTAACTGACCCTTGATTTCCTGGGTTAGTAATTTAAAATATTATAAGTGTAAAAGCTTTTATCTTTAACAAGTTTAGTAATCAGGTAGACCTAGATAGTTTCCACTATTTAATAAAACCACAACACAGTCTATAACTCTTTAAAACTAGGTGTACACAAATTCGCGTTAATTTAAATTTACGTTATAGTTGTGTTCGAACGTGAACATCACAAGTTTGCATTCTGAGTAAAGGGCTAAAACTGGAACAATTCTTATATTATTTATTTGTTCTTTAGTACCAATCCTAAAGGAGTTTAGATTTACAAAGGGATTCATTAAATTCTCATACGATAGTTATTATTTTATTGTTTTCATTCAATTATCAATAAGGAAATAAATAAATATATAAGACAATATTATTATATCACTGAACCATACTGTTCATCATATAAAAGAGTTTAATAAGTGAAGGAAATAAATATATACATTATTATACTAACAGAACCCTTTTTTAATTAATTCAACAACATGTTTCGGACATGTCCATCCTTATTATCATTTAACGGTCATAGATGGACTAAAGATCTGAAATATATTTCCAAATCAAATGGAAAAATATAACAGTTTGATATATTAATTAATTTATTTATTACTTCAGTATCCTTAATGTTCTAATGATACAAAGTGAAAGCAAATGTGGAAATATTCCTTCCACGTATCCTTGTATGTAATCACTAAATCAAATACTATTTGGACATGTAATTTATGGGATTTTTTAACATTAAAAAAATTATTTATTTTCCTTAAAACCGTTAACTAAATTAATTAAACATGATCAAAATTACCAAAATGGAAATTAATTCAGTATAGCAAAAATCTCTCGAGAACAAATTATAAATTGCAAATTGCAAAATCTGATAAAATTGTATTAAGTTACATAAATAAATTTAGTTTGTATTAAATTAAAATACAAATATTGATATTCTTTCTAAATTTACCGCTTGGTAAATAAAATTTTTTTAAAATACAAAATTGGGACCTTTAAGCATATTATAAAAATGTTGTTAAGTTAGTGTTCTAATGAGTGTTTATTTTTAGTTCTCAGTTTATAACAAACATTTTAGAGAGAACCCAAAGAGAAACTTTTATTATATGACCACACAGAAAAAAAACCTTGAATAAGTCATAAATTAAATTAGTTTTGAAATATTTCTGAGGCAAGTTTGAAATACATTACAGTGTTTGGTTCTTTCAAACACAGTAAGAAACTCAACAGCTTACATGAAAAACAGATCTTTGGCGTGGATATCTTTATTATTTTTAAGTTTTTTTTAGAAGCGGCCCAATGACACTAATACCGAAAGTTTGTATTTTAGTCTCGCACAAAATTATGTGTATAATTAATCAATGCACGATCAAGCACGAAAAACGAAAAAAACTAAAATTAAAAATACCTTTGATAGCCATCATGGGTTCCATCGTGAACGTGCTTCTCCATCGTAGTCATCATGTCACGTCAAGAGGTAATGATCATAGTGGTCTTCTTTCAAGAGATCTCATGATTCCCCAAGTCTCTGAATTACAAGACCTGTGACAACTACCATGGGTTAAACCGAAAAAGTGCTCTGTCATTGTAGCCATCATGTCACGTCAGAAACACTGATCCTAATGATCTCCTCTCAAGAGATCCCAGCGCTGACAAAGCATATTAGTTCCTGTATGTCTCTGAATTACAAGACTTGTGATAGCCATCATGGGTTCTACTGGTAAAGAGCTCCATAACTGTAGCCATCATGTCATGTCTCCTCTCAAGAGATCCCAGCGTTGACTAATCTCCTTAGCTTCCGTATATCATAGAATTACAAGACCTGTGATAGCCATCATGAGTTCCACTCAGAAATTGCTCTGTCACGTAGCCATCATGTCACGTCAAGAGGTAATGGATGATCCTAATGGTCTTCTCTCAATGGATCATAGTGTTGACACATCTCATTAGCTCCCGTATATCATTGCATTACAAAAGTTGTGATAGCCATCATGCGTTTCACTGAGAAAGTGCTCTGTCACGTAGCCATAATATGACGTCAAGAGGTAAAGTATGATCCTAAAGGTCTTCTCTCAATGGATTATAGCGTTGACACACCTCATTAGCTCCCGTATATCATTGCATTACAAGAGTTGTAATAGACATCATGCGTTTCACTGAGAAAGTGCTCTGTCACGTAGCCATAATATGACGTCAAGAGGTAAAGTATGATCCTAAAGGTCTTCTCTCAATGGATTATAGCGTTGACACACCTCATTAGCTCCTGTATATCATTGCATTACAAGAGTTGTGATAGCCATCATGCGTTTCACTGAGAAAGTGCTCTGTCACGTAGCCATAATATCACGTTAAGAGGTAATGTAGATCCTAAAGGTCTTCTTTCAGGAGTTCCTAGCGTTGACAAATCTCATTAGCTCCTACATATCTCTACATTACAAGACCTGTGATAGCCATCATGCGTTCCACTCAGAAATTGCTCTGTCACGTAGCCAACATGTCACGTCAAGAGATAATGTATGATCCTAATGATCTTCTCTCAGGATAACCCAGCGTTGAAAAATCTTATTAGCTCTCGTATATCTTTGAAATATAAGAACAAAGATGCCATCCTCTATAATCTCCAAATGATAATTTATAACATCAAAAGAAAAAGATAACCTCTGTTATGAAAAACTATTTTGTAGTTATCACATCTATCAAGTTAGTCACTTTGTCTTCATACTTGAGTTTTAGATTTACTTATTATTAAGTAAGGAGATGATATTTTTGGAATTATTATAAAAACATAAAGATAGTTGCTTCTTAGCTACTAATACAAGTTAGGGTGTTTAAGAAAGTTAATTTTCTTCTGTACTAATTCCCAATTACTACCCAATAGGTATGAACTTTCTGAATTCCTATATGTAGTTAGATGGAATAGTTTCTGCATTAAAATTTGAATATAAACTGAAAGAAAGAAACTAAGTGATTATACAATGAAATAGTTAAAATTCCAAAAATATACCTTGATCTGCTGTTATTCTTGTGAGCAGACAATTTTATTTTGATTTTACACTTTTTATAGGACAACTATCGGGATTTTAGCCCGTGACTCCCTGCATTTAAGTGTGAAGTGTTAGCCACTACGGTAAGAAGAAGCCCTATTTCGATTTTTAAGTAGGCAATATGTTATTTAACTATACCTATGAGGATGTTTGTCTAATTAAGAGTTGCAATGAGTGTATCGTTGTAGACTAACGAGTGTAGTCTTTGTTACTAACTAAAATTTCCGGATCGTTTGAAAAGATAACTAAGCCAACATCATCGAATACAAACCACGTTGTATTGGTATGATTTTCAGTTATCTGACAAGCCTGATATCCCCTTGAATTTCCTGGACAACATCCGACTCTTGGCCACCAACCAACATTGACTTCCCCCACATTCTCCAGTAGTGTCCATTCTGATGACAGCCGTGATCGATCACCATGTTGATATTAAGGGTGTTCATTCGGGCGCCCAGTTTAGCATACCAAGGAATTTAGTTCTAGATTTTAACGCAACTGACGCTAAGCCTACGAAGTAAAGATCCTGACTCACAAACAAACATTGAATCTATTCCCCCATGCCCCCCCCATCATAGTCCCCGTCTGCCCCAACCCGCAAATTCGACATAAGGACATAAGTCCCTCAGTTATAGTAAATTTAAATGAAACATATTTAATAAATTAAAAATTGTGGAATTATTAAATATGTATAATTTAAATCCATCAAAATTTCAGCAAGGACCAAATAAAGAAATGTATAGTAAACTCTAACAATGCATTTTATATATATTTTAAATCAATTTTTTAATCAAAGATGATCGTACACATTTCAACTCAAATTTTGAAAAATTATCATTTATAGAAAAATAATTGGTAACAATGAAAAAAAGTACTTCTTTTTATGTTTACTAAAGGTACTAGGTTGATTAGTACCTTTTGTCCACTATATTCTCAAAATGTAAATAAAATATATGACATGGTTTGTTAATGAGTTATGGACCAATAAAACAAAATTATTCATTTTGGGCAGCCATATCTCCATTCCATTAAGTAACGGGATGAATTTTTGAAAAAATTTTCCCGTAACACATTTATTACTTACATGGATACTAACAATGTTCTATATTCTAACATAATTTTCGATCGAACACCCTTAAGAGGACTGAGATCATAGTCTACCACCAATAATACCACAACACAATCTACAACGGTTTGTTTATAGTACTACGTCACAGTATATCTATTAATTCACCAAAGTCATCAAAACTACTTATTGTACGTGATTTATCCATACATGATGCATACGTGTAACACACTCAATTTAGGGTTTCTCAAGCGCAACTTAATATAAATTATAACCATATACAATTTTAATAGTACAGTATTTATCAAATGAAATTTACATACCAATGTATCCAGTCAAGGAGACTAGAATAAATGCATTTTTTTAAATGGTGAATAATATACTTGTACAATATAATAACCTATCAAAACTTATGAGCTTCTTTATTTTTTCTTCTTTTTTTCCTTTGTTATATAAAACTTGACTCGCGAGTTCATATGGGCTTGCAAGCATGTGCGTGAACTTTATTCAACGAGTGAAGTACCGACCGTTGGCTCAGTTGGGATTCGAACTTTGGACCTTGCCCTCCGCAGTCCGAATCCTTAACCACTGAACCATCACGCCGCCATATCACTATGGAGCTACACGGCATATCATAATGGAGCTACACGAGATGTCATAATGGAGCTACACGACATATCACAATGGAGCTACACGACATACCACAATAGAGATACACAAATTATCACAATGGAGCTACACGACATATCACATTGGAGTTACAGGGCATATCACAGTGGAGCTACACGACATATCACAATGGAGCTACACGACATATCACAATAGAGCTACACGACATATCACAATGGAGTTACACGACATATCACAATGGAACTACACGACATATCACAATGGAGCTACACGACATATCAAAATGGGGCTACATGACATATCACAATGGAGATACACGACATATCATAATGGAGCTACACGACATATCATCATGGATTTCATACTATATCAATTACGAATACATAAATTCATAAATTAATTACACAATATGCACCACATCATCTCTATATCTATAAGTGATAGACAATTCTTGGCAGATCTTTGCATCAACCTTACGGCTTTGTGGAATATCCACATTTCCGATAACCTGTAAATGATTCAAGATATATTATCCAGAACCAAATTTTATAAAGGAACTATCCAACAGCCCTTTCACTTCAGGGAGGCTCTCAATGCTTCCCTTCGTAGTTCTCTCAAAACCGTCACATCAGTATAAAACCTCAGCTCCAGAGGGAAGTTAATAATTTGAGTTTTATTGGTGGTGCATAAGTTCATCGTGGACTCAAATAATAAGGTGTCTTTTTTCTGTCTCTATCTCTGATAAGATGTATCTACTGGTCCATGATACTGCACTAGGATATAATCTCTCTATGACCTAGATAGGCAGATTATAAACGTTAAAGGCAACTCACTTGAAAATGAATTACAGTAACGCTAAACAGTACCTAGATAAATAAATTGTTCCAAAGAATTAGGACAAACTTTTCCCCATACAAGAATTCAAAATTTTAAAATTACCAGTTTGATTCCCAAATGTTTTTGCCATAACGCAAAAACTAGTCAAATTAGAGGCATGCGGTTTTTACTCAAATATCTTAAATTGTAATTCACATATTTCCTGAAAATTTAATCAAAATCGTTAGATCCGTTTAGGGAAGATTCTAGTTTTGTATGTTTTTGCCCATAAAAATTAATAAAACTAAAATTTCAAAAAAGTGAAAAAATTACCTAGAGATATTGGCTAAATACACATACATACCAAATTTCATAAAAATTTCATCCATCCGTTTGATCTCCAGCGAATTACACATAAATATAGACAGACATACATACATACATACAGACAGACACCAACCATTTTTTTAGAAAAAATAAAAACACTTTTATGGGTTCAAGGTACCCTAAAATGGATTTTTAGACCAACTTGTCATTAAATAATTTTTACTATCACAATAATTTTTCTATGCTACCACATATGTAGGAGAAAGTAAAAGCATATATTTACTAATACAATAAAAATTGTTTAACAATTAATTCATATTTTAATATTTTTCATCACATTGCACGCATACATTGTAATTGCCTCTTACGTTGAGCTGCACTGTTCTAAGTTCTCTCATAAGTATGGATAGTGGTAACAAAGGATCTGACTGGATATTAGAGGCATTTATTGTCTGCCTTATTTTCGGTCTTTCAGAGAAACCATTGTAAAATCCTGTCGTATTACGCATTTAGAGCCTATAACACATATTTGTACCAAGTTTCATTGTCCAAAGCGTTATTGTTTTTTGAGAAGATGTGATAAGGCAGTAAATGGTATTTTGATTTTATATTTATGGATAAAATGTTAAATGAAACCAGTTTAATGTATTAAAGTCGATACCATGAGGTCACTAAGGTTTTCTTAGTAGTAGAAAGTGTTCTCTTCAATAATTAGAAGGTCTCAATGAAGATTAGCTGACATTGGGTGTCCATTAGAGAAGACGTACAAAGTACCAGTTTACTTTCAGTTGAATATTTATAGACCAGATAATCTACCCGACACTTACTGCTGAGGACATTTGAATTCCTTGGCTTTCGATTTTAAATTCCTACTGTTCCCGAAGGTTCAAGTGTATAGGGAACCAATTTTTAATACGACATGTCACATAGTTTTGTTCGTTTGTTTCAAATAATTAAAATTGTAAACGTAGTTTGTTTTTTACTAATTTAACAAGGAGAGGGCAATCTCCTTACCAACCTTACTCTGCCCATTCCCCATAGACTATTATAGGTATGTGCGGGGAACTGTGATCAGATAGAGTAAGGGAGAGGAAAGGTAAAGTATAAGGTGAACATTACTGATAAAAACTAACAGCCAAAGGCCAGGATTCGAACCTTCGTCATCTCTAACTCCTCCAAGCCACAAGGCGTACAAGGTCCTCCAAGCCAAGTATCCTTGACCGGAGGGTTCCCACGTTATCGTTATCGGGCGTGGCTGTCCCTTGGAGGGTGACCGTCTGAGCAATCCCGTCCTTGTACGCAGCCCGCCTGCTCGATTACTGGTGGTGGTTCGGAAATCACCCTTAAGCCAACAACTTCGTAGTATAAATAACATTTCTTAAAAAGTGTTTTTTATCATGATTTATTTCTTAGCTTAGAGTTTTCCAAACAATGATTAGTACTATTATCGTAGGCGATTAGTATCGTAGACGAAAGGTTTTGAGGAAGGTTACACATACAACAGTTAAGTGTCATAGTGGAAACTTCTTCTTAGCCTTTACTAGTTTTGAAAATTTAGCTGCAAAAAATACAGTATTTAAATTAACTTTCAAAGAAGATAGGGGGATAGTAAAATCTATCTGCAACACAAAACAAAGAAGGTAGGGGGATAGTAAAATCTATCTGCCGTTGGTCCCCAGGTTAAGTATTCGAGAGGGCTTCTTGGCCCTGACTTCGCCTGGTAAAATAAGACGATCTTGTAATTTAGTTTTTTAATTTTACAAGGTCCTGACGCCTTAGACCGTTCGGCCACTGGTTCTGCCAAGTTAGTTGTGTTTGAAACCGAATGTTAAAATGAACTAAAAATAAGGTTAGAAATGAGCATATACACTATGGAAACACAAAAAATTAAAGCTATTAAAATGTAATAATATTATTTATAGTACAATGAACTAAGTACTTCTCAACTTATAATCTAGAAATTGAAAAACATAGTTTAACTTGATTATTTATAAAATAAATGACAAGGTTTAATGAAGACTATAATGTTTCAAAATAAAAAATACTATTCTATTCTTATTAGAACAAGTAATACACGAAATTTTGAATGGGAACTAAGAGACGGTTTTAAATAACCGCAATTCGAACTTAAAAGATAAAAAGCAACTCTGTCCTTAAGTTAGAAAGTACAGTTCCTGTAGAGAAAACAAAAGTACAACCTGAAAAAGTAATCTGTGACCTTATAACGGTCTCAAGGGCTGTAATATTAAAGGGATATCACGATCTTTAATGTCATTATTAGATAAAGGCCGTAGACTGAATTGCTTTACTTTGTGACAAAATAGATTTTTTAAATATGGGAAATCGTTAAAACGCTTGTGCATAATGAGAAAATTTATCCATACTTTATTTTCTAATTTTTTATTACAAACGTTCCTAAAAATATAATTTTTGAACAAAAAAAACAAACAAACAAATTACTGTGTAAAAAATAATAATCAAAGGTGTCTAAAGTTAAAATATAAAAATATTCTTTATATTTTAAGTTAGATAAATTACTCAAGTTATGTTTTTCGTTTGTTTGCAAAGGAAATGTATAGCTCAAAATTAAAAAAAAAAAAAAAAATACAGAATACTTAAGCTTAGCAATGTATTTTATTAAATTTTTTAGTCAATTTATTTTTGTTTTAAAAAACTACTGACCTTATCTGACATTAGTTACGTTCAGCAGATAAACTAGCGGTATATATACCATACGGTGTTTCTAGCACAACTACGATTTTTAAATCTAATCTACGTGTACTTTTTTACTATTTATTACTACTCGTCCTAACCTTAAAGTTTTTGTACAAGAGTTTTTGTAAATATTTGTAATTTACAATTCATAAACAAAATAACTAACAATAAACACTCAACGCAGATAAATAAAAAGTTTAATTTTATTAACATCATCAAACTTTACTGAAACAGTGAGTTTCCTAGTTCATATACTAAAATTCACATGCATTACTCAATTACACTTACAAAACTTGTGTCATTTACGCAATTCCTTTCATTCCAATTATCCACTTCAGCAACTACGTCACTTAGCCAATTGCAAAGTCTCCCACTCGTGGACAAAAAACTCATCTGTGCTGTAAAATCAAAAGATTGTCTTCAGACGAGCTTCGAACGCCTTCTTGATTGAATTTGGCAAAATTTTGGCAAAACAAGCACCAGCTTGTGAGGGTAAACGTTTAAAAACTACTGTCCGATGTCTTAAAGTTCTGTAGTTATCCCTGCATCTGGTTGCATAAGAGTGTACTTCACTATATCTTAAGTGATCCCATTTTGAGATTATTACAAATTTCCAAAATGTAGATACAGGTAGGGCCTAATGTCAGCTGGCCCAGGGTTTTGAATGCTGGTTTGCACGACTCACTGCACTGGAGTTCTTGCAATTTTCCGGATATTTCTTTGGAGGTACAATAAGGCACCCATTTATAAAGTAAAATGTGTTTAGGAAGTTGAACACTATAGCGGTAAGTGAAAGTACGGTAGGTTATATGAACATAGCAGATTTGTAACCTATGAAACAACCCATTGTCAAAACGTTAGACACGACCAATATTCGAATTTACATTTTCGTGTCTGTGTTTGCGAGAGTTAGTCGATGAAATAGAAAGCGATTACCATACAAATAGTGGGGGCGTGTATCCAACTCTAAGCATCAATAGATCTCTCGATAGACAAACAACAATGAGTTATGACTCAGTAGAATACAGGCGATCCTTGCCGAAATTTACGCAAGAAATCTGCGGTGATTCATGATGTGGACTTTATGAGTAGACCTCTCTGCAATATATTTATTAGAGTCCCAAAAATTACTCGTTTAATTAGTTTTCAATACTGATCTGTTACTGTAAATTGCAATTAATGAATAAATTATAACAAAATGTAGAAGCAACCTTATGAAAAAATTAGGTAATACAATAATTTCGTTATTACTAGGAAGAGTCATTCATTTTGTAGCCTGTATTGTTTGTAAATAGATAATACAGTGATCTAACCTTAGCAGTCCAAATAATTTATTTGGAAATAGATTTCCGATCCGTTACCACGTCATCAGTCGTCCCATAGGAAGTGCATATTAATATGTTATAAATATCAATACATCAAAAGAATTTTGTGGAAGAGCATGAGAATTTTGTCTTAAACTCTGTTTCAATCGCAAATGAAAAAGGTTTTTCTATATATTTAAATATTTAATGGAAGTTTAACATGAAACTACTTTTATTTTACTTAAGTCCTACGAAATCCTATGGACGAATTCAATGTTTATCATGTATGAATGCTTTGTCTTCCTGCGGAACTGATGTGATGAATAAACGTATTTCTATATACAGTTATAGTTGTTCTCTACGGAGCCGCCGTAAACATAATTCGATGTTTATCACGTATGAATGCTTTGTCTTCCTGTGGAACTGATGTGATGAATAAACATATTTCTATATACAGTTATAGTTGTTCTCTACGGAGCCACCGTAAACATAATTCGATGTTTATCATGTATGAATGCTTTGTCTTCCTGCGGAACTGATGTGATGAATAAACGTATTTCTATATACAGTTATAGTTGTTCTCTACGGAGCCGCCGTAAACATAATTCGATGTTTATCATGTATGAATGCTTTGTCTTCCTGTGGAACTGATGTGATGAATAAACATATTTCTATATACAGTTATAGTTGTTCTCTACGGAGCCACCGTAAACATAATTCGATGTTTATCATGTATGAATGCTTTGTCTTCCTGCGGAACTGATGTGATGAATAAACGTATTTCTATATACAGTTATAGTTGTTCTCTACGGAGCCATCGTAAACATAATTCGATGTTTATCATGTATGAATGCTTTGTCTTCCTGCGGAACTGATGTGATGAATAAACGTATTTCTATATACAGTTATAGTTGTTCTCTACGGAGCCACCGTAAACATAATTCGATGTTTATCATGTATGAATGCTTTGTCTTCCTGCGGAACTGATGTGATGAATAAACGCATTTCTATATACAGTTATAGTTGTTATCTACGGAGCCATCGTAAACATAATTTCCCTAAAGTGTTTTGATTTACATAATATTATTACACTAGGGGACACACCTGCACGCTTAGAGTGACATCCCCGGCTTATGGAGCTGCATTCGACTTCCTTATAATCGATTCCAATAATTTCAACACTAGTGGTGCAGTGCTGTAGCCAAGGTACTTGGGGACAAAGTATTGAAGAGGTTGTAGCCGATAGGATCTACACTTGGTCCTCTTAATACCGACACGGCGTCCGCACAATGGTAATAATCGACTAAGGCACTACTAGAAAAGCCTGGAGTGTCCATGTTGGGTGGTAGTCCGTGTCCAGATGTTGGGTAGAGATGATTACTGAATGTAAGGCTTCAATACTAAGTTAATCGGACTGCACGTAAAGCTGTAGGTCCTTTATTTTCCCTGGCCGTTGGTCTATTAATAAATAGCTCTTTCTGAGGAACAGTCAACCTTAGTGTAACAATGATTACTCTCGTTAATTTTCACTCATCACACTCATTTGCCCCTCATATTGAAGAATGGTTCAAACTTATCAAATTTAAAGTCGCTGACATTACATTGAACATATGTTACGCAAGAAGATACCACCTCCTTGAACTTAAATCCTAAAATAAGCAAAATAAAGTTTGAAAGAACTGCTTAGCCAAAAACCAATTGAAAAATTAAAAGCTGTGGGAGGTTACTAGATGATTTTATTAATTTATTTTTGAAATTTTTATAAAGCAACCAAGGTAGGCCCTACTAAATCTATTTCAGAAGATAAACGTACTTTTAAATTATTCAACACATGGTAGCTTCTATATTGGATATTTTTGTTGACGGGTGTTTAACACACATCACTTCATTAACACCACATTAATTCTTGTTATATAACCATGACCATTCTTCGATGACAAATAGGCCGACGTCATTACGATTATGAAGTATTTCAAACTTCGAACCCGTATAATAAGGAGATCAGAAACCAGTTTCCAATTGCACGGATATTTGATGAACTGGTGGAAACTACGGGGGGCTGAATGGCTTATTTATATTGGAGCTATCTATTCGCCGGAACCCACTTTGTCACGGAGACAGCCAAGTGGATGGAACATGGCTGAACACTTCTGGCCAACTATCTCCTCTTGTCTCTGCACTAATTTTGTTACAAGATAAATTAGACACTTAGGTGTTACAAACACGAAAGAAGAGAACTGGATCACATCTTCACTAGTAAACTACGTTCAGTTTTATTCACAGAAGACTACAGTATTTGATTGATTCTTTAGAGTAAACGTTGTACAAATATTAACGTACAAATATGTACACGTAAAATCATATCAGTTAACGATTTGGTAAAAGGAAAATTTAGTAAAATTTGCAATTACACTATTTAATTTGATCAATATACGTGTCCAAGAGTTAAATTCGTAATTGTATGTATTCACGAATATTTTATTAATTATGATATTTGATGATGTGTGTTAAGTTTGAAGACTTGTTAGTATATTATTTTATGACCTAAATGTAATAGAAAAAAAATATAAAAACCTATTTTTTTATAGGAATGGTACGACTGTACTTGCATGGGTGGGCGGTTTATTCATTATCATTGTGAGTGAATAAATGGGTGGGATAGTACTACTTTATGTGTATGGGTTGGTGGTGTGTTAAGGAATGTATAAAACATCAAATCATTTAAAAAATCCATAGAATATGAGATAGTAAATTATTAATAGAATAACAAAGATTAAAGAGAATGTTGCGCTTTAATAGTTATAAAAAAAGAGTGATGCAATTTTAAAGGAATTGTATTCAAATAATTTGAATCAGAAAAACAGGACTTTTCGAAGTATTACTAGTACTAAAAATCTACCTATAGAAGATAGATAGCAAATTAGACTAGCAAATTAATGTTACCTTCAGTATAATATTTATATAGAATAAGAAAATATTTATTCCACAATAAAAATCAATTACAACAATAACAGTTCTCAAACTTGGAATAACTTGCCATCGTGTCAAGTAGAGATGAGAAGCACAAAATAAATAAACATAGAAACTTACACTAGACAGTTTAAATTAACTAGTAAAACTTAGCGGCCCACTGCAGTGTCATTAAATTATAGGGGCCTACTAACAAAAAGGAGAAACAGGAGTTTTATTTACTTTAAGACTAGAAAAAAAAGAAACAAATGATAAAGAGAAAAGTTTCAAATTTAAATATAAATCTGACTTAGAGAACAAATTAAAAGATTTATAAACATAGAAACATATTTATTGTAGTATCATAAGTAAATCGTCAATATCATCTTTATCAAGAAGCCATAGTTTTAATTTTATTTGATATAAGTTGCCATTTTTGGCATGCTTTAATTCATCTGCTAATTTATTAAATATATGTGGACCTAGAAATAAAAATGTTTTTCGATAAATCATTTTTTTTACTTTGTGTTTAATAAAATAAAACTTTGAAGTAGCTCGGGTATAAAATTTAAACTGCTTTGTTTCGTCATTTCCACTTCGAATAAAAATGTCTTAAGAACATTAAAAATGAAAATGTATTTTAAAGGAAGTATTTTGAAAAAACGAAAGAGTGGTAAGGAAGGTTCACGTTTAGATTTTAGTGAAATGATTCTTATAAAGTAAATTTATCCAATATAATTCAATTGGATAAATTTGCTCTATTTCAGTTCAATTTTGATCTTTTTATTTAACAAGCGAGACTCCTTACCACTGTATTAGGTATAATTATTGATTTTATTTTAAAAGGTAATCAGGGAGATAAGTTATTATTGAAAATAATAATTATATAGTAGGACATTATCTAAGAAATCAAACTGAATGGAGATTATCGTGGGAAATTTAAAAACAATTAATTGTTTTGAGTACTGATTAATTTAAAGAAGAGAACAAAAGAACTAGACAAAAATAGTCTATGGTCAAACGAATAAGCAAATATTAACATAATTATCAAAGATGATTTAAGTAAAGTAACGACAGTTTTTAAGGTATATTCAATATAAACTCCTCTTTAAGTCTTAGAAACAAGGATCTTAAATTTGCCAGTTTTATAATTTTGAAAATGGATTCAATGCAGATGAACATACAATTTACGTTAAAATCAGGTGCATACCTTGACTTAGGATAATGAATCTGGAGGTTTCTTAGGTAACTGTTAATTAATGACCATTTCTTATAGAGATTTTTCAAATAAGAACCCCCTTTCTTAGGCTAGGTTCCGTATTACGTCCATCTAATTTTTCTATACGTCTATACGTTATATCAATACGTCCTATCTATCTATTTATTTTTTGTTTTAATAAGTTCCATAATACGTCCTATCTATCTATTTATTTATTTTTTTTTTTAATTTATACTATGGAGGAATATTGTTAGGTTAACAAATAGAAAATGTTCATTTGAGATGATGCAAAGTAGAGGAAGGATGAAAAATAAACAAAATTATTAAAAAAATATTCTTTTTTGTATTCTTTCTTTTTTTTTTATTTTTTAAAATTAAGTTCATATGCTCCCTTTTAATTATAATTCAAATATATTTTGTGTGTGTTACTTCAGTATTTAATTAGTTATTTCTGAACAATTAGAGATCATCCACTTCAGTAGCACTTCATTAAAGACTGCTGTAAATACTTACAACTGTTAGAGCAAATATATGTAGAGGACTTGGAGCATTTAGAATCCAAAAAAGTCATATATAACTTACAGTAAATAGTTAAACAGCCTACTCTCTCCACTTACCACGCTCAATAGCCATAAGTCAAACGGGTTTACCCTTAAACCATTTTGTCTCCCTGCGGAAACCACTTTATCACTCTTACTAAAACGAATCGGAGCGATTGGTGTAGTTTAAGCCGCGTGAGGAATGTTGTGGGAATCTAATGGGATTTGTCGCCGGTCACTTAGTCACCACAGGACAGAAGACAGGCAAGTCATTAGTCAAGATTATGACACAGCCATTTGTTGGCTGGAGGTGAGTGAGTTCGCGTGCACGTGTCGGGCAGAGTTCAGAGCTGGGCTTCTTCTTCTTTTTTTTTAATACGATTGCTTTCGGAGCTTGTAATCAGTTGTTTCTAAAGGATTTTACGTGAATTCTATAACGTATGATTTTTATAATCTTTTTAATTAACTGTTATAACAAGTATCTCTCAAATTATTAGACGATCCATCCAAAATTCAAAAAATTGTAATCCCCCCCCCCCAATTTCAGTTATAAAATAATACTGAAAGTTCAAAATATTTAGGCAGGTTACACACATATGCATCTCGCACGGTGCGACTAGCATTTTTGATGCCAGTAGCACTGTGCGAGATGCATATGTGTGTAACCAGCATGCAGGCTGCATGGTCGTGGCACGTGCTACTGGCAAGGTGAGAGAGGTGGGGACTTTTTCAACTTAAAATTATACAGTATTGGAGTCTCCTCCAAAGCTAACACAAATTCAATATTTGTTTTTTCGTCATCCGGAAACGGCATTTTTAATTATTACAACTAGAATCTACAACTAATTTAACTATTACAACTAATATAAACTGGGGTATACACTACTTAATTACAAATTATTACTAACAAAACTCAAGCTAATCAAAAAGTGACTTTCCGCACTTGACAACGTAGTACACCGTGGGAACAAGAGCGTCAGGGCTTGGAAATGTGTTCTGCGCATGCGCTAACTCAAGATGCACGCTGCATGCAGCGCCAAAACACCGACCGATCGGTTCCTAGTGGCGCTGCACGCTGCATGCGACTAGCACCGTGCCAGTAGCACCGTGCCAGTCGCATATGTGTGTAAGCTCCAATTGATTAACACAGGTTGGTCTTCGAGCTGCATGCTAGTAGCAAGAAAAATGCTAGTCGCACCGTGCGAGATGCATATGTGTGTAACCGGCCTTAATCTCACATATTGAACATATCTTTTCAAAGTGGATTTATCCTTCAATGCTTAAACTGCTAAATTAACTCCCATTTTAAAGAATGGTAGTAATCCCTGCTCACTAAAGAACTAGCAACCCGTCTCGATTTTGCCTATTTTGAAAAAAAAAATGAATGAAAGACTTTCTTTAAACTATAATGGGGATTTGTTCAACAAACTTTAAACATTTGAGTCCCAATTTGGATTTATAAGGAGTAAATTGACTATAGACGTGGTAGTGAGTGTGATCAATTGGTTGATTATACTTTCGGAAATCTACTGTCGGTTTGTTTATCAACACGTCAACAGATATTTATTGTGTTGACCATAATATATTGCTCAATAGAATACAAGGTACATAAAGCACACTCTTGTAGTGGCTTGTGTCATACCTCACCCAAAGAACTAAACTAGTACCAATCTCAAATCAACTATAACATTTATTAATTTATGCTATGGAGTCTTCAAGGATCGATTCCCAGTGTTGCTCCTTTTTTCTTTAGTGGCATCTCTATGGCAAGGAATTAGCTGTACAACTTGCCGATGTTACCTATTCTTTTTTGATAAACCTCCGGTACTCGAGAACAAGTATATGCATATAAATGTTAAAAGGATTCATCTGAAAACAGATTATGCTAAATGTATCTTTGATATTAAAAAAATTCATGTTATATCTTTGATCTTGGAATGGGAGTCAAGCGTAATTCTAGATTTAGCGTCCACATGGAATGCTCATATTGACGTATTATGTGCTTTGCTCTCAGGACTTTACTAAATAAAAGCTCAATTCATAAGTTTCAAGACAGCATATTAAGGATTAATATTCCCTACATTTATGTAATATTAATGCTGTGGAGAGCATATACAAGTAATCAGTCATCGAACAATTTCAGACTAAAAAAAGCATTTAGATAGTCATAAAGTAGATTTTTATAAAACCTTTCAGGCTAATATTAAGGCCGTCCATCATTTGCTTAGAATTATTAACCGTTGTAAAATATTCATAAGGGTCTACTCATCCCTTCCATCGGTTGCGCAGGATCCAACAAAGGTAGTCCTAAGGGTAGTAAATCCCACATGCCAAATATTTGTAAACAACCACCCACACCACATTCCTACACATTATGTGCACAGAGCACTGACTTGAGGTGGTTTTCCACTTAACTTTGTTTTACACTTCAAGAGTGGCAAAAATCTTTAGTCTGCAGACAAATGTTTTCCTGTAAATATCGTAGTTTTTGTTAGTAGTGGTTAATACCAGCTGTGGATAGAAATATAAAACAGCGCGTTAAAAATGTGTGATATGGAAGAACAATTTAAAATAAAGAAAAAAGTTATTTTAATAGTAGGCCTATGGTTTATCCCGCATAGTTTAGCTTGTGTTTTTATTGTAAAACGTCATAGTTCAAAAACTTTTTCAGCTACAGTGTTGTAATTTTACATGGTTGTATGTATGATTAGTGTCTAATATTTTTCTTTAATAAAAATAACTCCATTAGTTTGAAAGTTTTCAAAATGCAAATGTTGCAGTCTCATTTAAGTATAAAACATTTTAAATGCCACAATTTTTAAACGAAAGGTAGATTTTTTATTAAAGCGGAAATAGTTGCTATTTACACATACAACTCTGTAAAATTACAATGTTGTAGCTAAAACTGTTTTTGAGTTAAGACCCTTTAAAATAGAAAAAATACACATATACAGTAATAAACAAATCAAGATCAATTGTATCAGTTACTCTTACAGGAACTTTTTTGTTTATTTTAACCTGTTCTTCCATGGAAATTCAAAATATTTTCCACGTTTTTAACAGCCTGTCTATATTAGATTTATCCAATTTATTGGCGGACCTATAACTTGTGAAGAGGCTATTTTCTCGGTCTGCGAATTAGTGTGGACTCTAGAATTTTTAAATTGTGCTTGCCTATTAATTTAACGATGGACTGGAGTTTCATCCAGTAGCTTTAGTCACTGTTTGAAACCAGATTCCAGGCAACAATAGGATATATTTATCAAATACGCCGACATTCTGCGCATATGATGTAGTATATCTGGGGGTCCTACAGAGCTCTCTGTGCAAAAGATGGAAACCATCTTCCTGGCTTTCTACATTCTGCGCAAGTGATTCCCGCCCAATATTAAGAATCTTACCTTTACCTTGGATCACGTTATATAATAATAAAGTTGTTCATTTCTAAGCATTCCTTGATAATGGGAAGAGACATTCACGAATTCATAACGCTTTAGAGGCAGGGTCAATTACAGGACTGCGAGACACAAAACAGTGAGTTTTTAAGGTAGTGTGAACGTATAAAACAGACCCAACTATACAATAATCTCTACAACACTGAGGGATTTTTATCTGGGATGAAGAATGCCTAGCCTCAAGGTAAATAATATTATATGACATAATTTTGTCGTAACAATTTCTGGAACCCAAAAAATTGTGTTAACTGGTAGATTGAAGTCTAAGAGGTTTTATATATTTTAATGATATTTTAGTGTGACCAGGCATACCATACGTCATAATTAATTGCTAACTCAATCCCTAGTCCAGACTTGAAACGAGATTCCACTGAGAAGTGCTCCGTCACTGTAGTCATCATGTCATGTCAAGAGGCGATGATCCTAATGGTCTTCTCTCAAGAGATCCTAACGTTGACAATCTCATTAGCTCCTGTGTATCTCTGCATTACAAGACCGAAGATGTTATCCTCTCTAATCCTCTTGGATAATTTACAATAGTCATTTATAATAGTCACTTAGTAGTCATCAGTAAAACATCCTTATTATAATGTAGGAACAACTTGAATAACTATATACTACTTATGAGAAACTAATTCTCTGTATAATGTTGAAAATAGTTTTTTAATTAGCATAATACGTGTTAGTACAAATACAGTACAAGTAAACGTCATACAACAAAAATTTATTAAATATAAGCACTAAATGCACAAATATATTACAATACAAGTACAAAATACACAAATATTATAGGGATCGATTTCGGTAAACCACGCTCACCTTGTAATATATTTGTGCATTTTGTGCTTATATTGTAATAAATTTGTGTTGTGTGACGTTCACTTGTACTGTAATGTTGAAAAGACTAGAAGGAGGGTGAATGTATAAATGTTTGTTATCTAAATAAGGAAGTAGATTAATTAGGAAGTGATTTTTATGAAAAGGCTAATGAAGTGCCACTTGGGAACAAAGTGTTGGGAGATTGTAGGCGATAGGTTCCATGCTCGGTCCTCTTAATACTAACATGGCGTCCGCTCAATGGTTTCCAACGACGTGGACACTACTAGAGAAGTCTGGGGTATCCATGTTGGATAGTAGTCAAGGTTAAGATGTGAAGGGAAGAGAACTGAGTGTCAGACTTGTCAGTTTGCTGAAAATCAGACCAACACTACGTGGTTCAGATTCCACGTAAATCTGTAGGTCCCATAGTTGCCCTGGCTATTGGGCTATTAATAAATAGTCCTTTCTGAGCTAAGTCAATCTCAGGTAGTAACAAGACTACACTCGCTCATCTACGCTCATCACACCCCTCATATTCACCCCTCATATTCGCCAATATCTCTACCATCGACGTCTTGGAAATGAAAGATGAATAAAGTGATTCAGTGAAGTGAAACGGTATAGTAAGCTAAAGGTTCTTTTTGATAACTAGTTATTTAATGGAATAAACCTAACAATAATACATATCTTAAAACTTATTGGAAGAAACCTGCAACTTCAACCTGTTATAAAACAGTCATTTTACAAACTTTATCTTCATTTTCTAGAACAATGCGTGCAATAAATTTTATTTTAAATTTCTCGTTGATGTAGTTACTTAAACTTTATCAATACCTCATAACTGAATGACAAATACAATATTTGGAAGTTTATGAAGAATGTTAATACTTAGGGTTTCAGCTTTTAAAAGTTCCAACTTTAATCTCACAGATTTCTCCGTCTTATACCATTATTTCAGAAAAACTGTGTGTTTTTTTTTTAAGGTAAATGGTCTAAATTAACTCGCAAGATTCAAAGTTCCATTATAACGAAGGCTTAGCTTCTTAAGAAAAGCCAATGGGAATTTTAATTTCCTGTTGCGAGTAATTTATGAGGTCGAACACAGAGATTCTGAAACTTGGCCACATGCAGAGTACCCTCACGAGGCCAAAGCCTTAGCCCCTTCACCATACTGAATGCCGATCTTATGCGAGGCTTTAAACCGAGCTCGATGGCATTGTTGAGATTCTCAAATAAAGCCCCCTCAACGAGGCCGTAGGACAAGCCTGCGATTGAGAAACACGTCATGGCGGTACGAGTATAGAACCTCGGGAGCGAATAAAACTTAATGTGAAGATTACATATCACCTTGAAATTAGTTTTGTTTGTACATATACAACTTTAATTCTAAAAGAAGGAATATTATATTCCTTAAACATAACGTTACATGTAATAAAAATGAATTATTTCTTTTGAAAATTGTGATCCAACTACATTATTATTGTAGAGGTGAGTAATTAAAATATCTTGTGAGTGTGATTCAAGATCAATTCAAGTAACATGACACGTTTACAAATTTAAATGTGTTGGTGACTTTCATAAATATAAAAACTTCACTGTTCGTCAAGAACGTACATGTGTGGATGGATAAGTGGACTGTCAACATTGTACATGCGTGAGTGAGTGGAAGCGGCTATGTACTCGTACATGTGTAGATAGGTGGAACAACCATCAAGAAAGTATGTGTATGGGTAGGTGGGAGGAACATCAAGGTTACATGCGTGGTTAGGTAGAAGGTACATGAAGGTCACACAAGCGTATATGTATCTTATCCAAGTAGGTAAGTGAGAGGAACCTCAAAGGCCCAAGCATGTGAATAGGTGGTAGGTTCAAGGTCAAGTAAATTGTATTAGGTGGGAAGGACATCAAGGTCGCAAGTGGGTAGGTAGGTGGGAGTAACATCAAGGTCACAAGTGGGTAGGTAGGAGGGAAGAACATCATGGTCATACGTGAGTGGGTAGGTAGGAGGGCCATCAAGGTCTCACGTGTGTGGGTGGGTAGTAGCCCTATCAAGGTCTCATGAGTGTGAGTAGGTAATAGGGACCAAGGTCACACGTGCGTGGGTAGGTTGGAGGAACATGAACACCAAACGTGTATGGGTGGGTAGGAGGGATTCAAGGTCTTATGAGTGTGAGAAGGTAAGAGGGATGTCAAGGTCAAACATGTGTGGGTAGATGGGAGGAACATTAAGGTCACAAATGTTTTGGTAGGTGAAAGGAACATCAAGGTTACACCTGTTTGGGTAGGTGGGAGGGACGTCAAGATCACACGTGTATAGATAAGTGGGATGAATATCAGGGTTGTATGTGAGTGGGTAGGTGGAAGTATCATAAAGGCCTCTACGCGTATGATTAGGCAGGGAACATCCACGACGAGCTTGTATGAGGGTAGGAGAACTATCAAAATGTACACGTGTCATTGTCTTGAATGGATATCAACTCATAAGTGTGGAAGAACTTAATATATCATAATTTATAAAAATAATTATATATTGCAGAGTACCATCATAGAAAGGATTATATAAATAAGGATGCACTTATTTATCTATAATGATTACATTTAAGACTACAGCTTAACTATTTATCATTGCTATGAAGTTCAATGTTTATCAATTAAACTAAAATAAAATCAACTATTTGTTTGTTTGGAAGGGATTTTGAATTGAATTAAAATATGTTCTAGTTAAAAGATAATTATAAATCAAAATAGATCTATTTAAAGCAAAAACTATTGAAGATATTTAGACAAAGCAAGCTATTTCAATTTATCAGTATATTTCATAGCACAAAGCTTTTGATCTGCTGAATGAATAATTCAAGATGCAGCTCAACGCCTCAATTTCAATATGCAATCGTTTCCATTCTTCGCATGACGCCACAGCAACTGTTGTGGATTTGCGGATTTACGTGTCTGATGGATTTTGAATAATTCATCTTCAGGTATACAAACCAACTTCAAACTTCTGACCCAGATACAAAGTTCCTTGAGTGCAGAAGTTCGAGTGTAAGAGAGAGCTTATGTTACTTTTATAAGAGGTTTTGGCTTTCCAACATAGGAAGTATTTTTACATGTCATGAAAATGAACAGTAATTCATTTTGCAAACCAACGGAAACTATATTTGTTTCTCATTGGTTAAGTTACTTAATCAAAACAAATGTTGTCCAATAATTAGAAAAAATATTGTCTTGTATTTGTGTTGGTTATAATAAAATATGTACATTTGGTTAGTTATTATTTATATTTTTATTATAACTAGTTCATCAACGAAACGTATTCATGGTATTTTATTTTGGACAAGGGTGGGTATGAAGTTAATACTTATACATTTAAATACACTTCTACGATTGGAATGAATTAACGATAAATCATTATTGACTTTAACAACAAATAAAACAATTTTTACAAAATGAGGATTGTTTGAATATAGTATTTGTGTCGTAAAAAACAACTATAGCCGAAAATTTCAAACATGCTTGGCAATTTTTCTTTTTCTTTTTTAGTTTAGTTTAGGAACATTTAATCAGCTTGTCTTAGGTCATACAAGTTGTATGGCATATTGCCTTAATTGTTGGGAAGTATATAACACGATGGTAATTAAATTATTTAAATGTACACCTCACAATTTTAAACCATGTTTATTCTATTTTTATTTCAACTTTTGGTCCAACATTTGCCAAACTAAGACTTGTGTTTTCTGTCTTAATTTATGATTTATTTTGATCAAAATTAGATGAACATAACTAACTAACCTTAACTAACTAACAATGAACCTAAACTAACCTCAATTGAGCATTTTAAATGTTTAATTTATCAACGAATGGTTAAATGCTTATATCACGAAACATGTAGTAACGTGCATGTATGTTTATTAACTGACATGCATGTATGTTTATTAACTGACATGCATGTTTGTTTATTAACTGACATGCATGTTTGTTTATTAATCGACTGTAAAAAGGAAGTAAGTCAGTCCTCCATCGTTGTAGAACAAATCATGTTGTCAAATCATCAAATTTATGTGGTCAAAGTTCACCACATAAATTTGTACGAGCACATAGATTGGATCATTTGAAGTCTACAATATGAAATTAAATACGTCAATTTTACTCAGGCGTTGGTGTATGACATTGTAAACACCATATACAAACAGCAATCCGAGTGTAAACCTGTTCGAAATCGATAGATAAGATAAGGGCGGATGTACACAACTCGATACTCGACGACTTTGAAGTCGATAGTTTACTTTTTAGATAGTACCATTTTCTGTCAACAACTTGTGGTTTTACATTTCGATAGTTGTTTAATCTCAAAATGTGGAAAGGATATTTATTAAATATTTTACTTACAACCTGTACGTTTTCTGTGTAAATCTAAATACCAATAATTGTCATATATTTACAAATAATATAATGTTTGTAGGGGTTTAAAACATTTTAAAACAGTTAGTCAAATAATAATTACAGTACAAATATTACAAATAAGTGAATCTCACACAACACATCAAAAAATACAAAATAATTTCTATATATCGACGATTGATTTCAATAAGCCAAGTTTACCTTCCCTGAGAATGATAAACGTGTTTTATATAGTCTAACAGTTTCAATCAGGTATATTAACCAATTTGAAAATATCAAAATTAGTAAAAATTTTGTTATAAAAGAAAAAAAACATTCAGTTCATCAGGTTAAAAAGCATTATAAAGAAACATTATTGATAAGTTGTGTTTGATACTAATGAAGGTTAGTATTGTTTTTGAACGTACTAACACAACGAATAAAAATATATCTTTCACTAGAAGCCTCACTTTATAACTACTCCGTTACTAAGAGCTAAGTGTTGCCAAGTTATAGCTCCTTTCAACTAATAAAAGTCAGAGCTGTTTACTCTTAGCTACAATGTCTTTTACTACAGCTCAATATCGTTTACTATTGCAGTTCTCTTTCAAACCTATTTAACATTATACTACAACTACCAGACAAATATATAATTGTAGCTAACAATTGTTTTAACATAACTATATTAAAATATTTTTACTAACCAGCAGAACAACCAGAAGGATTAAGAACCACATGATGTGTTGCAAGTCCTTAGCAGTAGATCCTTTTGTCACACTGCATATTTGTAGAGCATCCTTCTGAAAAAAAGTGTGTGGTTAGACAGTGTTCGTTATGTAATATTTGTAGTTTTAATTAACGTTGGCAAATATTTAATACAGGCGTGAATTAAATTCATATTTTAGGAGACTAAGGACGTAGAGTTTTGAACTTGATTTTCTGTTAAATGTAATTTATGTCAGCTCAGTATTTTCGTCACGAAACTTCCTCCGAGTTTCTGCTAAAGAGTTTATAAGGATTCTCGTTTTTCAGGATACCATTGTTCGATGAATGTCGTGGCAGTGAATACGGATTTATTGACAAGGCCTACCTTTAAATAAATATTCAGCCCGTTTCAATGTTAGTTGTGCGATTACTCATTGTGAGCGCTAGTGTCTACCAAGTATACGAGTAGACACTAGCACCTCGGAGCGTTTGATCACCCAAGTAATGATTAAGTTATAATAAATTGTTTAAATTAATAGAGTTGAAATTATTATTTCATCTGTATTAGATTAGTTGGTTGGGGTTTTGACTCTTTTATTAGAGATAAGATGGTACATAAAAGCCATTCGTGGAGGGTGCACGTAATGCATACTACGAGTGTTAATAATCAAGTCACAAAAACTCTAGTTCTTCTAAAAAAATAAGTCTCCTTACTTACAAAAAAAAAAAAAAAAAAATACACAAATGACGTATGTTTATTCCCAACTGATTCTTCTTTGGATCTTTTTAGGTTTACGATACATCATTACTACGACCCCACAATGGTTTATATCTTTTGTAGCTAATTTTAGTTTGAACAATAAAACCAAAGAATAATATTTTTTAACTTGAATTACATAAGAAACTTCGTTACTAATTTGAGGGATGCTAGTCATTTTAAAAATAGCATAACTTTCAATCGATAAATTTGCATATGACATATTAACTTTACCACCCCATACTTGTTTCTATCTTTTTCTCCTCAATTCCAAAGTTATATTTTAATAATAATATTCAAGAATATACTTTTTTGTATCTTGAATACATGAGAAACTTCGTTACGTGTATTAGGAATCCTAGTAGTAGAGTAATTCTAAAAATACCATAACTTTTAATTGATATATTTTTATATGATATATTGACTTTACAACCCCATATTTTTTCCAACTGTTACATTTCAATATTAGTGCCAAAGAATAAAACTTTTTGTACATTAAATACATGAGAAACTTCTGTACTAATCTTAGATACCCTGATTAGAGTAATCTAAATCTAAAAATATCGTACCGTTTAATCGATATATTTGTAAACTTGAAAAGTCTTAAACTAGTTTGAAACTGTAAGTAGTATTTTGTTAAAGGGGTTGGGACTAAAAAACAAAGTTTTAAATGAAAACTTAAATGATGTTTTGTAGAGTTATAATTTAATATATTTAAAAATATCTTAAACCATCAAAACAAAATAAAAAACCTTGCATGAAACTACTTATCAATAAGCTACTTCACTCTTAAATTTACTAGTTTTATATAGCGAGTATACTAACATGTATGGATATTAAAATTCCACTCGGTTGGATACTTTCACTATCTAAATTGCATTCGATTATAATGTAATTGATTAAATATATCGAAGATCAATCTCTTGATTCATGAATTCAATTATAAAGTTAATTAATTGCTGTTAACAGCCCATCCATAACTTGATTGTCGTTTAATTACACAATGCTGACGTGAGGTCATCGATAACAACTCGATAATCGGTGATACGTCTCCCCATACCGGTGTAATGCATCAACCTCTCTGTCAGACATCGATTAGTTTATATTGTTTGAAGCGGTTATTAGTAGCTTGCTTTTAGTTTGTAAATAGACATTACTTTTATTTTGAGAGCGTGATGCCTTAAGTTATACTGGGTGTCCCTAAAGTAAAGTGCCAAGCTTCGGGAAATGGTTAAATAGGTCAAAATAAAGAGAAAATGAAGAATATATTTTACCCCAGAAAACGCTTCGTTTACCAGATATCCGCCATTTTGTTTTTTCACAAAAGAATTTTTATCAACCGATCT
The DNA here is from genome assembly GCA_035578905.1 of Stictocephala bisonia. Classification (NCBI taxonomy): domain Eukaryota; kingdom Metazoa; phylum Arthropoda; class Insecta; order Hemiptera; family Membracidae; genus Stictocephala; species Stictocephala bisonia. The sequence continues at coordinate 1,377,836 of JAQJVL010000167.1, forward strand.
TCATGAAACTCGCCATGCATGTTACAATAATACATACCTATTCTAGAAAAAAAACATCAATTTGAAGTAATTTAAAATTTCAAAATGGTGGCCATTAAACATTTTTGAACGGAAATTGCGGGAAAACAGCAAAAAATTACCAAATGCAAGTTTAGTTTGTTATAATTTTTTTACCAACCTGTCAGTATCAAAACAGTTAGAATCGGACAAAAATCGAGACACATTGAAATTTGTGTTTGAGAAGCAACAAGAAAAGCTAAAAACGAATGACTTTTTTGCTGCCTCTCAACACAAATGTTAATGTTTCTCTGTTATTTTTGGTCACAGTGAGTGACACATGACATGCTCCTTATTTCTACGTTTGATTATTGGCGTACAAACGTGTAATCAGGTACATGCTTACATTCTGAATGCAGGGTTACAGTTTTATGATCATCATATAAATGTGTGAATGATTTCCTGCAGGATTTCTGACGAATACTGCTCTATTTATTCCTGCCAGCCTTGATATTCTCAAACACACGTCACCTTCAAATTGTATCCATTTATTATTGTAAACCTCTTCCCTTCCGTACACATTCCTTATCTCTTCAAAATACATTCCAGTAAATATTTATCCTTCAAGTTATCCGCCATCATGTTCTTTTCCATCTTATTGCTGTTTAAAGTATTTTAGCTGACAGCTGTCAAAAGTAATGTAGTGTACTGGGTTTAGAGGGGTGAAGTCACAGCTGTCAAAAGTAATGTAGTGCACTGGGTTTAGAGAGGTGAAGTCACAGCTGTCAAAAGTAATGTAGTGTACTGGGTTTAGAGAGGTGAAGTCACAGCTGTCAAAAGTAATGTAGTGTACTGGGTTTAGAGAGGTGAAGTCACAGCTGTCAAAAGTAATGTAGTGAACTGGGTTTAGAGAGGTGAAGTCACAGCTGTCAAAAGTAATGTAGTGTACTGGGTTTAGAGAGGTGAAGTCACAGCTGTCAAAAGTAATGTAGTGTACTGGGTTTAGAGAGGTGAAGTCACAGCTGTCAAAAGTAATGTAGTGAGCTGGGTTTAGAGAGGTGAAGTCACAGCTGTCAAAAGTAATGTAGTGCACTGGGTTTAGAGAGGTGAATACACAGCTGTCAAAAGTAATGTAGTGAGCTGGGTTTAGAGAGGTGAATACACAGCTGTCAAAAGTAATGTAGTGAACTGGGTTTAGAGAGGTGAAGTTACAGCTGTCAAAAGTAATGTAGTGAACTGGGTTTAGAGAGGTGAAGTCACAGCTGTCAAAAGTAATGTAGTGTACTGGGTTTAGAGAGGTGAAGTCACAGCTGTCAAAAGTAATGTAGTGTACTGGGTTTAGAGAGGTGAAGTCACAGCTGTCAAAAGTAATGTAGTGAACTGGGTTTAGAGAGGTGAAGTCACAGCTGTCAAAAGTAATGTAGTGTACTGGGTTTAGAGAGGTGAAGTCACAGCTGTCAAAAGTAATGTAGTGAGCTGGGTTTAGAGAGGTGAAGTCACAGCTGTCGAAAGTAATGTAGTGAGCTGGGTTTAGAGAGGTGAAGTCACAGCAGTCAAAAGTAATGTAGTGGACTGGGTTTGGAGAGGTGAAGACACAGCTGTCAAAAGTAATGTAGTAAACTGGGTTTAGAGAGGTGAAGTCACAGCTGTCAAAAGTAATGTAGTGTACTGGGTTTAGAGAGGTGAAGTCACAGCTGTCAGAGGTAACGTAGTAAGAGAGTTCAGAGAGGTGAAATCACAGCTGTCAAAAGTAATGTAGTGTACTGGGTTTAGAGAGGTGAAGTCACAGCTGTCAAAAGTAATGTAGTGTACTGGGTTTAGAGAGGTGAAGTCACAGCTGTCAAAAGTAATGTAGTGTACTGGGTTTAGAGAGGTGAAGTCACAGCTGTCAAAAGTAATGTAGTGAACTGGGTTTAGAGAGGTGAAGTCACAGCTGTCAAAAGTAATGTAGTGCACTGGGTTTAGAGAGGTGAAGTCACAGCTGTCAAAAGTAATGTAGTGTACTGGGTTTAGAGAGGTGAAGTAATGTAGTGCACTGGGTTTAGAGAGGTGAAGTCACAGCTGTCAAAAGTAATGTAGTGTACTGGGTTTCGAGAGGTGAAGTCACAGCTGTCAAAAGTAATGTAGTGAACTGGGTTTAGAAAGGTGAAGTCACAGCTGTCAAAAGTAATGTAGTGTACAGGGTTTAGAGAGGTGAAGTCACAGCTGTCAAAAGTAATGTAGTGAACTGGGTTTAGAGAGGTGAAGTCACAGCTGTCAAAAGTAATGTAGTGTACTGGGTTTAGAGAGGTGAAGTCACAGCTGTCAAAAGTAATGTAGTGAACTGGGTTTAGAGAGGTGAAGTCTCAGCTGTCAAAAGTAATGTAGTGTACTGGGTTTAGAGAGGTGAAGTCACAGCTGTCAAAAGTAATGTAGTGAGCTGGGTTTAGAGAGGTGAAGTCACAGCTGTCAAAAGTAATGTAGTGCACTGGGTTTAGAGAGGTGAAGACACAGCTGTCAAAAGTAATGTAGTGTACTGGGTTTAGAGAGGTGAAGTCACAGCTGTCAAAAGTAATGTAGTGAACTGGGTTTAGAGAGGTGAAGTCACAGCTGTCAAAAGTAATGTATTGTACTGGGTTTAGAGAGGGGAAGTCACAGCTGTCAAAAGTAATGTAGTGAGCTGGGTTTAGAGAGGTAAATACACAGCTGTCAAAAGTAATGTAGTGAGCTGGGTTTAGAGAGGTGAAGTCACAGCTGTCAAAAGTAATGTAGTGCACTGGGTTTAGAGAGGTGAAGTCACAGCTGTCAAAAGTAATGTAGTGCACTGGGTTTAGAGAGGTGAAGTCACAGCTGTCAAAAGTAATGTAGTGCACTGGGTTTAGAGAGGTGAAGTCACAGCTGTCAAAAGTAATGTAGTGCACTGGGTTTAGAGAGGTGAAGTCACAGCTGTCAAAAGTAATGTAGTGCACTGGGTTTAGAGAGGTGAAGTCACAGCTGTCAAAAGTAATAAAGTTAGAGAGTATATAAAAGGTGAAGTCGCAGCTGTTACAGTATAAGTAATGTAGTCAGCAAAAATGAGAGAGGGGAAGTCGCAAATGTCAAAAGTAATGTAGGCAACAGAGTTTAGAGAGATGAAGTAAAAAATAATGTAGGAAGAGAGTTTGCAGAGGTGAAGTCGAAGTTGTCAAAAGTAATGTAGTCTACAGCATTTAGATAGGTAAAGTCACAGCAGTCAAAAGTAATGTAATGGACTGGGTTTAGAGAGGTGAAGTCACATATGTCAAAAATAATGTAGGAAGATAGTTTGGAGAGGTGAAGTTGAAGCTGTCAAAAGTAATGTTGTAAGAGAGTTTAGAGAGGTAAAGTCGCAGCTGTCAAAAGTAATGTATGAAGATAGTTTGGAGAGGTGAAGTTGAAGCTGTCAAAAGTAATGTTGTAAGAGAGTTTAGAGAGGTAAAGTCGCAGCTGTCAAGAGGTTTTGTACCAGAACGTAAAACAACGCTAGTCCTAAACTCAGACATAAAACACAATTAAGGCGGGTTTACGGGATGTTTCTCCGGGAAGATGGGATTAGCTGTCCTGGACGGTGACCCCTCCTCTTCGTTTGTCACCCACACGCCCATAAAATGTTCATCTACTTTTAACAACGTCACTTCCATTGTTTCAGTATCTCTACAGTCTATATGTCATATTTATGGACTATGTGGCCTACGTTTTAAACTGCTATAAGGGGTTGCCTAAAAATATACGCATATTTCCCACTATTAATCCACAGTATATTATGTGCTCAAAATAGTCGCTGACTAAGTACTCTCAAGTATAAATTATTGCCATTTAAAACGCTCTAAGTACATTTGACCTGTAGTTACTATAATCCCCTTAATATTGCTAAGTTTGACTTCATTCTCGACAAAAAACTGCTGGAAAATTAATATTTATATGTTTATAATTTATCACGTTCAGGATTTTACTGATTTCATACTGCTTCTACATAAGTAAAGCATAAAATATAAAGCTTAGGAGCATAAAGAATTCCTAATATATATGAGATGTATGAGACATGTATGTCTGTAGGGTAATAGGATAGTTTATGACATAAATGTGGGTCATTATGTGGATACATGACATTGGTTGGTAACGTAATTGGTCCTCCATAACATTTAGATTATGAAAACCCAACTTTATAACCTAAAGGTCCTCAATTCGATCCCAATCGGAATCAAAATTAAATTTGAAAGATACCAGCTGATAACCACCGCTGTTCATATGTAATCGGGCTAGTTAATGACAATTTATAGGAATATACAGCCACTCACACACCCATCAAATTCATTTTAATTCACCCCAATCTTTACGACAGGGTATTTCAGAGGTACAAACATTAAAAATATTCATATTACTGCTGCTTATTTTCCATTTGCCTTAATAAAACAGTGATTACGTTAAATTTTAATTACTAAACCGAACATAACGACAAATATTCCGGAGTCTATTGAAACCATTAGTCGAGTACTCTTATATTTGTTTACTGCAGAGTCGATACAGACAGCTATTTATAACTCGCAACGTCTATGTTGTTCCAACAGAGTAAACATAGATTTGTAGTGAATATCGATTCTACTTTTAGACATCACGTCAGAGTTGATGTCTGCACGACTGACTTTGACCATTGTAGTGGCTTTTGGAATTTTATTCATAACCAACCAGCCGACAGCCTTTGCTTCGCTAATAGGTGGTTCTCTCCGCTTGCTTACCTTTGACTTCAATATAAAAGCTCAGCCTGCTGCTGTTCTCATGGTTAACAAAGTTTTATAGTCTATAAAACCATGTAAGCCTCCTTTAAAGAGATGTAATGTAGAGCAACCATGTCAGAGTTAGTGAAACTGATCTTGAAAATTCCTAATATTTCACCATGAAAAACAAATTGAACAAAATTTTGTGTCATGGTTTTAAAAATAAATTATCAAATAAAGTAAATGACAACGTTACTCTTATGAAAAAAAGATTGGTTGAAGGACTGTTTCTACCCAATAGGAGTAGAATTTCGAGAAATCCTATCATAGAGGGTCTTTATGATACAAAAGGTAATTTCTCTCCAAATTTAATCATAATCCGTTCAGTGGTAGCAGAAATTTTGTGATGAACGAGAACATTGTATTTTAATTATATAAATTAAAGTTGTAGCAGAAATTAACGATGGTTTGGTTGTGGACTTCAACAACACTAACAGTACGTGTCAAGTGTCGTAATAGTAATAATGATAATAATGAAAGTAAATATATGGCTATTAGACAAACTGTCAACCCACCCAGCCACCATAACGCAAAATACAACACGATGGAGTTTGAAGCGTCAACCTGTAAGTTAACTTGTTCAAATAAATCATTATGAAGTTATTACAGTAATAATAACGTGGATAAACATTTTTCAAGATATAATACAAAAAACCCTGACTTTAGATTTAATTAATATTACAGCAATTTTATTACATATATGTAATACAATTTATATAATATAACTTATTTAAATGCCAACAAACTTGAAGTTTTTATCGTAACTAAATAATGCAGTGAAGCAATTTGGATAGTAAACACTGATGAGAAAACAAAAGAACACTTGTTGCGCAGCAATTAATTAGTTTAAATACAGAAATAATCAATATATCTATATATTACTACGTTTTGATAGTAAATAATTCGTGGAAGATATATTATTATATTTCTTAAAACAACACCAGGAATAAACTTATTTTATTTTAGGCAAACTATTTGAATGTGTATTCTAAAAAATAAATAAAAAAAACCAAATTGATAATTTTTTTTGTTAAAAATACTTCAAATATTTACAAAGAAAGATAATTATTTACAAATTTCAACATAATCACCGTAATATTTGCTATGTTAAAATTTATTTTATTTTATATATTTCCATCACAGAGTACTAAAGTTGAAGCATAATAATAGAAATATAAAATACATTATACACTGCATTTAAGTTTTTCTGAAAGTACACATAAACACAATTCAATTCAAAATCATTTATTATTTCTTAAATTGATATTACATTGCAGTGTTTTTTATTAATCTTGTTAGCATATAGCTATTTGAGAGACCAACTAATTTTATCATAATGAAATATCTTTAATATATGATTAATCTTAAAGTAACTAACAAACAAAACAAAAATAAATTAACAAATCAACAAACACCAGGGAAACATAGTTAAAGGTAACCAAACAACGTTTGTTATTCATTATAAAAATAATTTTTTTTTCAAAAATGTAATTTTTTATATCAGTAATCCTAATTTTTATTTTATTTTGGAGTAAGGAGTAAGTATCTAAAAAAGGAGTAAGTAAAATAAAAAAAAAAAAATAAATAAAAATTAAAAAATGGCGGCTGTAAGGATAACCGAGTTGTTTCGGATACTTCCAATATGATGCTTGTGATCCTAAACGAATCAGGAACAGAGAATTCAGAGATACCCTGTATATATTAAGATCGAAGTAGTAAAAACTAGTTTCGCTACTCTCACTGCACTCGCGCTCTCAAGTGCTCACGTCCCTACACGATGGCATAAAGGGAGCGGACAAAAACACCGCCAAGATTTGCATGACAATATAGTTCCACTATCAATACCGTTATGTAGAAGACCGGGTAATATCCTTCCGATCACGATCCGAGCGACCTCCGAGGTATTATATTGAGTGCACGCTTCACCTCTTGCCCCTCCTCCACGAGGGACCTTTTATCGTTTAACAGCATCAGTATAATATTTGTTTTGCACGAGTTAACCTGGGAAGTTTGGCATTGGGAAATTGGCTTAAAATGAATATCTGCCAAAGTGAAATTAAAAAGTGCTTTTTGTAGGCACCTTACACGCTTTTAATCTGGTATACAACGTCTATTGTCTTATATATTCTCATTTTACACGCACTGTGGTATTGGTGCACCCACCCACCCAAACACTTACGGAGATACTGGCCAACCCTTCCACCTAGTACTTAAATGGTAATAACCCACCTACCCACCAATACAGTGCTATATATATACTGTCTGGAAAAAAAGTCCCGGTACGGTTTGATAATTTCTGAACGAACAATAGAGTAATAAAACTTGGTACATCATTACTGCACCTATTAATCTACTCTTCGAAGTAACTACTATCTATCATATCAAGAGGATGGCTCACAAGGAGTCAAAAGAATATCTTATACGAGAAGATAGGTCAAGTAGTACATCAAATTAAAGGTATTTAAATACACAAAACTTATATTAAAGGAACATAAATCTACAAGTCCGACCTCAAAAGGTTCGCTCTTTAAAAAATAACGCTGGTTTAAAGTTTTTAAAAGTTACAATGAAGGTCCTGTTCGAGACGGTTTAATATTCTTTTCTTACCTCAAGTTGAGAAAGTTAAACTTTGTAAACGCCTAATGTACTTAATGAATAGTTTTTTAGGGTAGTTAGTGACTCTTCACTTCCAATGGAGGATGGTCCAAAGTAGTTCTACACAAGCATAGGTATAGATGTTGATCATTTTAAAAGGGTTGTCTGGCACAGATAAATACCGCAAAATTCAGTTTAAAAAGATGATCCAGTACAAAATGGCAGATGCTCAAAGATTTTAGTGGAAAAAGTGACGTTTACTTTCCAAATATATTTTGAGTTAATGTTTGAATTGGTAACCCTTGTTCATGACTGCATTCATAATATACATATGTACGACAGGCATAATGCATACAGCAGCATATTTTCTTCGATTTATTAGTGCGTTTGAACTGTGACCACTACTACAATGTCTTAATACAACCAAGACAATCTTTGAACAACTGCCATTTTGTACTGTATATATCGTATATTTTTGTGGTCTTTTTTATATTTGTTTTTAAACTTATGCACATAATAACAATAAACTTATATTAAACAGACTAAGTGCTAGAGTGCCAATTAGTTTTGAAACGTGTTAATGGACATTATTGTAATTGCGTGAACATTTCACACATATTCACTTGCGTTATAATACAAGTTTCAATTCCATTAGGGAAACAAGATTATATCTAAACATTTATGCGTATTATACTTGACATCATAACGCATTAAAATTGATCACGTTAAAAAATAAAGAGTTTGTAAACCATAAAAATAATTTTAAAATTACTAGTATCACACAGCATGGCACATAAACTTCCTAGTTTTCTTTTTTTTAAAGAAAGGTCTATCTTCTCTTTAACTTTTTTCTACCCATTCCCCATAGACTATTGACCTGCACGCAGAATGTGTCAAGACAGGATAAGGGGGAGAACAGTACAGTTCAAGGTGAATATTACTGATCAATACTACAAGACAAGGCCGGGATTCGAACATGAGCAATGTCTAACTCAGGTACAAAGTCCTGACGCCCCAAAGCACTCGTTCACTGGCTCTCCTAGTTCTTAGATTACATTAGGTCACTTTTCAAGAATATGGCATATATATATTAGGGAATTTTTAGTTAGATGTATTAAAGAAGTCACCATCTCCAAGCTACCATTGGTCAGTTGCTGAGATGAAACACACGAGCAAGCTGACAGCGTGGTCATGTATTCTAAGAGCTTTGCCCCAAACTTGCCAGGAATGTAGATGAATCAGCTTCGAAGTCATAAGATGTCTTTTTACTGCGAAGTTGGATGTATAAAATTTGGCGCTTTGCTCTAATAAAACGTGTTCTGTAACTAAAAGTAACAGTAAACTATATCACTGTCATATTGTTTATTTTAATAATTAAACTTAAATACATAATGTAAAATCATAGCGCTGTGGTGGTGCAGAAATGACTCAATGTAGTTTATATATGGGAGTGATATTGACCCACCCGCCCGCCCATACACGTAAAGTGGTATTGATTGCAGTATTTTAAGAAATTTCTTCTTCTTGTTATTTATTGCAGTATTTTAGTTTAGAAAAAGCTAATTTTATTTTAAACTACTTATTGAACAAACTAAATGTCTAAAAAATGTGCATTCATGTAAATCATACACTAGCCTAGATACAAATTTCTTTGACTCCATTAATAATGTAAACATTGTATACATAAATATTAGAAGTATGAGAAGTAACTTTAGTACGTTTCTCGCAGAAATTAATAAATTACTAAATAAATTGTCCTTTATTATTTTAAGTGAAGTATGGATCAATAGTGAAGAATTAAATTTATATAAAATACCTGGTTTTAAGGCAATAAGTAAGTGTAATGACTCATATCGTGCTGGGGGTGTTGTTTGTTTTGTAAGAGAAGATTATGCAATAATTGAGAAGGAATGTCAAATGATAACAGCTGATTGTTTATTGTTGGAAGTAAAAGTTGGAAGATTTAAGTTTAATTTAATTTGTTTATACAGAATGCAAAGATTTTCTGAAATTAACTTTATTGAAGAGCTTAAAGCGGAATTACAATCATTAAATTTAAATACAATAATAATAGGTGATGTCAACATTGACATATTGAGCGATTACCATTATGTTAGTAAATATTATAATTTAGTTAGTAACAGTGGATTCTATTCACTGGTTGATCAGCCAACACGTATTACACCAAATTCATCAAGTTGTGTTGATCATATTCTTGTAAGGTTTAGAAATTTAGAAATTTTCAAAACAGCCATATTTGACATAGGAATCACAGATCATTGTATGTTGGGAGTGACTGCTGATGTTTCAGACAATAAAGAAAAAAGAAATAAAAATATAACTAGGTTGATATATAATTATGAAAAAATTAAATTTAACCTATCTGAAGTTAATTGGAATTTAATCTATTCATGTAACGACGTAAATAAATGTTACGAAACATTCCACACATTGTTTAGTGAAATAGTTGTTAGAAATGTATCAGTTAGTAATAATAACAGTAATCTAAGTAAAGCTAAAATTCTAAGTCCATGGATAACTAATAACATTCTAAATAAACTTAAAAAAAGAGAAAGGTTGTATAAAGTACAAAAAAGGAGACCGTATGATTTAGTTTTTAAACGGTATTACGATTCCTTTTGTAATACCCTAAAAATTGATATAGACAATACCAAGAATAATTATTATACTAATTTGATAATAATTGTAATGGGGATAATAGTCAACAATGGAAAATTATAAATCAATTGACAGGTTGTGAAAACAGTAAAAATGTAAGCAAATTAGTCTTAGAGGACGGGGAATGTATAAGTGATCCGCAAACAATTGCCGACACAATAAACACCCACCTTATCGAACTTGAGAATTTCACTGATAACAATAGCCAGGCAGCGACTCAAATGCATGACAGTCCAAATCTACCACAGTCCTTCTTTGTCGATAGAACAAATGAATGGGAAATGTTAAAGATTATTAAAAATTTAAACAATAAAAAATCCACTGGCTTTGACAGAGTACCAGTTGTTTTAATTAAGCATGTTTCAGAGATAATTGCTCCAGTTTTAACTTACATTATAAATTTAAGCTTTTCTACTGGCGTTTTTCCCGAATTACTAAAAAATAGTATAATTGTACCAATTTTGAAAAAGAAAAATTCTTACAATATTGATAATATACGCCCAATTAGTTTATTATCAGTTTTTCTAAAATAATTGAAAAGTGTATGAAAGTAAGGTTAATCCCATTATCTTCCTCAATAAATTTTCAACATGAAGCTCAATTCGGTTTTACAAAAGCAAAATCTACTGAGGATGCTTTATTGAATTATGTGAACAACATTTATTTTAGTTTGAATGAAAACATGAAAACATCAGGTTTATTCATTGACTTTAGGAAGGCATTCGATCTAGTTGACCACGACATTTTGATAGAAAAAATGGAATCTATTGATATCAGGGGTGTGGCAAAGCAGTGGTTTCAGAGTTATCTCAGTGGTAGGGTACAACAGGTTAAAATACAAGACAATTTAATTAAGCGCCCCACTTGTTATAAAAAGGGGTGTTCCTCAGGGTGCTGTACTCTCAGCAAATCTCTTTATAATTTTTATTAATGATTTACTAAAGCAACATTTTATTGGAAGAATAAGTGCATTTGCAGATGACATCACTTTTAACTATAACAACAAAAACAAACAAACTGTATATTCGGAAATGAACAAAGACTTTATTACTCTGAGAAACTGGTGTATTAATAATAAAATGATAGTTAATGTTTCAAAAACTAAATTTATTAATTTTAACCAAATTTTAACCACAAGAGCTTTAATTTTGACTATCCACTATATTATCACTCTATTGACTGTAAGGGTAGTACTGGATGTAACTGTGTACCAGTTGAAAAGGTTGACAGTTTCAAATATTTAGGGGTCTATCTTGATGAACGTTTATCTTGGAAGAAACATATATTACAATTGCACAGACAGATTAAATTTAACGTTAGAAAATTCTTCTTTTTAAGAAACTTTTGTCACACACAACTTTTAATTTCTCTATATTATGCCTTAATTCAGTCTAGATTGCAGTACGGAATTTTATGCTGGGGAGGAACTTATAAATATCTCATCAATAATTTAAGAAAATCTCAAAATAAATTTATTAAATTAATCTTTAAGAAAAATAGACAAGAGCATTCTTTTCCTTTATATTGTCAAACGGGTGTAATGCCTTTATAACATTTGTTTATTTTCAAAACAGTAAAGCAATTTTATATGAGGAGTGGAAATAGAGGCTCAACCAGGGTGCGTCCTGAACTTAGAAGCAACATTCAAAGACTATTCATAAAACCGAAAGTTAGTAAATTTTTCTTCAGGCACTCTTATCTATATCTTGGACCAAATTATTTTAATCAACTAAATTCAAAAATTAAAGAAAGTCCAAATTTAAAAGCCTTTTGCAAAAGGGTAAAATATTGGTTGTTTACTTTACATGACACTTCTTTTTTGAAGGAATATCTCGCATGAGCTGATTTTGCTCCTTTTTTGTATTTTCAAAATATAAATGATAGTATTCTGTGGCATATATAATTTTCATTATGTAACCTATTTCAACAGATTATATATTGATGTAAATACTGTGTTAAATAGGTATTTATATTTTCATTTGATGTTTTTCCTGTTGATTTTTGTTTAAAGTTATGATGGTTGATAGTTTTTTCGTTTGGTTGTTCGATGTTTTGTTTAATTCTGTCTATATTATTCTAAGTACATATGACATAATTTCTGTGCATTATATTTGATATATTTGGGTATTTGTCTCAAATATAAAAATGTTTTAGTCTACATTTGTAGTATTACTCTTGTATATATGTAAATATATCTTTATTACTATTTAAGCAGATGCCACAGTGAGCCATTTTTATCTGTTAATTATGTAAATGGACTGGACTCATCAACCACAACTACTGGAAAACTGTGGTTGATTAATTCCGAGAATTGTAATTTTTTTTCTATAATCATGTATTATTTCACGGAATAAATCATTATTTCATTATTTCATATTTCAGAATATATGTCTAAAATAAAAATATAAGTCTAAGGAATTAGGAGGAGTTATTTCAGCAAAATATATACTTTGATTTCCTATACAAAACGTAAGTTTATTGAAGGTAATCATTTAAAAGTAAAATTAGCAATTGTATTAAAAGTCAGAGCTTGAATAGAAACTATTAATTTATTTATTTATGATCCTTAAGATCTGTGATATTGAGGGTTGCGGATGAATGTAATCTTTGTTACTAAGGACTACTGGTTCCTTAGGAGGCCTAATAAAGAGCTAATTGAAAGTATATTTGAGTATTTTAAAGAGCTAATAATAGCTAAGTAACTGGATGGGTTGTTGAGGGACCGGCAGTGGCGAGATAGCATCGATAAAGTGAGCGTTCACTAGTTTCACTAATGCAAATCTATGTTCAAGAAACAATAGTTAGTATAGCATTAATGAGTGTTGATATACAATTGATAATTCATAATCTTGTTTAATATTCTTATATATTTAATTAAATAAAAACTAAATTTCAGCTATTATTTAATAATGATTGAGTCAATATTATAAAATTTGATCAGGTAATATCTATACATACACAAATTAGTTGAATTGATAATTTTGATCAGTTTACTGTATTTAGAGGACTAATTATTTCAAATTACAAATTATTTTGAGCTTCCTAGAATATTTAAATCACAATTAAATCAGTTATTACATTCTCAAGAGGCGTTAATGACCAGAATTGATTTGGGCATTAATTTTATTTAATTAAAGAATACTTAAGTCACTCTTCAATCCAATTTTATTCACAGAATTTATTACATCTGTGCAGAAATAGTTGTTTCAGTGTCGTAAGTGGCCGGTGTCGAATGCAAATGACTACACCAAGTACCTATATTGTACGAATTCCTCTCAACAACCTGTCTCAGGGGAGCATGGGGGAACTTAATGCACACATTACCGCTGTGTTTATTCAGCTAACATCAGGAAGTTCACGGCATTTGTATGTTATCAGTGACAAACTGTTGTAATTACCTAAGACAAAGTGGTAAAATTGAATTTAAAGATTATAAGCCAGAGTTGTAAACAAAGTGGAAACATCTATATAATAACATGTTTTATTGCTTATTGAAAACTATATTTATGAATATAATAGTATGATTAAATATGCTAACTGTAAATATACATGAATGTAATAGTATGATTAAATATGCTATTTGTATATTTATGAATATAATAGTATGATTAAAGATGCTAACTGTATATTAATGAATATAATAGTATGATTAAAGATGCTAACTGTATATTTATGAATATAATAGTATGATTAAAGATGATAACTGTATATTTAGGAATATAATAGTATGATTAAAGATGCTAACTGTATATTTATGAATATAATAGTATGATTAAAGATGCTAACTGTATATTTAGAATATAATAGTATGATTAAAGATGCTAACTGTATATTAATAGTATGATTAAAGATACTAACTGTATATTTATGAATATAATAGTATGATTAAAGATGCTAACTGTATATTTAGGAATATAATAGTATGATTAAAGATGCTAACTGTATATTTATGAATATAATAGTATGATTAAAGATACTAACTGTATATTTATGAATATAATAGTATGATTAAAGATACTAACTGTATATTTATGAATATAATAGTGTGATTAAAGATGCTAACTGTATATTTATGAATACAATAGTATGATTAAAGATGCTAACTGTATATTTATGAATATAATAGTATGATTAAAGATGCTAACTGTATATTTAGGAATATAATAGTATGATTAAAGATGCTAACTGTATATTTATGAATATAATAGTATGATTAAAGATGCTAACTGTATATTTATGAATATAATAGTGTGATTAAACATGGTAACTGTATATTTATGAATATAATAGTATGATTAAAGATGCTAACTGTATATTTATAAATAGAATAGTATGATTAAAGATGCTAACTGTATATTTATGCTTATTTACAGACAAATAACCATCATTTAAGTATCTTTAACTACAACTTATTCATTACAAATTATTCATAGTTTAGATTTCCCAGTAATTGTATAAATACGAGTATATGCGTATTTAACGTTATTTAAATTTGAAATAAAATACGACGAAAATGTTGTGAATGTATAATAGAACTTTATGGGACAAAGTGTTATTCACTACATTTTATTGTAAATAACACTTTATTCTCTAAAAGTATGAATAAACGTAAAAAACTAAATAAAAATCGTTATTTATATGTTAAGATCCATATAAAAAACACCTTAAATGCTTTATTTAATCTGTAAAACAAATAGATTTTTATTTAATACTAACTAAACTACCATTTCTAACTAGACTAAGATGAGATTAAGCGTAAATTAATGTCTGCAATGTGATGCGTCAAATCGTTCGATTCCCCGTTGCTTAGTCAATGAAGAAACACATGACACTGACGGACGTCTCGCCAGTTGCAATGACTACAAGTCATTGCCAGTTGTCACTACGACGATGACTGTGCAACATGCCACTCCATAGTCCATGGAGACACAACCAACTGACAACTTTCATAACTAGCCATACTTAAGACGAGCATTGAGGAAAGTTCTTACAACACGAACGAGTGATGGAGCAATTAACGGGTGTACATGGTGGGGGGGGGGGGGTACAAATCTATAAAAGGTGAAGACAGTCCATGTTATATTCATAAAGTTAATGTGAGAGTAGGGTGGTTAGAAGAACCATCAGTTATTGTTTTGTGTATATCTGTAATTTTATATGCTTTTCTTTGCCTCATATTAAAATTAGGCCTATATGACTTTGCCTAACTTAAAAATCCCCATATTTATTAATCGAAGCCAGTTTTTGAAAACACAATTCATTCCTTATTTCTCCACCAATTTGAACGTTTCAGTTGCAAAAAAAACTTTCCCCCATTCGCAGCTGTCCATAAAGTTTGTCTTTTTTTAATGTGTACCCTGAAGGTATGGTATATCACCGAATGTGTATGGGTGGATAGGCGTGTCATACATACAACGCTCCAGTTTAACATACAACGAATGTTATCTAATATATACAGGATTCGCTTGGTTGTTATTATGGATTATTGTCGTTGTGTATTCTCTTACGTTAAATTATTCCTCTACAGGTAACAAGCTATTACAGAAATTGTTACTAAAGGTTGCTTTTAAATATTTTTAATATTGACCCTCCCGCCCACCCTTACATGTACAGTGGTATTGATAACGTTTATAAAAATCCCATGTTATAAACTATGGTTTTTGACCATAAGAATAACATGGGATGGATAGTAAAATGTACGAAGTCGAAAATGTTAACATCTGTTAGCATATAATTAACTATGTTAATAATATTCAGGAGGTTGTAGATGTTACAACGAGTTACATTGATTGTATTCGGCGTAAAAAGCCACAATTTATTTATTTATCACAGTATTTTACTAATAATGAAAATAAAATGCTCTAATGAACTAAGTAAATAATTTTTTAATTGAAAATAATTATGATTTTACAATAATAAAGTATGATACATATTATGAAATTTGATGCACAGACACTCCTCGTTATTGCAAATCCATATTCATACGTGCTAAAGTCAGAGCTCTAGGGTTACGCTTTTTGTGTACATGACCGTGAGACAACGCTAGTTCAATATACCGTTGGAGTTAACTCACACGCTTCCTCCATTCTGAGACTAGGCCAGTGGTTATCAATATTTTTCTAGTTGTGTACCCCTTACAAATAAAATAAAATAAATTATATATCTTGACTATATTTGAATCACTAGAAATGTTTCAGTCACTTTAATATGGGTAAATTCACTAGAAACTAGAATGTTAGGTAAACTAAAATATCAATGTTAGTACGACTGGAGTACTACTACTAAACAGTTAAATAATTTTAACCTTAAATTCGCAAATCAAATTCTTTGGATTTTGGAGTATCCCTTAACAATTGTTGCAGTTTAAGAACCTTCGGACTATGCTATTTGGTCTTATATAAAAATTATTCATACACTGATGCTGAAAGTATTTCTCTTAAGCTCTTCTTCTCAAACTAGTATATATCGAAGATCGCAAACACAGGAAGAAGAAGATTTATCTAATAACTATTAATTTGTCACAAATTCTTTTTAAATTAGCAATCGTCGAGTAAATTCAGTACTTTCTAAGGGCAATCTTGTCTCCAGATTCTTGAGCGAACTCAACAGTTGAGGGAAGTACAAAACTATCAAGTGTATTAAATAACTACAGTGCTATGGATAGTTAAGAGAAAAGGACAGTTTATGATAATTTTTAAATAATACGAGTTGTCGTTGTTTAATGGTATTCCCTAAACGTTCAATTGGGAAACTGATTATTATAAACATAAAATATATGTCAAAAAGTGACGGTAAACATTCTAAAAATATCATTAAGTGTTGCCCCTTTTTATGGTTGGATACACCATTAAGATTCGATTCCATGCTTCATCACCAGTTAAACTTTACATTTTTCATTCCAACCGTTGAAAATTGGTTGACCATTAAGACTCCGTGGTTCTGTCTTTTTGCACTATGTAAATTAAAATCAGTTGACGTACTCAAGACTTAAAGGCTTTACAACATTCCAGATAACATCCGTTCCCGAAGTACACAGTTCCTCACTAGTTTCCACAATGTGGACGAATACTATTTCAATGGTTAAGGCTGGAATCGGACCACCATTTGAAAAAGAAATTAAATTTATACTAAATGTTGGAATTCAAAATCGCTAAAAGGCAAGCACTGTAAATTTATTCATAATGGAAATCAACGGAGTTAATATTCCAGCTGATCTGAAGTATTCAAATATTGAATAAAAAGAAGCGCTAGATTGCCTAAAAATCCTTTATGAATTGATGTCATAGAGGAAAATGACAGATCTCTCTTTGGAAAAAAATTCAAGAATATTTACTCTCCAAAAGTAGGTGAGTGGTTGTATATATCCAAGGTTACGCTGACAGTCAGACATAACTGTAGGAATGGAAGTCATAGTACTGTAATTTGAGTACAGATCCTGCCCAATTCATCTCCAAAAGCTTTAGTTTTGTAAAATGTCCCCCTAGATTAGTTTCTATTTGAGTTTAGTTAAAAACACACCTAAAAAATGTATTTAAATTATTATTATTAAATATTTTGTCTGTATAATTGTGAATAGGAAATTTAGTAATACGAAATAATAATAAAATTAATACTTTGACCAATATAGAGTGGCAAAAGTAATAACATTTAATAATAATTTGTCAGTTATTTTCCCTCATAACATATGTTCAAATTCAAATTCAAATTCAAATTCTTTATTATGCAAATTGACAATATATACAATTGTATTACATTCGTCACTTATACTAAGAAATAAAATTAATAATAATGAATAAATAAAACATAATATTCCAATTGACATTTATGGTGGATTTAGGAAGAACTCGTCAAGAGAGTAACAGGCTCTGTTTAATAGATAATTTTTTAGCTTTTTTTTAAATTTATGTTGATTTGACTCCATGCGCATATTTCTGGGTAAATTATTAAATAATTTTGGTCCCATATTTTGAGGTAGAGCAGACGCATGTTGTAATCTGTGGGGGGTCTGTCTATGCAAGTCGCGGGCTCTAGTGTTGTACGTGTGAACATCTGAGCCGGTTTGAATAGAATCAACCTTAGTTATGTAGTATACTAACATTTCATAAATGTACAACGAAGGAAGAGTTAAAATTTGGAAAGATTTAAAGTATTTTTTACATGATATTCGTGTATGCACACCTGCCATTATACGTATAGCCCTTTTCTGGAGTCGAAATACTCGTAGGAGCTCAGTACAGGAAGCTGAGCCCCACAGCACTATTCCGTACCTCAGTCTCGACTCTATGAGAGATGTATAAATAAGCCGGGAAAGAGAGTAGTTGTGGTATTTCGAATATCTGCCTAGTAAAAATAATTGTGTAGATACTCTTGAACATAGTGTATTAATGTAGTCTGACCATGAAAAGTTCTTGTCAAAAATTAGTCCTAAGTATTTAACGTTATTTTCGGATTGCAATTCGAAATCATTCATAATAATTAAAGGGTCGGTCTCAAAAGTGTTGTTACGGCTAGAGAAAATAATGGTCTTAGTTTTATTAGGATTTACGTGCAAATTATTTTTATTTAAATATTGATACAGATTAGACAGTTCTAAAAAGCTATTAAATTCTAGGTTTTCCATTGTTGTGTTTTTAAAAAGTAGTGCTATATCGTCCGCATACATAGTGATTTGTGAATTTGGAAAATTTGACGTTAGACTGTTTGTATATATTGTAAAAAGTATTGGCCCTAATACTGAGCCTTGAGGAATTCCAAATTCTAGTTTTAAATAGCTTGATTTCGTATTTTTAATGTTCACGCATTGTTGTCTACTATGTAAATAGGACTTGATCCATTCTAGAGCTACTCCCCGAACTCCAAGGTTGTGGAGTCTATCAAAAAGCACCTTATGTTCGAGACAGTCAAATGCCTTTTGCAAGTCCAAGAATACTCCTACTGTTTTGAGGTTTTTGTCAAGTGCTGTGATAGCGTTTGTTGCGATATCTACCATAGCGTCAGTGGTATTTCTCCCCCTCACAAAGCCGTACTGTTCCTTACATAATAAGTTATGGTAAAACATAAAATTAATTAATCTACTTGCAAATACATGCTCGTATGTAATTCATACACCAAATAGGTGGTGATTTGTAATATACTTATCAACAATATTTTTTATAGTTCGGCCACTTTGATTGCGACCTATAAAGAACCTGTGTGAGAGAGATGAAGATAGTCATTGAAGTGAGGCAGAAAATAAGTCTTCTCCTACCACTGAACCGACGTGCCTTTAACATTTCGTCGTCATGGATAGGCAGTGTGAAGCTCCACCTATTACTTCATCTAGCTAGGTGAATATTGGCGGACAAGGAACGTAGAGGGAACTGAAATCTAGAATGCTGGAACTTGGTGTAGTGGGAAAAGGAGCTGATAGGAGTGAGAAATCAGCTGGTGTGCCCTGTTTTGTTGTCATTACCCATTTATATTTATGTTATATTATAATTTGATTTTTGATATTATTGTGTTTTAAATAGCCTATATATTTTATTTTAAATGCTTAAATGTGATTAAAAACCTTTAGTAGTATTGTTATCCTCTTGTTGTTGAGCTTTTCTCTTGTTAATTTTTTGCATTGTATTTATTTATTCTTTTATATTAAAGACATAGAGCTGGTCACGTATCATTTTAGTTTTTAGGCATTGTCATGTTTTAATTTGTTTATCTGTTGTTATTGTAGTCTAATTAATTTTCTTTTGTTTTGGTAGCTCTAAATTTAATTTGATCATTACCATATTATCACTAAGTATTAGCTTTTCGTTAACTAAATGTCTCTTGTATGTTTGATCTCCAGTCAGTAATATTGATATCCTTTTATTGGTTGTTATGAATTTTTCATTTTATTCTTGTTTGCATTGTTATATTCTATGCTTTTTACTATGTCTATTATAGGTAGTGTAATGTTTGTATCGTGATACCATCTTGTAATATATATGTATTTATTGGCTGCTTGCCGTTGGCAAATAAATAAATAAATAAAATGTTCAGTGACCTACCTTCAAACTGAAATAATATATATCACTAATTTCATTATAGTTTATTTACATATTACTTCGTATACAATTTTAAAAGGTGTGCTTTGCTAACAGTCTAAGTCGTAATATATTGAGCAGGAACGTAATATTAATTTCAATATGATTTATATTTTAAAATGTAATTCTATTATAAAAATGACAATGTACAAGATTATGGCTGTATAAATTACATTAACTGTTATAATTAAAGCAGTTATTTTTCAATTAACTTCAGTTAACCCCACCAGCTGATTGTGTCCGTTGTCCCCACTCCCAATACTGCCCCTCACGCCAACTAGAGACGGAGTGATGGAACATTCCCCCTCTGCTGCTGGAACCCCTACATGCGCTAAATATACAGCGCAGGTCGTTTACAGCCCGACCCAATTATAGTACAATAGCATTACTAATACGGTTTCGTTCGAAGTAATTAATCATAAAACACAATAATTAATAATATAGTTAAGTATACAACAATCAATAGTGTATGTGTTTATTATTATAAAAGAAATAACTACCGATAAAAGAAGTCAAATCTCCAACCTAATTTTTGGATATTATGTTGAGAGAAAAATGATTAAATAAGTACATAGATTATTAAAGTTTATACCGAACTTGGCCAACATAATTTCTTTCATATAAAAAAAAAAAAAAAAAACACTATACCATTAATTCTATTTTTGATTAAAAAATTTGCAAAACAAGTTAAATATGCATAGCTAAGTTTGCTTTCAATATTGAGAAGCTTTCAGCTTACCCATTTTACAAAAAATATTATTCAAGCACGACATTCTCTGCGGATCTATTGTTTTAGTGCAAATAATTTGTTAGTGAAAAATAAAATTGTTTAGGGAGAGCTTTTCTGACATTATATCAAGGTTTAAAAATAGAGAGAAAAAAACGACCGAGAGGTATTAAATATTATCATTTTATTTCGAACTAAGTATTTTAAATATGCCATTAGTGGAATACTATATTTAGAAATTAGAATGAAGGGTTAGTCGCTAATAATTGAGGAAATGTTGTTTAGTACAAACAGTCAGGAAAGCATGCTATTTGTTACGATCATTAGGAAACCGAATGTATCAAATAACTTGACACATCATGTACACCTTGTGAACGAGTTAGCTTGTTTACTTTGAAGTCATCTGGCCCCTCTTAGAACAATTATATGTTATTATAATGCAAATCAGATTTCTAAATATACCGTGTTAATTGTTTCAATGGATTCTTAACCTCTACTTGACTCTCGTAATAGTTTCTACTGTCCAAAGACCGCCAAAGAAAGTCAAGTAGGAGAAGGTAAACACTCGCTATCCTGAAGGCAGATGTGGTACCTGATACCAGCCATTGTTGAACAGCTGATCAAGTATCTATTATAGACTGATATGTGTCGGTGAAACGCCGGTGCAGTAGCCAGGGAAACAATATCAGCGTCTTATCTACCGTCCTCCCAAACGCAAAGACCAGTTATAGTAAATGATGTATTAGATATTTATGTATCTTAACATATGCTGAATAGTTTTCATATATATTTGTGTGTCTGCGATTAGAAAATATCCTTTTTAGAGATTGACTAATATGCTCTTTCCAAATGAACTTTGTAAGAAATTGCTTTCTAAATATTTCTCTCTCTGATTTTTACAAGTTGAAAGACTCTTTTTAGCGATATGCAATTAACTAAGTTATGCATATTTGGCGGAGGTTTAACACAAAAATATGTATATGAATAGTTTACAATAATTTTCAATATTTTAACAATGCAAATTAAGTTTTAAGTGCCTACACAAGAATGTATATAATTAATATTAAGCAATAATAATAGTAGAGCTATATTTTACAGATGATAATGAAATACTGATGATCAAGATCTGTAATGATATCATGGTTATCATTGTTTGACGTAGTTTTATTACAAGTAAGGATTTATAAAATAAATGAAACTATCATCTTCAATTATTGTGGTAAAATGGTCGCTTTTAACATTTCAGATGATTCGATCTGAGATATTTTCTTGTAGAAAATGAGTAACAACCAATGTCAACAGCACGCAATGGCGTCATAACTTTAAATTAGAAGGTAAAATGCAAAACCAAGATTAATAAAACAAAAATGACATCATTTCATGAGTTTTACATTTAATTTTGTTTCAGTGTGATATCATTTAAATTAATATTTATGTTATTTAAATTTTATCGGTGATTTTCGTTGACTGTCCCTTTAAATTAGCATTTTATTTGCTTTTTTCCCTTTAGAGAAATGAACACGCCTTCACTACTCATTTAGTATATATCCTGTTTTAACCCTTAACTGGTGACCCTGGGTCTGGGACACAATAGGGAATTTTCATTTTGTTCAGTTGGCTACCTGTTTTGGAGATTCCCCTCCCACTTTTCAGTACTCTCAAGTTAGTGCATTCTGAGCAACTGTCAGTGGTTTTCAAAGTCATTTTGTTCTGTATATGTTGAATATTGAAAATTCGACTTGGGTATCCCAGGTCACCATTTACGTGAATGTTTTTAGAAGTTGTGTTTTTTAATAAAGTGGTGAGAAAGGAAAAATGTATAAACTGTGTCCAAAGGGATAAGACAAAGAACTAAATTCATTTGCAAATCCAGCCATAAATCTTATTGTTTGGAGTGTAGAGCAAGTTTGTATGCTGAGTGTGATGGTGGCAACTGTAAAGTATGTAATGAAAACACAGCTTAAGAAGATAATATTTGAAGATGCGTGACATTTCTATGTATGATTACATTTTTTATCTGTACCTTTTTTTAGGGACTACAAATCTATGGCTACAAAATCAGTTGTTTAAAAAAATCTTAATACTAAAGGGAAAAACTACAGTATATAAAAAAGTTTATAGTTCTTTTTCAATTATAATTAACATTTATCAATTAAAATTTTGATTGTAAAGTTTTATTCTTTCTATTACCATTAGTACCCAAAATTATAGGAAATTAAAATATTGGATATGGTTTTTACTCTATCCGAAATGTTGTTTTATCTCTATGACGCATCAACGAAGAGAATCAAATACCCTTAAAATTATACGCTTAATTCTATTAACAATTATTATATCCTTTGTGGTAAATGAAATGTTTGCCGTAGCCACAGGCAATACGAAGGGACCAATCACGACCGTATCTATGATGGGCGTTGTCTAGTCCTGCCTTGGTCCACGGACATTATGTAACTACCGTAGCCAAAACATCTCTTTATCAACGACCATCCAGCCGAGACCCACGCACCCAATGCCACCTCAGGCAAGTGTAATCCTCCTAGATCTGCGTCTTACAGATGTAATCCTTAAGTCTATTCAGGATATTTGTTTGAGCCTATTTTCTTTGAAGACTCAGGCTCTAATAAACGGTACAAAGTGGAACGTTTTATGGTTAAGCCATGGATATTAGGATATTAATTAATTTATAGTGAATGGACAAGGTGGGTGTTTCTAATAATATTTTTTGTAAAAGACATATAAGCCTAGCTTCTCCTTTTACACATTTTCAACCAGTGTTTGTTGAAAATTGATCACTTACGAATGTCCAACAATGTTACTTAATTCGAATGACAGTATTGTAAGAAATGATATAAAATATAAATTAATTTATTTAATGATTTATTGACCATTCTACAAAATTTCTCGATATTCTTTGATGTAATTATTTTTAACAAGTCATTAACATCCAAAGCTTCTTCTCTAGAATAAATGTGTGTGTGTGTGTTTTTTATTTATTTATTTAAATCTTGTATCCCTTATAAAATCACTATTATTTCAGTATTTTAAGATTTTTACTTGAGTTTTTTAATACTGTACATATGCGGTTTCGTATTAACCATTTTTAGGTAGTATAACAATGACTTGTGTGGTAATATAACAATGGCTTGTGTCGTAATATAACAATGACTTGTGTCGTAATATAAAAATGACTTGTGTAGTAATATAACAATGACCTGTGTCGTAATATAACAATGACCTGTGTCGTAATATAACAATGACTTGTGTCGTAATGTAACAATGGCTTGTGTCGTAATATAAAATATGTTAACTCGGACCATATACTATGATAATCTATTCTCTTAACCATTAGGCCTCTTGCCAGCATAGTAATTGACACTTCTGCTTCATATGCTGATGTTCACGGGTTAAAATCCCGAGAGATCCACTAAAAATTTACTTGACGGGTATGGACCGTTTCCCCTTAACAACGTTTGTAGATTAAGATAAGCATACCACTGGCGTAAATACACCTAAAAACAGAGTCAACATGTTCTAAACCCCTTTATTTGATTGTGTACGCTAAATGTACGCTTTATAACATTAAAAAAAACTCATATTCATAATTTTCAGTTTTTGGTATGTGATCCATTCTTGCCCCAAATTCATGTATATATTATTCTTAGTTAATTGTATATACTTTCTAAGTTTACAGTGTATTAATAGATTACTATTCCCACATTCTTGGGTTTAATGTAGGTTTGCGCGGTTGATGTTTCTGAACTAAATAGTATGATGATCCAAATACTTAATTACTGTATTAAAGTTGCACTCATAAAACTGATACAGTTATTATAACTACCAGTGGCTTGTGTCTGTAAGAATAAAAGCCAAGAGACTTGTCAGTTGCTAAAATTAGACACTTGAGTTGCGTGAGCCATGACTCAATAACCGAATAGTAGTCTGCCCGACTGTCTGTCTGTTTGGGTGGAGTCCCTGACACACCTCCCACTCATTCCTAGGATAATGGTCCACTTTACATTTACAATTCGGTGGCATAGTATTCGCCTCTTGTAACACAGATGCCAATTCCTGAAATGCCTGTTTGATTTGGGTTTGGAAGGACCACTTCAGTTGGCTTATCTTTATCACATACCTTAATGTATTATTGAAGTTTAACTGAAACGTTCATAAAGTAATTCTTTATAATTTTTCTCTTTGTAAACATAAAATGAATGACTAATTATCATTAAAAACTGTATATAAGAAAGGTAGAATCTATTGTATTTGTCTGATCACTATTTACTCATATTGACACTTTAGATAACAGGTTGTAAATTATATTATAACTATTAGTTTTAATTATTTTTTTTTATAATAATGTTTAAACCAAAATATGTTGGAGGGGATTTTGTACTTATTTAGACAGTTTTTTATTTTGTCGTATAGAATTAAATTAGAAAACACACACTCAGTTTGATTTTGAATGTAAAAACCCATTTATATTATTAAAGATTCGAATGATCAATATATTTGCATAGATTAGTATATATGTATGTGAGTTTTGTGGAAGTGAATATTAGAATTTATGCATCAAACTCTGACTATTGAAAAATAATAAAAAATGTTTCAAGAAATAAATAAAGCACAGAAGGTTAGATTGTTGAAAAGAATTGTAGTATAAACACGTTGATGAAAAACTTCATAGAAACTGTAAAAAGGGACGGAGTGTAAAACCAGGAAAACCACTCTACTGCGTGCACTGGTGAATAACTTTGGACAGCTCTTCTTGTTTAACAGATTCATCAACAAAGAAGAGTCTGAAAAGTATCGTTTCAAGAACGATAAATGTTTATAAGAAAACAGTGCCTATGGAATTGAAACATATTTAGAAGAGAAAAATTTACAATTTATGTTATTAGTATTTAAAATAACTACGTCAAATAAACATGCAATACTGAGTAAGTCTACTATAAGTTTTTTTAATATGACTCAATAAATTATACAACTGTAATGCACTGTTCACTATAATTCCTGAAGAATTCTGGATAGAAATTGAAAGAAATGTATATAAACCATATCATAACAGATATAGACCGAAATGCATCGGCTAAGTATTTGTTACATTAACAACACTAAGAAGTTAACAAGGGAAGAAGTCCCATTGAACGTGTATGGGTGGGCGGGTGGGTCAGTCCCACTGTACGTGTATGGGCGGGCGGGTGGGTCAGTCCCACTGATCTTGTATGGGTGGGAGGGTAGGTCAATCTCACTGAACGTATATGGGTGGGCGGGTGGGTCAGTCCCACTGTACGTGTATGGGTGGGCGGGTGGGTCAATCTCACTGAACGTGTATGGGTGGGTAGGTAGGTTAATCTCACTGAACGTGTATGGGTGGGCGGGTGGGTCAGTCCCACTGAACGTGTATGGGTGGGTGGGTAGGTCAATCTCACTGTACGTGTATGGGTGAGCGGGTGGGTCAGTCCCCCTGAACGTGTATGGGTGGGCGGGTGGGTCAGTCCCACTGCACTTGTATGGGTGGGAGGGTAGGTCAATCTCACTGAACGTGTATGGGTGGGCGGGTGGATCAGTCTCACTGAACGTGTATGGGTGGGTGGGTAGGTCAATCTCACTGAACGTGTATGGGTGGGAGGGTGGGTCAGTCCCACTGAACGTGTATGGGTGGGAGGGTAGGTCAATCTCACTGTACGTGTATGGGTGGGAGGGTAGGTCAATCTCACTGTAAGTGTATGGGTGGGCGGGTGGTCAGTCCCACTGAACGTGTATGGGTGGGTGGGTAGGTCAATCTCACTGAACGTGTATGGGTGGGAGGGTGGGTCAGTCCCACTGAACGTGTATGGGTGGGAGGGTGGGTATCAGAAGGAACGGTGAAATAATAGTTTACGCCACGTGGGTGTTGGACTCTAAAGGCGTGAGAGTTGTCCCAGACTGGCTTGTAGTGGGACCCCCTCTCACCGGGAACAAGGTGTAAGTATTCACCTGGAGGGTAAGTTACAGCAGATAGTACGACGTTGGAGAACATCCATATTAAACCTTGAATATTACATATATTAGTCTTAGTACACTTTTCAGGCATCTTCCTGTTGGTAAATTTGAACATGATTTGATGTACATCAGATTTATGTTAAAATGTGCAAAACTACGTTCCTCGATAAACTATTCAGGAGTAACCTGACAAGAAGAACTGTGAAGGAGAAAAAATAATGATGTCCAAGTAAAAACAACACATGAATGACTCCCATTTTTTTTGCAAGTCCTTCATTTTATAATTTTACCCTTCAGAACAGAAATATGAAGAAAAGGGAAGTAACCAATGATAATCATTCACTGTGGTCCAATCCATTCCAGTTATTAAACACACTTGGTGGGTATTATAAGTGAATAAACAAACATATGAACATTACATGCTATTTACACAGATTAAGGTGATAGCATTTTGGCGAACGTATAGAACAACAATCGTAGACAAATTAACGTTTTCATAAACACCACCATGATTTGCTAAAATATTGATAATGAAATTTAATTAAAAAATCTCAAATTGTAAACATTTCTTTCCCTATGTCACTTAAGTTAAATACAAAATATGTACAGGGTGTCCCGTAAGTACTGACCAACATTTAACGAGGTTATCCTATAGGTCAAAACAAACAATTTTCATCACATAATGTATAGTCCCATCTTGCTTACTTTTTTGTCTATCTATATGTGTTTTTTAGAAAATAATTTATATCTTCAAAATGGTTTGAGATATCAAGTTGAAACTTTGTATATGTACTGACCTTAAGAGTGTACATCTAAAATAAAAGTATTAAACTAATAACATTTACATAACCAAATGGCGGCTATTTAACATTGTCAAAGCTTAATAACTTTAAAACGAGTGATGTTATAGAAAAATGACAAGATACATATAAAATATCCCTTTTTAATACAAGAGTTTTGGTACCAAGTTTATTTTTCTACAGTAAGTTGTTACAGAAATAAGTAAGATTTATCAAGTAAAGGTTTTATTCAAAATTCCAATGTGTTTCCAAATAATGATGAAGAATTCATGTTACAACAAGCAACAATTAATACTTCCTGAACTGTTAAACACATGTGACATAAAAGAAACAACAAGTAACAATACCTAATTATGAGTTCAAATTAAATGCTTGATTTTTTTAGGCATGTATTTTAGGTAACTATGTATTTAAGGATTAACTTGATCCATTTTACTACAATGTTAGCACAATAAATTAATTGGAATATTAGTTTACTAATTCTTGTTAACCTTGATGTCATCATCAAGTAAATATAAGCAGGTTTTATGCAAACACACCATAATACCCATAACATGCTGTAGGTCAGTAATGTCTATTTCCGTCTCTTGAAGTACTCGATACGTACTTCAGCGGCACAAGTGAAGAGCAGTGCAAACCTAGTGTGGGATTAAAACTCGTTCTATTTATAGTAAGCGCGTCAAGATCGATTTCTGAATAGTTCAATTTGCACAACAGTGGCATGTGGTATCTGTCAAGAAATTGAATTTCCAAACAAATAACGTACATACAACCTCTCAGATAACAGTCGCTAACGGTTTCTGTAAGACATGCTTAAGGAGGTTTCGTTTTATGGAATTGAAATGTAATACATTTTCTTGCAGCTAAGTCATTTACTACGAGTCCATAGTATGCATCTAGTTAGTCTGTGACTACTTATCTGAAAATAGTATTGGAATAGATACTAAACACATTAGGTAAAAAAATTAAATGTGTAAAGTGAAAGAAAATATATTGATACTAGGTAGGGTAATTTTCATAAGAGTTATTTAGTTTTAGAAATAACAAACAAGCAACCTTTACCCAAATAATTCATTCAGCCAAATATTATATACAGAGATAAATATGAAACTCATAGATGGATTAAGGTTTTTATTGATTGTGGTATACATATTTTTTCTACAGGTTAAATATTGACAATGTCTATTTTATATGAAACGTTTGTACACACAGAGGTAATATGCATGACTGAGTCTAGCTTTGAGTGATGAGAATATTTTCAGCTTACCTCTTTAACATTAAATTATTTTCAATTCACGTGAATTTGGTATTCAATGTGGATCTAGTGTGAAAATAACTTCGAACATTTACTGAAAAACGGCGTCTCACTTTGTAATTAGGCTAAAAAAAGTGTTCAAATAGTATGATTTAAACTACATGTCTAATTAATGTTATAAAAAACGCCATAGTTATTAAATAAGAGTGAGTTGATGCTGGATCACTTCTAGTAGAGGAACAGTTATTTAACCTTACCAATCAAGAAAACATGTAATTTATTATGGTCTTTGGTTTGTTAATTGTATCTAATGAAAGCAAATCGTTTACACTTTGGAAAATTTAGAACCTGGGACTAACTCGAAACAATACACGTTAGCAAAGTGCAAATCACATTCCTAAACAAATACTGTTAATTACTACAATATATTAACCTCTACATGACTGAATGAATAGATTTTACTTCCCAAAGACCGCCAAAGAAACTAAAGCAGGGAGAAAGTAAACACTAGCTATCCTGAAGGCAGATTTGGTAACTGATAGCAGCCATTGTTGAACAGCTGATCAAGTAACCATAGAGTGAAATGTGTCGGTAAACAGCTACTGTAGAGGCCAAAGGAATTTATTATAGTTACAATACTAGCGTCTAATGACATGCCAAGACATGTATAGCAATTAAATTCTTTGATTTTATATTAATATTTATAGAATCATGCAGAATTTATACAATTAAAATTTTTTGCCTAAAAACTTTAGAGAACCCTAGATTAAGCTATTTATTTACTAGCCCATATGCTATTAATAGTTGTATAATTATTTTTCTAGCTACGAATAGCAAACGCTCTTTGTAGAGACCAATTTATCTACTGATTTTGAAAAATCGTAGTGGGAAATTGCTTTCTAGAACTTTGTTTCTTTGGTTCTCTGAGATTTAATTTTTCCTTTTCACACTGAGTCACACTACTCAATAAATAATCAACACTGTAAGCAAATATTTGATTTATATATCATGTACAAAACTATATTTATACATAGACCACTTGTAAATTAATATAATTGATCAGATTATTGGTCTATGTGCATATAAATGATTAATATAATTTAAAACCACTTAAAAATATTCAAAAGTATTGTAATTAAATAGTGATAACCCAAGTTGTGTTAACCGAAATCTGAGATAATTACTGTTCAGTTTGATTACGATCGAGTATTTTCAGCGATAGTGAAATTAATCAAAGTTAGCATGATTTAAGTCATTTCAAAACCTTCCGGATTATGCAATCTAAAATAATTTCATCGTAAACAATTAAATAGAATATTTGATAACCAACATAGCAAGTAAAGGGCATATAGAGAAAGCACAATGTGAAGCTGGTAAGTAAAATGCAAAAGCAAGGTTAGATAAAAATCAAGTGCACTTCGTGTGATGGTTCGTTGAACCTGTAGCCTTTTCACTGTGATGTATTTTATGCGTTTTAGTTTAAGTGCATTCGGTGATTTTCGTTGACTTGGACCTTACTTAGCATTTAAGGTGTCATGCCAAATGAGAATGTGTAGCCGCCATTGATATTTATTTTAATTTAAAATTACGTTGGCCTGTTGTGAGTTTAAAACTAGATAAGGCAACTCGGAACACATAATCCGTAACATTGTTGTAGATTTCCTCATTAAATTAAATAGATACATATCTTACCTACAAAATACCTAAATAATCAATTACAGGGAACATCTTTTTCTGTCAGTTTATGAAAATATTTGAATATGTAGTAGGAGGTTTATGATTTTATATTATAAAGCACCAAACCATATAGTAAAATAGCCTGAAATACACTGTATACACTTGTTCAATTAGCAATTATTTCCATTGTAGTAAATACAATGTTTGCCCTAGCCGCAGGCAATACGAAGGGACCAATCACGACCGTATCTATGATAGGCGTCGTCTAGTCCTGCCTTGGTCCACAGACATTTTGTAACTGCCGTAGCCAAAACTTCTCTTTATCAACGACGATCCAGCCGAGACCCACCTCAGGATTTAGCTTTAATCCTCCTAGACCTACGTCTTACCGACGTAATCCTGACTGTCTATTCAGGATAGTTGTTTGAGCCTTTTTTCTTTGAAGATTCTGACTATTCTAGAGCACACTAATAACATATTAATAGGAGTATTAGTTTAGACCTACTAGTCTGTAGAAGTTGAATCAATGGGCATTCCTAGTTTTATTAATTCCGTAAACCATTTGAAACGAAATTCTCTTTTTATAAATATCTCGTCTGGTGTTTGATAAAAATGTGATATCTATAAAACGTCTAATAACGTTGATTTTTCCATATGTTATATACAAATGTTATCAAATATATTGTTATCAAACATAGTAGGACAACTCCAAAGTCTGAGTTTCTCCTTAATTGTATAGCTTTGATTCCATACCTAATAGTTAATTGTCTAGAGTTATTGAGATCTTTCATCTTTAGATTCTTATTAGTAGACTATATTCTTAGGCTTGATGTTTTACTTACTCTGATGATGACTGTATAGTATAGTGATCCAACCATTTAACTATTGAAGTTTGAATACTCCACACTAACCCGTATATTTCTGCCACTGGCTTGTTTATTAAGAAGGATAAAGCCAAGAAGCTTGTAAGTTGCTAAAATTAGCCACTGACGATGCGAGAGCCATGACTCAATAACCAAATAGTAGTCTGCCCGACTGTCTGTCTGTCTGGGTGGAGTCCCCGACACACCTCCCACTCATTCCTAGGATAATGGTCCACTTTACATTTACAATTCGGTGGTTTAGTATTCGCCTCTTGTAACACAGACGCCAATTCCTGAAAGGCCTGTTTGATTTGGGTTTGGGAGTACCATTTTAGTCGGCTTATCTTTATCACATACCTTAATGTATTATTGAAGTTTAACTCAAACTCACACCAAAACATTTCTTATTTGTATTTGACTTAAGTCACCTAATAAATTACTTAATTAACTATTCAATCATTGGTCCCAAATACAAAAATCTGGTTGAAAACAAAGGGAACATTTGTTTTAAAGTGACATTCCTTACAGCTTTTTACAAAATAGTATGAGAAAAATTTAAAATTTGATACAACTTCATAAATATACCCTATATCTTTAGAACCTAATGACTAAAACTGATTAGCAAAGAGAACACTAAAGTCAAATTAGATCTGAAAACTTAATTGTAATATACTTGAAATTAAAACTAGATTAAAGTTTGGTATTTCCTTTGTATTTATTATAAAGTTTATTATTTGATTTCTTATTTAATTCTGGTGTGCATACTTAACTTTTGATAGTTTACGTAAGGGATAAGTCTTTTTGTCTTGATGAAAATTAAACCAACCGTACTATTGTCAATGAAATCCATCTATCCTTAAAACATCAAGTGTGTACTGCAATCTAGAATCTAGTTTCAAAATTAATTAAAAGTTATTTTGAAAAGCTTATCATCAAAATTACATTTTTTTGTAATCACATGGGTAATGGTGTTACATACTTTAGTTATACACGACATTTTATTCATAAAACATAATTTTGTATGTGTACAATATCTTGTATACATCTAAAATTTTCCAACTGATATTTCTCTGTGAGAAAAAGTAGTGTTAGTAGAAGACAGTTAAGTAATATTCAATTTTTTTTGCGTGGGTAGTAGTTTTCATATTGACTCATTTATCGTCCAGAAACTGAGTTTTATTTCGCAAATGAAAGGTCTTTCAAAAGGATGACATTTATTATGACTATTTCTAATAAATGTTAGTGTTCTATGTTAAATACAGGAGGCCTTAAATCTAATTAACATAAGGCTCTATAGCTTTGGGTGTGTAATTAGGAGTTTGTAATTGAAAGTACTGCCATTGAAAGGTCATGCATGAATTTGTATCCGATTTCAAACAAAGGCGAAGGAATAGAAACGTATTGAATTATTTGCTACCAAAGTGAATAAAATAAATCCATGAATCTAATCGTCTTAGTGTAAATTTTTGGAAATAGCAAACAAAATCGTTTAATCTAAACGTCTTGTATTGTTTCCTACAAACAAAATCGTTTAATCTAAACGTCTTGTATTGTTTCCTGCAAACAAAATCGTTTAATCTAAACGTCTTGTATTGTTTCCTGCAAACAAAATCGTTTAATCTAAGCGTCTTGTATTGTTTCCTGCAAACAAAATCGTTTAATCTAAGCGTCTTGTATTGTTTCCTGCAAACAAAATCGTTTAATTTAAAGTTCTTGTATCGTTTCCTGCAAACAAAATCGTTTAATCTAAACGTCTTGTATTGTTTCCTGCAAACAAAATCGTTTAATCTAAACGTCTTGTATTGTTTCCTGCAAACAAAATCGTTTAATCTAAGCGTCTTGTATTGTTTCCTGCAAATAAAATCGTTTAATTTAAAGTTCTTGTATTGTTTCCTGCAAACAAAATCGTTTAATCTAAGCGTCTTGTATTGTTTCCTGCAAACAAAATCGTTTAATTTAAAGTTCTTGTATCGTTTCCTGCAAACAAAATAGTTTAATCTAAGCGTCTTGTATTGTTTCCTGCAAACAAAATCATTTAATCTAAGCGTCTTGTATTGTTTCCTGCAAACAAAATCGTTTAATGTAAACGTCTTGTATCGTTTCCTGCAAACAAACTCGTTTAACCTAAACTTCTTGTATCGTTTCCTGCAAACAAAATCGTTTAGTCTAAGCGTCTTGTATCGTTTCCTGCAAACAAAATCGTTTAATCTAAGCGTCTTGTATTGTTTCCTGCAAACAAAATCGTTTAATCTAAGCGTCTTGTATTGTTTCCTGCAAACAAAATCGTTTAATTTACAGTTCTTGTATCGTTTCCTGCAAACAAAATTGTTTAATCTAAACGTCTTGTATTGTTTCCTGCAAACAAAATCGTTTAATCTAAGCGTCTTGTATTGTTTCCTGCAAACAAAATCGTTTAATGTAAACGTCTTGTATCGGTTCCTGCAAACAAACTCGTTTAACCTAAACGTCTTGTATCATTTCCTGCAAACAAAATCGTTTAATCTAAACGTCTTGTATCGTTTCCTGCAAAAAAAAAAATCGTTTAATCTAAACGTCTTGTATCGTTTCCTGCAAACAAAATTGTTTAATCTAAACGTCTTGTATCGTTTCCTGCAAACAAAATCGTTTAATGTATACGTCTTGTGTCATTTCCTGCAAACAAAATCGTTTAATCTAAACGTCTTGTATTGTATTTAATCTAAACGTTTCATATTAGATTGTGCCAACAGCAATACAAACAGATCAATGAACAAAAATATTTGTTTTTATCATCTGCTACCGACATAAATAGCGTCCGTTGAATATTATAAAATTATGTTTATTTTTATTATGTTAATTTTTATTGGGAAGTGCAAAGTAGGTGAATAAACAGTTTTAAAATAAGTAATGAGATGAACGGAAGGTTTGAAATACATTTTATGAATGTATATGTGGGAATAAAATACTCAAATTAAAAATATGAAGTAAATTAATTCTTAAAATACAAGTAAATTGGTCCTAAAAACGTATACATTGGAGGAACGTTATCTATTATTAAGGGCGATTACATAGAATTGATTGGTCATAACATCTCAATTCTATAAGTTAATTGAGAGCTCTTTATGATAAATCTCTAATAATCAATCTTTTACTATTGCCAAATGACATCAATCATAAAAGAATGTTCTTACGTCACTCATGAATTTCTAAATTGCATGAGTAAATATTATCAATAGTAAAAGAATAGTTTAAAAGACGTAATCTGTCTTTATGTCTAAATTGGACGACTAATGAGAATAATAATATCGTAACGGTAGAATAATTCTAAGTACTCAACCTTGATTTATAAGTACGTAACTTATTATTGATATATTATTGATATATATTAATATATCAACTAAGTACTTCTTACACAAACACTACCTATCTAAAAATAAGTTACGGACGAAGAAGTTTACAAGCGACAAAGTATCAGAGGGACCGGCGAAGTAATGGTTTACGTAGCGTGGGCGTAGGACTATTACAGGTGAGAGGTGTGGGAGTGGTGGTCCCAGGTCCCAGACTGGCTTGTAGTGGGACCCCCTCTCACCGGGAACAAGGTGTAAGTATTCACCTTCAGGGTTACTTACAGCAGATAGTACGCATTCAAATTGGATTTTATATATTACATATTCACAGTTAGATCCGGTTTTAAGAGACCTGTCTGGTTTGAACATGAATCTGACAAGTATGTAAATTTACATTAAATAATATTGAAACGAGCAAATCCAATAGGGTTATCTGTAAAGACAAAAACGAGAGTAAAAGAAAGGTAACCCTATCCATGATAATACTTAATCAAATAACTCCCTTTCATTTTCATTAGTTTTTAATTTTTTTTTTTTTTTTTTTTGTAAACCCATAACTTTTACCAGACAACACAAACTTAGTTGCTACCCTTAATATTTACATACACAGATAAAAGTCTTGAGCAAATTTCTTAATTTTGAGAAATAAAATTTTCCTAATTGTATTGGATTATAACAGTCATTTTTCCCTGCTTAAGACCCCCCTTCACTAGGATGCAGTTTATAAAACGTAAATAGGAAATATACAAATTATTTCAGTAATGAGGAAAATAAACAGTCAGTCAATGTTATTGACTTAAGGAGTAGGTATTCCTCTGACAATTAAAATAAACAGTCAGTCAATGTTATTGGTGTGGGGAGTAGGTATTCCTCTGACAATTAAAATAAACAGTCAGTCAATGTTATTGGTGTGGGGAGTAGGTATTCCTCTGAAAATTAAAATATAATGGTTGTTTTACGAACTTAATTAGCTTTAAAATAGTTTTAGTTAACATTTTAATAATTATATAACTTTAATCTTTATGTATTTATTGATTAATTAATAACAATTAATAAAAATTAATTATCGTACCAGATTAATTCAGAAAAAAATTTTAACGAAAAGTCCCGTATTAATATATTATAGATTTTGATTTTCAAATCTAAATTGTTAGTTTAGAAACTGTCAACAAAAAATTTGAAGAGAAGAAACGTAATTCTGACCGTACGTAAAAAATAACATCTTTCTAAACATAAGGAAACTATGGCAAAAATATACTATAGTTTCCTTATGACAAAAGTATACTACCATTATTTGCTTGGATATCATGTATGAAACGTAAGTAGAACATCAATTAAGTTTTGAGAAAAAGGAAGAAGGACATTTTCACTGATCAAGAAAAAATTTATCCTAGTAACATTTAATCGGATTGGAAACGTAATTTGTTAAACCAAATCTCTTATAACTTCCATTTCGTTAAAAAGTAAATATGTCGGAATTTAATTTCTTGAAATACGTATAAACATGTATTATTATACTATCATCAACTATTGGAAACATATACCAGAACGATTATTGCATTCGTATAATACATAAAAACATTTATCTAATGTTATTTTGTTAGTTGGATACTTGAAACGTTCCATTAACGGTAAAATACTGATGGACATAGACACCGATAGCAGTGACATTGATGGAGCTAAAATGTCTCATGGTTCTGTTATAAGACGGGGTCCTTCCATTGGCCCGCTGGATATTAAATAGGCCCATTAAGCTTTACATGAATATGCCATTAAATCCATACGTGAGAGATGGTTAAGGAAATTGGTCATATATGCTAAAAGAAAACTTCTAACATTTTTTTAATTTTGATATATTACAAATATGGAAATAATAAGATATAGTTTATTTAGTGTTATAGTAAAACCCAATATGTAATTCAAAGTATTATCAATATTTTTTAAGCCTTTTCCATACTTTGTTACCAATTTGAATTAGTCTACAGAATAATGATGCTAAAATACAATTATAATCATTAAATATCATAACATACGTCATTTTCTTTTATACATTTTTAATGATTTAACTTCAATAAAAGTATTAATTTCTGGGAAACTCAAAAAACAAATTAGTTAATTATAATAGGTTATTGTGTGAGTCCTTCAGGTCTGTGGATGGTAAACGTGTTCATCAAAATAAATAAATAGTTCTAACCAAAACACACTGAAATAGCTTAGCAAAATTATTATCATTGTAACTTTTTTGTATTCGTAATTTTGAAATCAAATATTTATTCGACATTTGTTTTTGGATTGATTGGATAAAGTATTAAAAAAATAAGAAGTTATTTAGAGTTTTAGGGGCTAGAGATTTAAAATGCGATATATGAAAATCTTGTGTGATATAAAATATCGATGTAGCATGGTACAAAATGTAAAGGTAAACGTTGGTAAAACTGTTCCTTATGAGAAACAATCAAAATCACTAAAAGGCACAGCATTATTCATTATTCATTTCTAAGATGCCAATCGTACAGATGTGGGCGAATATGAGCAGTTAATGAGTGTTATGAGTGTAAATGAACGAGTATAGTCATTGTTACTGTCTGAGTTCAACTTAGCTCACAAAGGACTATTAATTAATATCCCAATAGCCAGGGCACCTACAGCTTTACGTGGAATCTGAACCACGTGGTGTTGGTCTGATTTTGAGCTAACTGACAAGTCTGTTAGGACAGCTGTTATACTACATAAAATTATTTTAAAAAAATTTTTACTTGAATGTCAAAAATAAAATGTTAAAATAATGAGTTATAAAAAAAATCAAGCAAGTTTACTAACTCGTAATTCCATTAGAAATATTCAATCATTACGAGTGGACGGTCATAATCGGATTACCAACGTTCGACAATTGTTGCCTTTTAATTAGATACAAATCACGTGATGTGATGGTGATCAGGTAATTGGTATTACGTCACCCTACAAGGGTGGGATTTATGTCCTGTAATATCTGTTCTGTTAATCAACTTTGCTGAAAATGAACTCTTGTATGTAGTCATTTATCACCAATCAGGGAGCAATATGCATTAGGCTTTTAATGATAAAATGTGATCAATTTATTGGAAATCGTTTGGTTACACCCTTGTGGGGTGACGCAGTACCATTTATCAGATCACTATCACATCATGTGATTTAATATAATTCAAAGGATGTGTTGCTAATGAAATTAAAATCACCCACATAGAATAAATGAATATTCACTGGGAAATACTCCTGTGGTGTGAGGATTACCATCTAATCACAATTTTTAGCCCAACTAAAAGAAAAACCCCAAGAAGTTAAAATGAGGGTGAAATATTCAATCTCTTCTTTCTTTAACTACTCTATCTATGGTAACTATGCGGTATAGAAACATGTAGGTCGAATTTATAAAACGAAATAAAGTGTTTGTATTTTCTTCTAAGAAAACCTACAGTTAAGAGGTCTTTTTAAAAATGCAGCCTTCTAGAAATCTTAATAAATATTGAATCGTGGTTATAATTTAGATCAGAAATTGTCTCTGACCTATTAATGGATCTAGATTGCAACCTTTCACTTGAATTTAGCTCATCGTACTTTTAGGATTAGGTGATAGTTTTGGCCGTCCGAAATCGATTGCCTTAATGATTTTCTCCCAAGAAAAGTATTATTTAGATATTTAAAATTTGAAAATACTATCATTGGTTTTACAATAAACCTTAAAATATTGCAGCCCAAATCACCGACACCAAAAGACACTCATAATATTAGGCAGTGAACTACCTATTTTTATCAGTTTTTATGTCTAAATATTTTTTTAAATTATTTATGACAGCTTTTAAAAAGAAATTGTGTCACGAATTACGTTCAGAAACGTTACATTCTAATTCTAATATATTCGCCGACACAACGTTGTTGGAATTTTAAGGCGAATATGAATGGTTATATCAGTGTAGGATGAGTGTAGTCTTGTTACTATCTGAGGTCAACTGTTCCTCAGAAAGGGCCATTTATTAATAGCCCAACAGCCAGGGCAACTAAGAAACCTACAAGCTTCATTTATATTTTAGAATTTTCTATTGCAGATAAGGGATTTTTCTTAAGAATGCATTGACCCCATAAATTACCCCATAGCAACAGTTCTTTTCCAAATTAAATTAACTAGGGTTGGTTCCTATTTTGATGATATAACCATGTCGTTTAAACATTAGTGGGCCCTAGAGACAACAGGATCTTGTATTCCCAATGCAATGAGTTGTGGTACAGTTACTTTACAATTCAAATGGCAAAGGTAGCATTGAAATATAATTTAACACAACAAACTGTAGCATTTCACAAACAAATAAAATAATGGACTCACAAATAAATGCGTGATTTACATTTATGTACTGTTTGATACACCTGTACTTAAAATTAGTCACTTAGATATCTAACACTCAAAAACTATTTTGAAACTTTCTCGATTATAAAAACTAAATTTTGTATCATGCACATTATTGTAAAAGGTTTATAAAATATAAAAGTCCATTATTCTTATATATCACTTTTATTATATAGGTTTGGGCAAAAGTCTGAAATATATTTAATAATTTCAAAACAATTGAAAGAAATCTAATGAAACTTTGCATTTATATATATGTCCCTATACCAAACATTCAGACGTATTTTACTGTTTTTCGTTTATGCAGGGGTTGGCCCATGAAGGAAGTCTTAGAAATTTTAAATATAAGCCTACCTTGACTTATACCTCATTTTAAAGGTCTTTGTTTGTACAATACAAAAGTGCAAACTTGAGGTCAAAAGGATGACCCAGTGAGAAGATACAGCCATTAAAGAATTTAATGTCAGGGTTGAGCAAAAGTCTGGAATATATTTATTAATTTCAAGACTATTAAAAGAAATGAATTGAAACTTTGTAGTTATGTACATGTTCATATACTAAACATTTAGACATATTTTACTTGTTTTTCGTATCGCCCGGGGATGGCCCATGAAGGAAGTCTTAAACATTTGAAATGTAAGCTTACCTCGAGTTATACGTCATTTTATAGGTATTTATTTGTACGATACAAGATTGAAAACCTGAGGTCAAGAGCATGACCCAGTCAGAAGATTCAGTGATTCATATATTTTAATGTCATATTATAAATTATTCTTAGTTATTCGGCTAATTATTTAACAGTTTGAGGTTCCTGTTTAGTATGTTGTTAATTGTTAACAATCGTTACGAATGAATGCATTATAAAAATAACTATGTTATTTAACGAAAATAAAATAAGAAAAATTGTTAAAACCCTTTTGACATTATGTTTACACAAAAAATAGTTTAAGAATATTATTATAATACTTGTAACATATTTTTTATTATAAGTCATTTCTCATATTCAGTCAGATAAATTATAGCTCTACGCAGCAATAAATAATAACTATCTTATCCTTAATTTAACTTTTAACATTTCTTATGGCTGCCATTTTGAAACTGAAAAATATAATTTTGTTACTTTTTTATTTTAAACTAACCTTAACTAACTAGGTTAGCAAATGTACCAAGTTTCAAATTATTAGCTGAACCATTATTGAGATTTAATTTTTTTGATAAAAAACACATACAGACAGACAGACACTTAACAAGGCGAGATAAGCCACGTGTTTATAGGAACATTTTTTTATTATTTTTATATAGTGGTATATAATAGTGTGGTGAAAAAACACCACACTATAGTGTGGTGTAAATCACAATTCATTAAGTCTTTATTTTGCAGTTGTATTTTTCTTGTAAAATATATTTAATATCAATTAACTCCTTGTATGAGCTATCTAAAAGACATCTCACCGTGTGGTAAATATTAAATGCAATCTTATCTATACATAATATTACTCTGAACAGGTTTGTGAGCTAATTAGGGCAACACAATTTGTATATTGATGACCTAAACAGATATCAGAGATTTCTCCTGCGTATTCCATTAGGATGTGAGCGTTATTTTTTCATATCGTACATGAAATTGATGTTAATCTTTTCACTGGAATCTGAGTACTTTCAATTACTTTTAATGATCTTAATTATTCTAGCAGTTTTTCATATTACTAACAATCTTTCTGTAATTGTCAAGAAAACATACGAGGTTCATATTAAAACACACTTTGATATGCACAACATACTGTAGGTCAGTAATGTCTATTTCCGTCTGTTGAAGTACTCGCTACGTACATCAGCGTCACAAGTGAAGAGCAGTGCAAACCTAGTGTGGGATTAAAACTCGTTCTATTTATAGTTAGCGCGTCAAGATCGATTTCTGAAGAGTTCAATTTGCACAGTGCAGTGGCATGTGGTATCTGTCAAGGAATTTCAATTCCAAACAAACAACTTATATACAACCACTCAGATACAAATCCTCAACAGTTGCTGTAGGAAA
This sequence comes from Stictocephala bisonia, assembly GCA_035578905.1. Lineage (NCBI taxonomy): Eukaryota > Metazoa > Arthropoda > Insecta > Hemiptera > Membracidae > Stictocephala > Stictocephala bisonia. The sequence continues at coordinate 1,418,986 of JAQJVL010000167.1, forward strand.
TCGCTCAGGGGTTCTTTTTGTGTAATTAAAGTTTAATCTGGTTTTATTGCAAATGAACCAAACAATAACTCAATAGCATTCATTTAGGTAGTCTGAACATTTTCATTAAAACAACTGAAACATATATATACTACTAGACATAAATATATATTAGTATACAAATTAATAAATGAAACAAAAATAAATAAAAATAAAACAAGCAAAAATGATAATAAAGAGAATATGTATAATAATTCACGTGCTCAGTCGGTAGCACCAACAAGGACACACTTTATACATTAACACTAAAGGTACTTTTATACAATATCAAACCATGGATATCTCAAATCGTTAATCTACTTTTCTCTTCTACTTCACCATTAACCCCCCCCCCCCTCATATTACAAATAAAACTGCCCCACGTGTACTTTACACATATCTATGAATGTATGATTTGTTGGTTTAAAAATCTATACACAAGGTTTATTACATGTGTACGCCTATTACTTTTTTATTTTTTTATTTATGGCATATATGACTATTCTTTCTAGTTATACCAACATGATGACGTTATGCACATCTCTTACCCCACTAGATATCCTTGTCTATTATGTTTTATGAATGAAACTATTCCTAATGTTTTTTCTTCTATGAGAGGCGTACCTAAGCTACGATGTTCTTGCGTGTCCTGTGGTACGAGACACAACTCGTCATAAGTTGAATTATCATTAGTAACTTAGATGCTGGAAATCACTACGATTTTGATAGCAAAAATAAAATAATCAAGTGATTATGATAACGTTTATGAAAATTAATGTATATGAAATACGTACTGTGTATAATTCGGTCATGAAAACCGTAAATTCATGTAACAATCAAATTATTCAAATTCTTACTGGCAAATTAGTTCTGCTACGTTTAGTGATGAATTAAGTTCATAGTGCCTAGCTATACCAAATATTTATTCACAACACTACATATTTGTGTATTGTATTGTATCTAGTTAAATGAAATAAAACTAGATTTAATTTAAGAAAATTTTACTTTCTTAGAAACGTTTGTGATGTAAATTTATTGAGAACTCTGTACTACGGTCTGATTCATTCTAAGATACAATACGGCATTATACGTTGAGGTGGAAATTGTAAAACAACAATAAATACTATTAGAACAATTCAAAATAAATTTATTCGAGTAATCCTGAAATCAAAGGCAAGAGACTCTTGTTTACCGTTATTCTATTTATTAAAGAAATTACCGACCCAACATTTATTCATCTATAAAACATTAAAATTATTTTATATACAAAGTGGCAATAGAGGCTCAACCAGAATTCTCACGATATGCGAAGTAACATGAATAGATTATTTATCAAACCCAAAGTAAACAAAACGTTCTTAAAACAATCTTTCAATTACTTAGGACCAAATTAGTTCAATAAATTATCATTAAACATTAAAGAAAGCAATAACAATAATGAATTTTACAACAAGCTAAAGAACTGATTATACACTATATACAAGTTGTCTGAACCAGGCCTTAACTTAGAGTAAATTATGGGAAACATTAGTTTGTGAACTGTCAAATTTTTAATTTAATTATCAAATACTGTTATTTTAGTAGTAGTTTGATTTTAATGAACGCTACAGAATGCCATTTTAACTATATACAAGACTGTAATACTTAAAAGAGACTGGACTGAGTTATTTGTTAATTTATTTTATTATTAATATTTTTGTTCACTAACCACATTACTGGAAACAGTGGTTAGTATGATTCATTTAAGTTTTGAGTTCATTTAATTGTCAAGATATTGTGAATAAAGTTCATTATCGTATGTTCTTTCTTAACATACTTTCCATTTAAGCAGTATTGCCAATCTGACTTACTAAGTTTGAAAACAGATTATCTAATTGAATATTAGAGTATTTAATTGGGACCTTTAATATACCACAACAAGAATATACCAATCAATCATATATAGTCTATCATGTATTAATCTAATACAGTTTACAAATATTATTAAGAAATTAAAACTTACAAGAAAATATACTTGTATATTTATTTGCTTGGAATGTATACATTCTTACACACAGTTTACTGAATTTTAATTAACACGTTTCAGAGTGTACAGCACTTCCACTGGAGCAAGCTGTGAAACCTATTGTGGGTGTAAAGCTTTCAACCACTTGAAACAAACGGGGATGTTGATACTCATATTGCTGCGTTGTGAGGAATGGCAGGCGTCAAATGGCAATACAGCCGTGTGCCCATATTGCATGGCAACCCCTTCAACAAGAGCCCGTCTCCCTGACAATGCAATAATGGCATGTCTGTGTTGAAATGGTAATAACACATGATATAAATATGACAGTCTGTTACATCCCTCACGCATTCTCGTGGCGTCAAAAACTTTCTTGAACTGAAACATCAACTTAAAAATTATACAGATATTTTGGTGTAATTTTCCTGGTATACGTTTCTTAGTTAGAATACTACGTGTTGGTAGAAATACAAAACAAGTGAATTATTTATGAATCCCTGTGGTCTGAAAAAATGTAAAAGTGGTTTACCGAAATTAATCATCTAAATATTTGTTAATTTTGTACTAATAATGTAATAAATTTGTGTTTTAGGCTTTGACGTTTAATTCAATATCTTGTTTTTTTTTTTTTATAAAATATAACGTAATATTGTTTCTGTCAAATATATGCAGTAGATAACATATACAGTGTGAGTCTTATGTCCTGGCACACCTGGATATAATTTAAACGGCCCGAGATATCTATGTGAAACCTTGACCCTACCTATTATAACATATTTTCTTAATTTTTCAAGTTGTTGAAAATTTTGCCCCCCTTTTCTAAAGGGGGGTAAAGGGGGGCAACTAAACATTTTCAAATACAAACCCCTATCATGTGACCCCTCATTTTAAAGGGAATAAAAAAAGAAATCCAATAATGCAAACTAGAGGTCTATACGTTTATTTTAACAGATTTTACGACAAATTTATAATAATAAAATCAGTAACTGTCTTGTCCTGTTTATCGCAACATGAGTCAACACTAACGCAAATTCTAAAAACAGTTACCTGTTTTAATGTAGCAGGTGTTCAAACTGTTCACCTTCGGCTGTTTGACAGTGTGCTAGACGTGTGTAAAAACTTGTGACTGCATTCAAGAAATTATCTCTAGGAATTGTTTGAGATAAGTTCAAAATTCTTTGCGTTAAGTCATGGACGTCAATTGGCCTTGTTTTGTACACCAGATATTTCATGTAGCCCCAAAAAAAGTAATCAAGTGGGTTAAGGTCAGGAGACCTTGCTGGCCATTCCACAGCGCCCCTTCGGCCTATCCACCTTCTTGGGAAGACATTATTTAGATATTGTCGTACTTCAAGACCATAGTGTGGTGGTGCTCCATCTTGTTGTAACCAAATGTTATCAGCTTCTTGTCCAAACATATTTTGGAGTGCAGGCACAATCTGGTTTTCAAGCATATCTAAATACTTCACAGAATTTAAATTTCCATCAATTATAAATGGACCGACTAAGCGGTGATCAACTATTCCTGCCCAAACATTAACTTTTGAAGGGCGTTATGTATGGGCCTCTACATACCAGTGTGGATTGTTATCTGCTCAGTAACGACAATTATGCCGATTGACGGCACCGTTGGTCATGAAAGTTGCTTCGTCACTAAAAAGGATTCTGTTCAGTAACTCAGGTTCAGCGTCTAGTTTGCCCATCATTATATCACAAAATTCAATCCTAAAATCATAGTCATCTTCACTAAGCTCTTGCACTAGTTTGACTTTAAAAGGTTTGAATTTATTACATTTAAGAATTTTTCTTACCGAAGATTGGCTAATGTAGTGCTCCAAAGCAGCTCTTCTCGTAGATATGTGGGGATCTTCAACAAAGGACTGCATAACATCTAATGATTTCTCCTCGTCAATTACAGGAGCCCTTCCTGGCTTGGGTCTATCCTTTAGTTTACAGAATGAGTATCATTAAACCGTTGAACAATTATTCTTGCCACCGTAAATCTAGTTATGGGATTGTTCCGGTTAGGAAATTCCTCATTGAATAATTCTGCTACTTCAGCGTATGATCTCATACGTTCTCCATAACCTCTCATCATTAACACAGTAATTCTTTCAAACTCAGAATTCTCCATGTAGAAATAAAATAAATAACACTATTTGTCAGAAAAATAACCTTATACTGATGTTGTTTATAGCAACTTAACCAATCAGCTGATGAAATGCAAGTGAGTAGTAAAGAGAAAGTCAACAGTAGATTGTTGCAAGCGGTAAGATAAGAACAAGGGAAATTCCAAAGCATGTTGACTCATGTTACGATAAACAGGAAAAGACAGTTACTGATTTTATTATTATAAATTTGTCATAAAATCTATTAAAATAAACGTATAGACCTCTAGTTTGCATTATTGGATTTTTTTTTATTCCCTTTAAAATGAGGGGTCACATGATAGGGGTTTGTATTTGAAAATGTTTAGTTGCCCCCCTTTAGAAAAGGGGGACAAAATTTTCAACAACTTGAAAAATTAAGAAAATATGTTATAATAGGTAGGGTCAAGGTTTCACATAGATATCTCGGGCCGTTTAAATTATATCCAGGTGTGCCAGGACATAAAACTCACTCTGTATATAAAAAGCAATTTGCCACTCATCACTATTTCTCCAAAATAATGATTTTTTTACGTCCAATTGACTTGAAATTTAGTATATAGGTTTATCTCAGCCCGTAGAGGCTCACTAAGAAAGGATTTTCCCCTGCGACCTCAGGACTCCGTACCACTTGTCTACAAACTTCCCTTGGGATTGTTATGGCTCTATATTAATTGATTGATTTATTTGATTAACAGCTGTTAAATAAAAACAAAATGAATACAATTGTGGTAGGCTAAACTTTTAAAATTGAAAAAAATTGAGTCCAATAGTAAATATTACATAACATAAGCTGTTCTGAATTGGACATAAATTGGATACAGTGTAAATTGAAAAGTTGCTGCACATTTCGATTATATAATCAAACTCAATATTATGACCGGTGAAGTGGGCGGGTACAGATAGTATATATATATAAATGTATATTAGATAAAAAAGTACAATTTAACTTGTATTTCTTATTGGATATTACATTATAAATGAAATGCAATTATTTAAATGGTCATTTGTTAACATCATAGTGGGTTACTGTTGGTTAGACGACATTTTGAACTATTCATTTGTACCTTTTCAAGCAATCTTCTTAATGAAAAGGTTTATAAGTGAAATTAAATCAAAAAGAATTTATTTTGAATAAATAAAAGTAATAACAACAATATTACTCTTTTGGAAAATATTTGTCTATTCCATATTTAACGATCATTAAAAATGATAATTCAAAATAGTTTACATCTGATATTTTTACTGTTAACCACTGTACAATAAAAATAAAAAAATATTCAGACAATGGTGATTAGCTATCAAATAGGAGAGATATTTAAATTATTTTTAGCAAGTGATATTCTAAAATTATTCATATGTGAGTTAAATTCAAATAATCTGGTATCCTAAAATTTACTAAAAATTATAGAACTATCAAGCCACTGATAAAAGCATTAGACAATGATATAATTCTAAGTAATATATGAACATGTATAAAATAGTTCGCTCTTTTATAAGTATAAAAACGACAATTTGCAAATGAGGAAGTACTGACTATTAAATACTAATAGTTATAAGATCGGGGTGATCACTAGGATGGACTACTTATAGCTATCAAACTTCGTATAACAAGTAAGCCAAGTTGCAAAATGGTACTTACAAAAGATGGAAGAAGTTTTCTTCAACATGTCTTTAGTATGTTGTAGAACGGTCATCTTTTACTATGTATATTTCCCAGTAAGTAAGATAAGCTTCAAATATATTCGTAAAATGATTGGAAACTATTTTTTCTACGTGTATATCATGAGTTGGAGTACTCTTAATTTTCTTTATAAGAATTTATTCGACCTACCAATAGTATTTATAAATTACAATGCTATTTGTAAAGCTTCTACAAATATAACCTAAAAAATGAAACAAAATGTTTTTGTAATATTTGTAAAATATTGGTACATTTTTACAATACCATCAATGCCACTGTAGGTGTATGGGTGGGTGGGTGGGTCAATACCACCGTACGTGTATGGGTGGGTCAATGGTTTTTAGATGAATGAGTCAGTGGTATTTGCCTTTTACAGGCCTGTCAAAAATACGGATTGCTGTATTTTTCATTGGTTGAACTATACATACAGAAATAGTGTCATATCTAATTTCGCTAAGATTAATACATATATACATACATACATATACATACACATACATATACATAATTATATTTTAAATGTATAATTAAAAATACATTTAAAATAAAAATACTAATTTAAATAACAAGCTGTACACTCAATATTTTATATAAACGTATTATACCTATTTTAGTGAATAGGTAGAACCTCTTTAATCCGAACTTCTACAATCCGAACGTCCACTAATCCGAACGCCACTACGAGAAAGAGAAAAAATGTGCATGTACATATCTGAAAAATGTCTGACTTTTTTCAATAATTTATGTAATTACTGTAGTATATATTGATTATTTTCCAGTTTTTATATAAATATTTACCAGGTTAAGTGTTTAATTTTTTACAATAAAAGCAAAATTATCAAATATATATGATAAGCAGTATAATTTTTATTTACTGTAGTTAATATTTATATTGTATGTACATTGTTAAATAAAAAATACAATCTTTTACACTGTAAAGCATTTACCTCTGTTCTTTAAACCTTACGTATGATCTATTTTAGCCACATTTTAACTTTTTATGTGAAAATAACAATATGTTCTGTAATCCGAACGATTTGATAATCCGAATACCTCCGGTTTTAATTAGTTCGAATTAAAAGAGGTTCTACTGTACACAAATACCGCATTAAAATAATTTACATTTAACTTTTTAGTTTAGTATGATAAACATTATAGACTTTCAACGTGGTAAAAGACCCAGTTTTAAATAACATGACTTCCGGAATAAGAGCAGCTCGCTGGAAGTTATTTAGTTTCATAATCCATGAGGTCGGAGCCGTGCCTCTAAATGTTTATTACTAAAAGGGTGAAACAGCCACAGCCATAACTTTATTTGGAAACAGCTCCAACTCAGTACATCAACTCTGTATTCACGGGTTTGCATATTTAATGATGTGTTTATTATTACATGGCTTTGGATTTACATTAGGTGGTAAATTGATTTAAGCCATTAGTTACTTTTGCATTAAAACAGATAAATAATTTGATTATTTCATTTCATTTGATCGTAATATTCATTAAAATTTCCTATTTTAAGGGGTAGACCTCTTTTAACATTTATTTTTTGTTTGTTTTGTTAATATGGTTATAATTATTTTAATGTAAGCTTATTGTTTGTTAAGTTAATAAGTCCTAAAAATATGATCAGGTTTTAGAAAATATATTTGCTTAAAACAAACAGTGAGTGATTTTTAAGTTCAAAAATTCCTATTATTAATAAATATTGTGTAATTAGGTATTGAAACTAAACATGAGTTAAATTAAATAATTTACAATATGATAAGGTCGTATAGTTATAATATCAACCAATGGTAAATACTATCAAAACACCATTAGTTAGTACAGAAAAAAGCAGGTATATTAAAATCTGGGCTGTTAGATAAAATAATTTATTATTTAGCATATATCTGTTATCCCTTTTGGTCTGAAGATGGAAAATGTAATTTGAGAAAACTATCAATGGTTATATTAGATCTATTTTATAATAATATTCTACTGTATAATATTTATAATGTTGTAAAGACATTTAAAAAAATCTCATAAAGTGTTTAAAAAATACGATAAATTTTAATGAATTTTGTACAAAATTTAATCAACGTTTATTTCATTTTATAATAAAATAGAATAATTAACTAAACAAATTTAAATAACTCCCAATATACCATTTTTTATCAAATGCAAATTTACTTATTTTACCGCAAATGAGTAATTTTATTTAAACTTTAATGCTTTTCCAAGATAATACTTAAATATAAATATCCTCCAGAGTCCTTTGTTAAATAAGGCTGTCTAGTATCTAGACTCAGAATTGTTACATTATACTGAGCTGGAAAGTTCCGTTGTTACATTTAATGATGTAGCAGTATATAATACATGCAGGTAAAATCGTTTCTGACACATTCCCTGAAACCTAAGCCACCATTTTAATTTCGAGACGAAGTATTTTTTAAAGCTCCATAATTCATTCGAATGTAGCGTTTTAAGGTGTTATAATATTTCCAGCTATTGTTGAAGACCAGAAATCCAGAAATGAAAGAGAAATAAACCTTCCTACTTGGAAACCGTAAATCAGAATCAGTCTCCGTAATACATTCGTCCCAGTGGAGATGTGAGGCAACTTCCAAGCAGGTGGTCTGGATGGAATTGGATCAAAATACCATATATTTTAGGATTAACTGTACGATAAAAGATGTTTTGGAAGCTACATCCGGCATACTTAATTTAATGAATGTCCGGATTTTACATGAGCACGCTTTCTGTAGGGGTATTTAGTGTAGCACTGACGCGCGATGTTGCCAAGAGTGTTCGACATACGACAGACAATAACTCCATGTTCAGGTAGAAATCCGCTTGAAGAGGCATTCTTAATTGGTTTAAACAGTAGAACAATACATAAATATTGCTAAAAAATCTATAAAAAATAGGAAACAAATATGTAAAATATAACATAAATTATAAGAAAGTCCACTATAAGAATATGTATACTCATTCCACTATAAATATCTAACAAGTAAATTTAAAGAACTGAACTTGTCAAAAATATTAGACTTATAGGACAGCTCAAGGTTGCGGCTTGACTTGCATCATCACGCCATTGTTTGTAGCATTTTCTAACTCTTCGTAGTTCCAGGGTTCACTGTTTGAAGGCTATGAAGCCAATTAGGGTAATTCAATTAAATAAACAATAACTGAAATGTTTAGGCTTGCTTAGGCAGTGTGTAGTGGATAGTGAACACCTGAAGATGGAGATTAGTCTCCGAAACCGGTAGTGTAAGAAAAAACTGAAGATTGGTGGCGGAACAAAAGACGTAAAGTTTACCATCAATTGAAATGTTTAGTTTCTGTTGAAAATAATGCCGACCGGGTAAATTTTCTTTGTTGGTGCAGAATTTTAATTATCTAATTTTTTTATATACATATTTTTAAGAAGCCTAAGATTTAACAAAACAAAAATAAATTAGTAAATAGAACCAAACGAAGCTAACGTATTTGTTTTAAAACAATAATAAGTAGAGTAACGGAAAAACACAATTAAAAAATTAATAATTTTGTTACAGTTGTGGAAAAAGATTATTTCGCAGTTGTTAGTAAAATGACGTGACTTGAGTAGTCAGGCATGACATTTTGCAGTGTCATACAATTTAAAACTCTTATGAACGATAGTAATTTAATGTGTTTTTAGAACAACAATAGTACGTTTTATAATACATCGTGTAAACATCAACAGCACAGTAGACTGTTAATGCGATTATTGATGTCATAGAAACAGCGAGGCTGCATGTTTGGGGATCGGGCCAGCCATGTCATTAGTGTGTTAGACACAACAGGCGATGATTGTCAGAGTGAGAACAATGGCTACAGAGAAAACTATATTGCGGCTGGGCAAATCGGACAAATAACTGTTATTCATTCAAATATTTACTGAACCCTTGTTTGAAAATGTCCCTAATGTCATGATTGAAATCTCCTTACTTGATTTAATGTTTCAATGACCTCAAGACATTTGAGCTGTGGTTTAAACAGCTTCCACTTTCTACTTGGTGAAACCTTTGAGATCGGATTTGAGGCAATGTGGAGTACTAAATGAGCTCTTTAAGGTAATGTAAAAGCATGTAGATTTCATGCTATAACTTAACATGGTCATCCCCATGATACGGTGAAAGTTTGAAATTTTGTTCAAACAAGTGATTTTAAGGATTGAGTTTAAAATTTTGATTTCATACAATTCAAAATATAACGCAGTTGTCGTATTTTCTAAGCACCCTAGTTATAAAATAGGTTTTGAAAATATTAAAAACTATATTTTTGTATAAATAGGCAAATCTCCTTTTAAGAGTACTATGTCAATTCCTTATTGATTATTATTTTTCATGGGAAGCTTTTTTTATTTAGAAAGGACAACGGTGAGAAAAAGTTCAAGGTGAGTATTATTGATAAAATGTTCTGCACCAAGCCAAGATTAAAACTTGCCATCTCTAACTCAGACTCAAAGTCCTAGTGTATTAGACCACTCGGACACTGCTTCTCTCATTTTATTTAACGTTTTATTCTATATTATTTTTAGAATTTGCAAATAGTTTCCCATTGATCTGTTGATGACGGGCAGTAGTCACTGATATATGCTGATTATAGTTACTGATATATGCTGATAGTAGTTACTTATATACGCTGATCGTAGTCACTGATATATGCTGATCTTAGTTACTGATATATGCTGATCGTAGTTACTGATATATGATGATCGTAGTTACTTATATATGCTGATCGTAGTTACTGATATATGATGATCGTAGTTACTGATATATGCTGATCGTAGTTACTGATATATGCTGATCGTAGTTACTGATATATGATGATCGTAGTTACTGATATATGATGATCATAGTTAGTGTATTAAATCGTAGTTACGTACTCTCCCATCTATTTCTTTATGCTTAAATAAATTGGAATTGCCATTATTCTAGTTTTTTAAGGTGGATAAATATAGTGATATTGAAGATATCCCAGTTAAATCCTAACATGGTTCCGTTGTCAGACGTTTCAAGCTTAGAAGATGGAATTTTGAGATATCTCGACTAATAGAGAACTATTATTTGATTTAATTAATGAGTTTCGAATAATCTTGGTGTCTTCGTGTCATTTCGCTGTCAGCAGGATTTTAATAACCAATGACTACACTAAAACAGTTCTAGAATATCTATTAGTCAGTTACATATTGTCGCTATGATCTCAAACCATAAACAGTATGCACACTTAAAACTGACCCAGATCTGTCTACTATTGGAAGGTCTGGAGGAACCCAGTCCAGAAAGCAAGTCAGATGCTAAAATTAGCTACTGACGTTTTTTAGGCCACTACTCAATTGCCGAATGTCAGTCTGCCTGGGCGGAGTCCCCGACACACCTCCCACTCAATCCTAGGACAATATCCCTCTTTACAATTAGTAATCTTCTCTTTTGTCACAACCATAGCGACACATACAGGCACTTACTCCGGCAGTAACCAGTAAAACTGCTTTAATCGTGATAATGTACGACTCTCACGTTAACTTATTTTATTAGAAGAATGTAAAGGCCCAACTTGAGAAAGTTTTTATGAAACATAGTAACTTAAAATAAATTACAAACATTTTTCTGTCACTGACCTTATATATAGATAATGGTGCAATGATGTAACCCACCTACTTGGGGACAAAGTGTTGTGGATGTTTTAGGTGATAAGTTCTAAGCTCGGTCCTCTGCGGTATTTACAAAATGGCAACCATCGTCGTGGATACAACTAGATAAGTCTGGGGTGTCCGTGTTCTGTTGTAGTCGGAGTCCGCATGTTGTGTGTGGAAGATAATTAAGTTTCAGGCTTGTCAGTTAGCTTGAAATCAGAACAATACTACAGGGTTCGGATTCTACGTAAAGTTGTAGGTCACTTAGTTGCCCTGGCCGTTGGGCTATTTAATAAATGGATATTTCTAAGAATCAGACGACATAGTTAGTAAAAATGACTACACTCATTTACTTACACTCATCAGACTTATTCGCCTTTCATATTCGCCCACACCTGTACGATCGCATGTTAATATGGAATAAAACTGCTTCTTGTTTGATTAGTCAGCTCCACAGATAAACTAAAAAAACGGTCTACTCATTGTCATGTTAGCTTAGTAACCATACAATAGGCTGCAGTATCATACTACAGGCGAAAGGACCCGAGTGTTTCAAGAACAAGAGGCGACCATGTAATGGTTTGCACCGCGTGGGCGTTGGAAACGATTACAGGTCAAAGGTGTGAGAGTGACGTTTCTGGGCTCAATCCCTAGTCATCTTGGACCGGGCTATAAATATGGACTGGGGCAAGTAGGGATGGCAAAGATATATCGGAAATATCGATAAATATGTTTTGATATATCGATCATTTTTCTTTCGATAATACCGGCTATATCGATATTATGGCCCAATATATCATAGTGCTAAATATTGACGTTATTCTCTTTCCTCAAAATCTTTACGATTCGAAAAAAACACATTTAAATTGGCTCTCATGCGTACAAAACATGCATTGAAATAATAAAATAACTTTATTTAGTTTTCCGTGACGTTGACGCACTAAATTGTAGTTTATTGTAGACTAGTGGGTTGAAGTTTAGTGTTTATAAGAAGCCTAAAGGCATTTTTAAATGTGAAAAACAAAAATAACAATACTATTACTTTATTAGTTTATAATTTACATGATAATTGAAGACATAATTATTTCTATTTTGATTTTTTTCATTCACCCCATGGATCACAATGGATTTTGTGTAAATAAAAATGTATTTAATTTTTACTTTCAGCAGGCTAATCTAAATAGTGAGAGCAAAGCATGCGGGTATTTTTGGTCATGACATAACAGTTAGTGCACAATTTTAAACAGACAAATTATTACCAGTTCGATATATCGATTACCCGATATATCGATATTTTCAATTCGATATTATCGTTATATCAATATTTGGTTTGCGATTTATCGATATGTTGAAAATATTTGCCATCCCTAGTGACAAGTGAGCCATTATTCCACCTGCAGTAAACAGTGTCAGTATGGGAGGCGATAGGCCATTAACTTCTGGTTGTCCACCCGACAAGGAGGAACAAGACATTAGTAGTTGAAGTTTTAATTTTATCACAAATTAAATACCTTAATATAAATCAAATCAAGTAACTATGGTTCGTTTATACAACAAATGGTTCTTTTATATTATTATAAACATTTCAATGGTTGATAAAGTATAGTGACTAGAGAATAAAGTTGACGAGAAAGTATGGTGACTAGACAGTAAGGGTGACGAGAAAGTATGCTAACTAGAGAGTAAGGGTGACTATAAAGTATGGTGACTAGAGAGTAAGAGTGACTAGAAAGAATGGTGACTAGAAAGTAAGGGTGACGAGAAAATATGGTGACTAGAGAGTAATAGTGACTAGAAATTATGGTGACTTGCGAGTAAGAGTGATCAGAAAGTATGGTGACTAGAGAGTAAGGGTGATGAGAAAGTATGGTGACTAGAGAGTAAGAGTGACTAGAAAGTATGGTGATTAGAGAGTAAGAGTGACTAGAATGTATGGTGATTAGAGAGTAAGGATGACGAGAAAGTATGGTGACTAGAGAGTAAGAGTGCCTAGAAAGTATGGTGACTAGAAAGTATGGTGACTAGAAAGTATGGTTACTTGAGAGTAATAATGATCAGAAAGTATGGTGACTAGAGAGTAAGGGTACCGAGAAAGTATGGTGACTAGAGAGTAATAGTGACTAGAAAGTATGGTGATTAGAGAGTAAGGGTGACGAGAAAGTATGGTGACTAGAGAGTAAGAGTGCCTAGAAAGTATGGTGACTAGAAAGTATGGTTACTTGAGAGTAATAATGATCAGAAAGTGTGGTGACTAGAGAGTAAGGGTACCGAGATAGTATGGTGACTAGAGAGTAATAGTGAGTAGAAAGTATGGTGTATAGAGAGTAAGGGTGACGAGAAAGTATGGTGACTAGAGAGTAAGAGTGCCTAGAAAGTATGGTGACTAGAAAGTATGGTTACTTGAGAGTAATAATGATCAGAAAGTATGATGACTAGAGAGTAAGGGTGACGAGAAAGTATGGTGACTAGAGAGTAATAGTGACTAGAAAGTATGGTGATTAGAGAGTAAGAGTGACTAGAAAGTATGGTGATTAGAGAGTAAGAGTGACGAGAAAGTATGGTGACTAGAGAGTAAGAGTGACTAGAAAGTATGGTGACTAAAGAGATGAAGGGATAACTCAGCCCTTTTTGTTTATCCGTTCTAATCCTTTAATACTTCATAGTAAATCATTGCATAAAATTGTGTGAGTCACTCCATCTTAAAGAAACGAATATTTTTATTATATTGGGGTGATTAAAAATGCAGCATTACAGACCTCTTATAAAGTCAATTTTTATAACAATATATGCAATGATGAATATTTTGAGATAGAATACGTTTTTCTTACTCTGATGAACTACAGAGTTAATTTTAATGTAAAATAAACTTCTTAAAACTCTTTTTATCAAAAATATATTTTTTCCTGCTCCAATGTAAACATGTAACAACTAATATATGCGTAACGTTGTAAAGAAATTATTTCTAACGTTGTAGGACGCTTTTACTATCAAATATTCCAGTTTTTCAGTAGTAGTAATGTAGTATTTCAAAATAATAAAACTGTTTATCAAATTAATGTACAGGTAATCTTCTAACTAAAGTAACTTCGCAGTTTTATTACTATCATCTTACGACTTGTATATTTATACAAGCTTATGTATATTTACAGATTCATTAATATTTTAAAGTACAATAATATATCCTGACAAAATGTATAGATGATTTTTTTAAATAAACATGCTATTACAGTAATAATAGATAGCCATCTTGGATTGCGACCTTCTTAAAGCACTGGTGTGAGATAGATGGACTGAGTGTAGAAGTGGAGAGAGAAATACTCTTCCCGCACTGTGTAATTCCATTAAATAGTTGCGGAAACTAGGTAGATGGTAGGTCAGGTGCTAGCTACGCACTACCCATTACGTCATCAGCAGCAGTGACCATTGGTTGGCTTTACCAACACTAAATAATCAAGTTTAGAACTACTAAATTACATTATTATTTAGTGATAAATAACAAATAATAATAGCAATAACACAATGAGTAGTAATGTAATTTTAAAAATATATTATTGTTCATCACAGTTATTTTTTACAGCTAAAAACTGCTGAAAAAATTTGAACGCAGATTGAATGTGGAAATTAGTCACGTCCGTGATGTACGGTGTTTGAGTGGATGAATGTTTCCTCTCCGCTGCTGAAACCCCTTTGTGCGCTAAATATACCATTCAGGTCGCAATATGTCCGGCATAACTATAGTAAGACTTTACAACCAGTATACTCATTTACTCTAAAGAAAAATCATTTCCAAATTGACAGTGGGCCCAACTATCGTAGTTACATTTAAAATTTATTCAGAAACGTGATTATAGAAATTGATCTCGAAGTGACAAAACTTATACAATTCTTTCAATTGAATGAACAGACGTTTAGTTTGTTATATTGGATACAAATTCCTTTTGTTAATGTTTTTTGTAAACTACTTAACAGAATGTTTGAGTAAGTGATCTTGTAGTAACTGACGATAAATTGACACGTCACTGGAGTCACAAATACCTAACATGTCAAACTGATCCTTCAAGAATGTAGATAAGACAGTGTTGGTACACAACCTCCAGATGACCAAAGAGAGAGTAGGGTCCTCATGTCGTGTGTGTACACTGTCAACAAGTCCTGTAGTGTAGATAAAGTGCCGGTCCTCGGCCGGGCGGACCTGTCTTACAACTAGGACACTGGATAGACAGAGACCACATAGTTGTTGGACAACAATACCGTAGGTACAGTAAATAAAGCTTGGAGGCGTATAACTTTGACCTGTGTTTGTTTATAGTTGTACTAACCATGTTCCAAACCTAAGACTCTCCCTTCGAGTAAATTTTGGAACACCACCTATCGACGTTAGTGAGTACGAGTCGAGTAAGACTCTACACTTTTTTAATAAATCAAATCTATTTATTCCATGAATAACAAAACAAATGAACATCAAATCTACTGAAAAAGTCACACATGGGTCACAGGACCTGTGCGTGTGACAATTCCTTTACAAGAAAACAAAAATGAACCATGAAAAATTAACTAAAATATACATTAATTCATGTTATTTGTAATAATATATAGCATTAAATAATTAGTTTTTAATTTATAAAAATAAATGAATTTAAACTAAAGAGAGTGGAAACAGTCACAGACAAATGTTTTAAATGTACAAATGTAGAGTTAAAGACAGGTTTTGTAGGAAAATTAAATAAGAAGTTAAAAATATAAGAGAAAAGTAGACACATTATTAATAAACAGCTTCAATATAAACAGCTTCAATGTCACTATAAAACATTCCAATCTAGACAATATATTATTAACAGCCTATATAACATTTATCCATAGTTCATTTTAGCGAAATGTTAAGTAAGACAAAATGGTATAATGAGAAAATTTCAATGAATGTACAGTGAAAGTAAGCAAAAATGATAGCAATGTAAGAAATAATAACATTTGATGGTAATACTATTTGTATAATAATAACCGTTTTATAAAATTGCAACCTTGTCGAACAAATAATAATATGCAAAAATAAAGAGAAGAAAAATAGTAACCGATTAAAAACAATAACATATAAATATCCAAGTGAAATTAAAAACAACTAATTATTTTAACTACAATTGATAAAAAATAAGTCGATCTAAACGGGAAATAGCGTACTTTTAATTTGACATTTGAATAAGGCTCAAATTTTTTAAATTTGGTTTTGCTAACAACCCATTAAACTTAATTTGTGGTATTTAAATTCTATTTAATTTCTCATATATAAATAAATAGAATAATAAAAGGGACCTTTAAAATAAAATTAGTTTTCTTAATTTCAATATTATCATAACAAATAATAAGGTTAACGTACCTTTGTCGTCTTCAGCTACAAAATCCTCTTTATTGGACTGACGGTTTCAGAGCAAGAACTGTTTTAACGTTTTCAAAACAGTTACATTAAAAACATTTACATACTTAAAAAACCGGTTGTCCAATAAATATGATTTTGTAGCTGAAGAAGAAAAGGTACGTTAACCTTATTATTTGTTTTATGTATGTATATTATTTTAAATATATATAAAAACGTTTTTAATTTTTAGACTGTTTTACAATTTCATTTAAAGAATTATTATATACTTAATTTAATTATTTAATTTACACCTGAAAATGACTATTAAATTGAAACATGTGAAATAAAATGTGAAACTGAAATAAAATGTTTTGAAACTAAAATGTTATGTGAAATAATTTAAACTAAAATGTTAAAGGGAACTCAGTTTGAATGATATTACTGAATGAGCTTATATATATACCACAGCACGTATATGGGTGGGCGGGTGGGTCAGTACCACCGTACGTATATGGGTGGGTGGGTGGGTCAGTACCACCGTATGTGTATGGGTGGGTGGGTGGGTCAGTACCACTGTACGTATATGGGTGGGTTAGTGGGTCAGTACCATTGTACATCAATACCACCGTTCACATATGGGTGAGTGGGTGGGTCAACCTCCTCCGTACGTGTATGGGTGGGTGGATGGGTCAATACCCGTACGCGTCTTTGTGTGGCTTGTGCTGGGAATGACGGAGAAGAAAGTGAAGATGATCAAGCCTAAGATCTGTGACAGTAGAATCTTTTTATCAAGAATCGTTTTATCTTTTTAGTTACATAACCTTATTTTGTATTTTTTTAGGGTAAGCTATATACAGTATATAATCTCAGGAGGCTTTAACAATGAATCAAAATTATTAAATTATTGCTAATAAATATAATTGAATAACACAACTAATAACTGTATGTTCCAGGTTACAGTCATGAGATACATCAAACAAATTTTTATTGAATACGTGTTTGTTGGGGGGGGGGGAGGGGGTTAGTACAATAAATATTACATGATTTAGTTTTTCATGGTAATGAAAAACAGCTCAAGAATAGTTTATTTAAATGAAATATATATCCTGAAAAACAGTATATCTGATACTACATTTAAAGATACCCTACAGTTCAATAACTATTCCATATGTCTGAAACATTTTTCTCCACCTTTGCCTTTCGATTCACACATATGCGTTGATCTCGCACCATTTAACTCCGCCAGTTGTGTGTGTTTCAAAGGCGATAAATCCCACCGCCTGCCAGGAGTCTGTGCCAGTTCCCCTTCACCCACCTTTTAATGTTATTTATTAACTTCCCTAAGAAATTACACTAATTCTGCGGAGTGATTTGTAATTTGTACTTGATTTGCCTTCTACGACTCCGTCCACGTACAAATCCGTATACCGTTAGGATTTACTACGTACATATCTACGTTAATTCAACTGTTATGAAAAATAAGAACATCATATGTGTCTAAATTCTTTATTTTCTCTACACTTCATAGTTTTATTCCGTTATATATTTCTGAGTTTTTATTTATATTTATTACTTTGTGCTAAACCTCAGAATTTCTGTCATCAGCCAAGCGGTCACCTGCAGTGGACAAACTATTAGTTGTAATATCATGTGGTAGATGGAATAAGGTGTAAAGATATTTTAAATCGATATTCGGCCATCAGTCAAGTGGTCACTTGCAGTGGACAAAATTTTAGTTTTAGTATCATATGGTAGATGGGATGAGGTGTATAGATATTTTGCGTCGATATTTTTCCATCATCCAAGCGGTCACCTGTCATAGACAAACTTTTAGTTATAATATCACATGTGGTAGATTGGATTAGGTGTATAGATATTTTGGGTCGATATTTGACATTCATCCAAGTGGTCACCTGCAGTGTACAAACGTTTAGTTATAATATCACATGTGGTAGATGGAATGAGGTGTATAGATATTTTGAGTCGATATTTGGCCATTATCCAAGCGGTCACCTGCAGTGGACAAACGTTTAGTTATAATATCACATGTGGTAGATGGAATGAGGTGTATAGATATTTTGAGTCGATATTTGGCCATCATCCAAGCGGTCACCTGTGATAGACAAACTTTTAGTTATAATATCACATGTGGTAGATGGAATGAGGTGTATAGATATTTTGAGTCAATATTTGGCATTCATCCAAGTGGTCACCTGCAGTGGACAAACGTTTAGTTATAATATCACATGTGGTAGATGGAATGAGGTGTATAGATATTTTGAGTCAATATTTGGCCATCATCCAAGCGGTCACCTGTGATAGACAAACTTTTAGTTATAATATCACATGTGGTAGATGGAATGAGGTGTATAGATATTTTAAATCGATATTTGGCCTTCAGCCAAGCGGTCACCTGCAGTGAACAGTTAAATATATTTGGCTAAGGTTGTGCTATGTTATAGCGTATATTTTCACAGCACAGTTTACGTTCGTGGTTTTTTTCTAATGGTAGAGTAAAGGGGGGGGAGGGGGAGAGGACCTTAGCTAAACTTCCATATTTGTATCGATCCCCTTTTATTTGAAAAATTATTCATACAAACATTGTATAAACAATTTAAGATGTTTTATATACACTTCAAGTAAAATCTTTCAAATACTGGCCACCAGTAAAAAGTGAGAATACGAGAGCATACAATTATTTTACTGGTTTGTGCAATTCATACAAACTTCTCTATGAGTCATCGTGTATCAATTTGTATCTTTAGTCCACTAACAACCGAGATATTTAAGAAAACATTAGCATATATTACGTTACCAGAACAAAGTAAATGAAGATTCAGATATAAATTCTCAAGACAAATAAAAATCATATTTTCAGACAACAAAACAGAACGTTTATGGGTGAGCGGGTGGGTCAGTACCGCTGTACGTTTATGGGTGGGTGGGTGGGTGGGTCACAGTTTTTCAATACCACTGTATGTGTATGGGTAGGAAGGGTGGGTCAATACCAATGTACGTGTATGGGTGGACGGGTGGGTCAATACCACTGTATGTGTATGGGTAGGCGGGTGGGTCAATACCACTGTGCATGTATGGGTGGGCGGGTGGGTCAATACCACTGAACTTGTTTGGGTGGGCCAGTGGGTCAATACCAGTGTGCGTGTGTTTCATGCATAGAGATGCACCTATACTATTTAGAGAATAATAGAATAAATAAATAAATAAAAATAAATGAAAAATAATTTTAAAATAGCAAGAAAAATACTTGTGGCGTCGCATATACTTTATTTTAATTTTACTATAAGCCGATATCGACAATTACATCAACCTATTGAAATAATTACTGATAATTAATTTTAAATTTATTTGGTTTTGTTTTGTGAAGTTTGGTGCAATAATTCTAGATATAGAAATACATGGAATAGAACTGGGATAAATAGTTAAATCGTCAAATAAGAATAATAGAACTAAAATAGAATCGAGTAATAGCACGAAAACAACATGCACTGACCGTGCAACAATTGTGCTAATACACTTCATGGGTCATTTCACTCAGCGAAGATAAGTTACAGTTGAATCAGTGAACATAAATTAGAACAGATTTTCTTTTTAATAAATATTTTAAAATCCATGTACTTTATTTAATTTGTTATAAATCCTTACAAGTCTCAATATTTATTCATTTTATATTTTTTACTGAATGGATGATATACTAGATATTCGCCTAAAATTAAAATAGTACCGGTACTATAAATATTGGGAGTAGTAATAATCATTTGTAGTATAATGCGTAACTGTATTGGAGGTTGAGTGGGCCAATACCATTGAACGTGTATAGGTGGGGGGTCAATACCACTGTGTGTACATGTATAGGTGGGTGGGTCAATACCACTGTACGTGTACGGGTGGGTGGGCCAATACCATTGTACGCGTATAGGTGGGCGGGTCAATACCAATGTACGTGTACGGGTGGGTGGGTCAATAACACTGTACGTGTATAGGTGGGTGGGTCAATACCACTGTACGTGTATAGGTGGGTGGGTCAATACCACTTTACGTGTTTAGGTGGGTGGTCAATACCATTGTACGTGTATAGGTGTGTGGTTAATACCACTGTACGTGTACAGGTGGGTGGTCAATACCATTGTACGTGTATAGGTGGGTGGTTAATACCACTGTACGTGTACAGGTGGGAGGTCAATACCATTACGTGTATACTAAAGTAATTTAAGCTCATTGACCTTTGTCTTTTTTAAATTCCGTTTTATCGTAATGTTTTTATTTTATTTTTGATTATTTAAATGGTTTATTTTGATTGCATTGTAGTGTTTATTATTGATGTATCTGTATTTTTCATACTCGTTTCGTATTAATTTTATTTAGAACATAGATCAATAACTATTTTATAATTCGTAAATCTAATTTTATAAACCAATTTATAAATTGGTAAATTAGAGTGTACTAGAAGATATTCACTAACAAAAATGCATAAAATAATTGTTCGTAACTGATAATTTACGAACAATTATTATTATATAATAGTTTATAATATATAATTATAGTTATAATAGTTTATAGTAGAATAAACCGTTTCTATTATAGATTTGCAACTTAAAATGAATACAAGTGCAGTGCAACTGATAATTAAACTGTTTTTAATTATTAGTCGTTAATGAAAGTAGGTTAAAGCCAGCTTCATGAGCTTCTGGTCTAATCTTCTTAGTTTAATGATTCTAATTAGTCATATAAATATTGAAAGAGATCAGCTGGTATTGTTAATTAATTATTAAACATTTCTAAATAACAGTCAGCCTTGGGTTGTAACAAAGGCTACAGTCAGAAATACAAATCATTATACTTATTCAACATTATTATTCATTCTTGATCAACTTTTTAGGATTAAATAAACATTACTAAATATTAATTTACTACAATATATGTTACAACTAACTGAACCACTGGTCTCAAAACCTTGACCTTTAGTTTTCGATTAGCTAAACATAATGAACAAAATTTTCTTGGTGATTTTTGGTTAGTTTAAATACAATTTTGACTATAAATAGTAACACAAGTATGTTAAAAAAATTTAATTTAATTTAATGAAAAATAGAAAAGAAGTTTTATGGTTTGCAAAATTAATATTATAAAATACGATGTTAATATCCTTTTTGCACTTAATTTTTATATTGTTTATGACCTTTAATTTTATATTTTTTACTTTATCTCTTCACGTTACAAAAGAATAACCTTTTAGAGTTGGGAACCTTTACAGTATACTGCTTTTTACTGCAGAAAAAGACACCGAGAGGCTGAGACGAGAACATAACATTGGACTGAATATTTCAAATAGCAATGCCAGAGCCTTCCCCCGCTACCTCCACTTGGTTATACATCGGGGTTTTACCACCAGAGGTGACAAGTTCTCTCTACTTTTACAAGTCTGCTCCAATTTTAGAAAAAAAATGTTGATATAAGTTAGTATTAAAAACAACAAATATTTTAACCTTGAATAGAAAAAAGGCCAGTTAAAAAAAAAATATATATATATGTGTGTTTGTGTGTGCGTGTGTGTGTGTGTGTTCTTCTTCAGCTACTATTAGTAAAGTATCCAAAAAGGTGTGTTTTTCTTGTGAATTTCATATAAATAAATGAAGATCCCTCCAACTTCCACCCAAGTTAATTACAAGGAACCCTCCCACTGCTATCCCGCAGACCAGTGAATTTCTATTAGGTTGCACAGGAAAGCTTGAACGGACGATTCTTGACTTTTCGTCTACAGTACATCGCCTTAGACTACTCGTCCAATTCAACAACGGTTGAGACTTTGTACGTCAACACGTAACTAACTATTAATAAAGCAGTAATAATAGAAATTAAAGCGAAATTTTACTATTTCAACACTTACATATTATTGGATTTATGGTTTTTTCACGTAATAGATTTTCATTTCTTGGTAAAATACCTTCAAACTTGTATACACTTAATTTCTTTGTCGATAGTAAGCTTTGTTAAGTCAAACGCATGTACGTATGTGTAGTCACATTGGGTTTTGTACCTCTTATATTTTATAGATGACAGTTAGTCTGTTGCTAATTATTTCTCACATCAAATCAAACAAATCTTGGTGCTGTTTTAAAATTATACTTTGTTTACATGTGAGTTGGCATTTTGTACATTCTAGTACAGAAGTGTGCACTCACGACACACTTCAAAAGACAAATTTTGGTAAGTACAATGTTAAGGAAGAAAACAGTGGGGTGATTGGATTTTTCATAGTGTCTTAGTTTCTTAGTAAACAAACCTTCAAATTCGGGTACACGCAATTTCTACAACGACACCTAACAGCAAATAAATTATATTAACGTCTGAAAAGTTGCTGTTATAAGTATTATTTTAGCCCATATATATTTTTTTACAAGAGTTTGCTCAATGTATCAGTAATATATAATTAAATATGCTTCGACTTGTTACTCGGGTTAACCAGTTGAATTAACGAACTTGCTTCTCTGTTATTAACTATATTCACCGCTATCTATTATGACCTTCATATCTCTCTGATCGGCGTCTAACTAATAATAATGATGTGCCCAAACAGACCATGTGAAGTCAGTGAGCGATGTTTTGCAATTTACTTACTTCTTAAACTTCTTTAATTTGTTCGAATTAGCTAATTTTCTTTAACTACCAGTTTATTTTTTGGTCACTCTTGGCGAACCTTCCTATCAGAAATCCGTTCCATGAAAGTGATCTTGTTTGAAAAGTCAGTTTGTATTATGCCTACTGCTTTAAGGCTTCTTTTTAAACGAAATTCTAAAGTTTACTTTGTTAACCTATTAAATTTAAAAAAATTTAAAAATAATTGTCACTATTTATGAGTTGTAAAGAGTACTCGACCTTTGACATGAATTATTGTTCAGTAAAATGCCTAACATACTTGGGTGAAATGTTAAGCAAACGCCATGCATATTATGAAATAAAATAACTTGGCTGGAAATAATTTAAATCGTTAACTAACGCATAAATGAAGTTTTACATAGGGAAGAAATACAGTACGACACACTTTAAATTTATAGACTTGCGTATTTGTGGTTTATCTACGGTCTTACTGCAGGTGTATTACAAAGTGAATAAATTCACAGCTGTCAGAAGAATTTACTTTAGCGGGTTGGCACAACTGCTATTCATTATCCCAACCGCTTTAATAAGTGTTGCAGAAACTGAAACCAGAATTCCGTCTACATGGAGTAATGCAGTTGTTCTACCGCAGTGAGTGTAAGTGGTGGTTTGGAAACTGCATTTCTGTTTTGTACTCTGTGTATCTAATTAGCTTTCTTTGAATTAAACTCGTTTAAAGTTTAATCAGCAAACTTTTTTATCGCACTCAAGGTGTCTATAGTTCGTAAAGTGATTTAGTTTTTACTGCTTATATGATACAAACTAAAATTTGTTCATTTAAATTCTATTTTAGATTTTTTAAAGCGATTAGGAATAAATAAAATAATAATGAAAAAGTAACTTTGCCGATTTACAGAATGTGTCATTACATATGTTACTATAATGGTATCTCGCTGCTGTATAAAAGAGACGACGCTGCATCAAAGACGAAGCGTTAAATTTACTTTTGAATTCTTTCATAGAATGCTAACAACCTTTTAAATTAGAACTTGAGTAGAACAGATTGTTTTATTGCTAATTGCTATCCTATTCTGTTCTTATGTCAAAAATAGGAAACATTTAAAACATTATAACTCTAAAATTTTAAAACAAGTTACAAAGAGTAGTATGGTAAGAGAAAACGATTTCAAAATATTTTTGGGCTACGTTATATAGAGTAATAACTTTTTTTATTACTGACAACAGTATCAGTTGTCAGTAATAAATTCGAACCAGCGCTTTCTCTAATCCAGGTACGATGTCCTGACGTCTCAGACCGCTCGGCCACTGGCTCTCCCAATAATCTATGATAATACTTTAATTACCTAGCGTTTTTATAGATATAACGGATATCAAGGCTATATGAAAATATTATATATGTGACGTAGGATTTCCACTCAGCAAGCTCTTTGTGGAACTTCTAGTAAGAAACTCTTATGGATAATACAAATCCAAACTCTATTTCGGTCAACTTTACGATAACGGTTTAAGTATCTGTAATAATAAACAAATATATGTCTGAATTCATAAGGGAACCAAATATCCATGTTTAAAATATAATTTTAGCACTTAAGGATAATTAAAAAAAGTGAATTTAGTCTAATTAAAAAAATATTTAAAAATAATACTTTGCCACTAATCAAGAGTAACATTTTAATATATTATAGCAAAAATTAATGAATACTATTGTTTTAAGTAACATAGTAAATCCAAAAAATGTTAGGTGCTAAAACGGATATGCAATACTTTATCTATTTATTTTTCTTACCTAGTTTAATCTTACTTTACCTAATCGTATAAAAACTTTTCAGTTGGGTTTGCAGAAAATCTGCTAAGATATATCAAACGAAAATAAGACGAAGTGAGTAAAATAAATTCTGCTGACGTGAGTGGTGTGCCTGGTAGGGCTATAAATTCTTCACCGTTCAGATGTTACTAAGAACTACATTAGTAAGTATATAAAAGAAGAAATGGTTCAATTATTGTCTGTTGGTACAGTAATATTAGTCCTAATAACGGCTTACATAAAATACTTTTATGATATTAATAAAGGAAACGGATATTATTAAAGGCATCACTATACTAGATAACGACATTAATTATAAATGAAAATCTAATTTAAATTTTAGAGATTATAGCGTGAAAGATCAGTAAGAGAATTGAGGTGATTGTAAAGGAAAATAGGTTCTTTTTAAAATTGTGAATTAGATGAGAGCATTTTTAAAATGATAATATATAAACAGGCAGCTTATAAAGATAGCATAATAAATGCCTTTGTGTGAGAGAGATGGATTGAGTGGTGGAAGTGAGAGAGAGAATTACTGTCACTCCCCTGATTTATTATATTTAATAATGTCATGGCAACTAGGACACAAGCAGGCAATGCAGTAGCCTACCAAGCCCCACCCACTACGTCATTATCAGCAGTGCCCATTGGGTGGTTTGAATGACACTAACGAATAAAGCTTAGAACGATTAAATTAAATCAGTATTTAGTAATAAAATAACTCTTAATAACAACAATAGCGTAACTAATAATAATGTAAATAATAATTAGCTATTAAACAAACTTGCATAGTTAATTACAGGTATTTCATCAAAAACTGTGACGGAAGTTAACAACTTAAAGTTAGACACGTCCGTGAGGTAAGGAAGCTCAGCGGTAAAAAAACGCTTTGCGCTGCTGAAACCCTACATGCGCTAAATATATCACGCCGAACACTCACAGTCTGGCTCAATTATAATAGTGAAGTAGGTTCAACTGTAATGAAAAAGCCCTAGGTACACCTTACATTTAACGTTATACCTGTAAGGACTACGTTGGGGACGTAGCTAAATCCAAACAAACACAGTCAAAGTACTATTAGAACTCACTTTATTAATACTTAACTATAATAAACTGTAAGTAAAATACACATTGAAATAAACTTTGTACTAACAGTCCTGTAAACACCAATAAACTTCATTGTCAAAAGATCTCCGTATTGAAAATATTTATGATTTTAAAGCAACTGCTCTTCAAATTTATAATAATTCAATTCTTAATTAGATGATTCCTTTTGCTGTCAAACACAATATCATCAGACCATAATGCAACATTTTTGTTTTTTGTTTTAGACTTTATACAGGAAAGAGTGAATTAATAATATAACAGGTAGTTCTCATACCTGGAAATTGGATCACAAGAGATATGCAATGTGAAAATAAGAAACAACAAGAATTGCAACTGAAAATAAATAAAAAGAGATTACTATGTGGACCTCTGGAAAAGAGCTAAGAAATCCAACAACGAAATCTTACATCTGGATTGTGTTGCTCTTCCCAGTGGAAATATGGATACTAAGAGAAGAAGATATAAAATTGGCTGTGAAGAAGTATGCAAGGTGTAAGATAGGATGATAAGTTAACAAATGAGGCAGCATTGAGAAGAGTAGGAGAGAGAAAAATAGTTAAAGGAGGAGAAACATATATTAGCTTGGACATACAATAACGAAAGTGTTTATTGAAGGCCGATTTGAAGGAATTGTAGAGGGTAGAAGAAATAGAAGAAGCAGAAGATACCAATTGTTTGAGTATACAAAGGATGGAAAAGAGTTCTGTGATAAAAAGAGGGTGGTGCAGGACAGAAGAACACGGAACATATTCTCATGAGAACCTTCCAGGAGTCAGAAATACCGATTATTAAGATACTAATAAGTAATAACTGAAAGTTTTACTGCGTAACTCAACTTTGACGTTAACAGTTAAGCGGTCGAGGACGAATAACTCTACAGATAATGAATATGTGTTACAGATAATCATGACCCAAACGAGCTGTCATGATTAATTAATTATATTTAATTTGTCAAGATAACAACCGTCATGACCTGACCTTTAACACGAGCTAGACGTGATACTACGATTGGCTGTATTTCCAGCTGAGCGACCTTGACTCTTCAACACAATGAAGTGATTGTTTTTATCTGATGACCGAAAGAATTACTTAAACGATTTACATTCACTTTGCCATCCTTGAGAAGTGACTGTTATTCTAAACTAGCAACAGTAAAATCGTGACATTGCATTTGAGAGTACTAGAATAAAAAGAGGTTATCTCCACATTTGGTCAAATATCAGGTTAGTATTGTTTCTGATTGTATTAACGATGCTTAGAAACAATACATATAAATACATCACAGATTTACAAACAAAAGAAGGTATATCCAGCATTTGAAATAAAAAAAGGTATCTCCAGTTTTTTACATAATTTTTCTCAAAAACTAACCTAAAAGTGTATTATTTTTATTTTAATAATGGTGTATTTATATTTTTATCTTAATTTATAGGAAAATGCTAACTCTCTAACACTTATGGTTATTGCGCTACAGTTTTTTGGATCTCCTGTAAAATTTTCCCAGACCGGAGATACTCTCTTTTTATTCTAGTACCCTCATTTTAAGATCAGTGTAAGAACTTTAACATACA
The DNA here is from genome assembly GCA_035578905.1 of Stictocephala bisonia. Taxonomy (NCBI): domain Eukaryota; kingdom Metazoa; phylum Arthropoda; class Insecta; order Hemiptera; family Membracidae; genus Stictocephala; species Stictocephala bisonia. Next base: position 1,446,949 of record JAQJVL010000167.1, read on the forward strand.
TATTTATTTACGTAAATTTAATGGTGATCCGTCATAATTAAAAATAAATTGTGAGGGTTTAACTCAAATAAAAACAATAAAATCACCTATTTGTGAATGTTAAACATATGTATTACCTAATATTAGTTTAAAGTCAAACACCTATACATAGATAAATACTTATTACGGTCAGTATCTTGTACTACGCCAAGGATAGGATCCACAATTTCTGACTACTAAAAGTTATCAAGATAATTCTCAGACGATATTTATTATGTTTTATTAGATTACCTGAAAGCAAGGAATATAAATAAGCTTAAGCAATTTAGTCGTAAATTATGGAAATGGTTGTCAATTCAATGTAATGGGGATTATTTTTTCGAAAATCAGTTGTAATTTGTAGTTCGGACTGAACATACAGAAATAACTTTTTTTATGTTATCTGTTATGTTACTATGGTTACAATTATAGTATGAATGTTATGGTTTATTAGCATGGAACATTTAACCGATATCCTAGAATGTATATAGTAGAAGTTTGGAGACTTTGTTTTTAAATTTGTTTAATGATGGAGTATCAGATGAGGAAGACAAAGGTAGTTGGACATTTGCCATCATTACGTGAAAAATACCAACCACGACGTTTTGATTTGGTAAAACCCAAATCTTTTTCAAGTGCTAAAAACGAAATCACATCTACACAAACATGTTATAAAACTACGTTCTTAAACTAATTAGTAGAAGTTCATTTTGTTGTACCCCATTCTAGGATATAGGTTAAAATGTAGATAATTATTAATGTAGATAGGTTTATTAGTTTAAGAACGTAGTTTTATAACATGTTTGTGTAGATGTAATTTAGTTTTTAGCACTTGAAAAAGATTTGGGGTTTACCGAATCGAAACGTTGTGATTGGTATTTTTCACGTAATGATGGCAAATTTCCAACTACCCTTGTCTTCCTCATCCGACTTTTAGGGACTTTGAAATTTGTATTGTATAGTTATTAACCAATCTTAGAAATATTATGATCTTAACAATCTAGATACATTTTATAATACGTAGTACGTTTTTTATTACTGCATTTTTTAGAGTGCTCCTTCTACAGAAATAGCAATAAGATTAATGGCTGACATTGCACAACGGGATAGCTGTAGAGAAGCTTACAAACACCACAATATACTCACTATCAAATCTCTTTACATTCTCAAAGTCAACTTGAATGCTGTTAATTTAAACGTGACTCGCAACAGCCAACATGGCCAAACAACAAGAAATGGAGTTAACTTCAACTTACCTGCACAAAGAACTGCCCTATTCTCTAAAGAGCCGTCATACGGTGAGGCAAGATTGTATAGTTCACTACTTATTTGCTAAAGAGCCGTCATACGGTGAGGCAAGATTGTATAGTTCACTACTTATTTGCTAAAGAGCCGTCATACGGTGAGGCAAGATTGTATAGTTCACTACTTATTTGCTAAAGAGCCGTCATACGGTGAGGCAAGATTGTATAGTTCACTACTTATTTGCTAAAGAGCCGTCATACGGTGAGGCAAGATTGTATAGTTCACTACTTATTTGCTAAAGAGCCGTCATACGGTGAGGCAAGATTGTATAGTTCACTACTTATTTGCTAAAGAGCCGTCATACGGTGAGGCAAGATTGTATAGTTCACTACTTATTTGCTAAAGAGCCGTCATACGGTGAGGCAAGATTGTATAGTTCACTACTTATTTGCTAAAGAGCCGTCATACGGTGAGGCAAGATTGTATAGTTCACTACTTATTTGCTAAAGAGCCGTCATACGGTGAGGCAAGATTGTATAGTTCACTACTTATTTGCTAAAGAGCCGTCATACGGTGAGGCAAGATTGTATAGTTCACTACTTATTTGCTAAAGAGCCGTCATACGGTGAGGCAAGATTGTATAGTTCACTACTTATTCAGCTTAAAAGAATAGACGAAAAGAAGCTATAAAAAAGAACTACGCCTTTGGCTTGTTAATAATTTGGTTACCCAATTGACGAGTTTCTAGACTATGCAAATAGATCGCGATAACAAGCCTGGACCACAATCAAGAGAATAAAGTCCTGCCAAAAATAACTACTATTATACATTTTATCATTCCTACTGTAATTTTTATTGTAAATAATCTATTAAAACCTATTGAAAACTTGATGTTTACGAATGAAGCTTCTGATTATTATTAGTAGTAGTGTAGGATTCGCCTAGTATAATTGTTGTTAGCTATTAGCTAAAGTTGCATACGCAGCATCTAATGAAAGTTTTAGGAGCTATAGATATTAGGGTTCACAACAGCAGGAATGAAAAGTCTATCATGTACATAATATACATGAGAGACTTTTTGAATAAAACATATTTGTGCACGGAACACATATTCTCAATTATCTGAATTTTGCGTATTGAAATGAATCGACAATTAATTGAATTCCTCTTCTAGATCAACAGATTAATAAAGTCGTATTTATTTTTCACTTCTTACATATGAAACAAATCGACAAACACATTTTATATAACAATGAAAAAAAAAAAAAAAAATCAGAATGATTCAGGAAAATAATTGTCTGTAAGAAATACTTACTTTTATTCAATTTAAATAAAAATATACTTTTAATCTTTTAAAAAAATGAAATTTCAGTCACCAGTTAACCTGGGTCTGCAGGTCTGTGCGAGAATTTTTTTCAACGTGAGAAGTACCGATTGTTTGCTCAGTTGGGAATTCGAACTTTGGATTTTGAGCTCCTTAGTCTAAAGAAAGCCTTAGCCATTGAGCCATGACACTGGTAAGCGCCTTAATATCCCAAGTAAATAAAATAAGGTAAATCACAAGTAAATTTTAAAAAACCTATACTTTTGAATGGTTATATAAAAATAAAATTTATAATACAGTAATAATCTCTATTATTACTGTATTATAAATATACAGTAATAATAGAGTATGGTATCTCTATCAAACTTTCCTGTTGTTAAAAATATATTTATTCTATTTTGTATTTTAGTATGCAAGAACGAGGGAACTAAAGGGGAAAGGGAAACCCATGTTGTTTTTTCACTTGTTTACTGGCAAAACTATCTTTAGTAGGCCTAACATCTGAGACAGATTGGGATTTGTAACAGTCTAGTCTTCCCAAGCCGGAACTAAACTTTTACATTTAGGACTTTTATAAGTATGGATGATTTCTTCTAAACACTTGTATGCTATTAGATGGTTTTTGTAAGTCTATTTTATTTTTATAAAATGTAAAACATTGTATGTGTTTAAAAGAAATTGTGATTTAATATAACGTGATTCATTTCCACTAACAAAAAACATACACATATTGTCAAATGAGTAGCTTTCAAACTACTCATAATAAATCTTGTTAAATAAGAAGCTCTACGCACTGCACGAGTAGGTGAGAGTGTCTAGTCTGTTGTATAACTTTTCAGTTAGTATTCGATTTGGATTGATTAGTGATTATTTAACGGATGAGCATTAGCAGTGTTTGGTAAGTGTCCTTATCTGGAATCACATTCAACTGCTTATGGGGTTTTTATGAGTGTTTTAAAAATGAAAAAACGGAAGAATAAAAGTACGTTAGCTATTCGCACTAAGCTATCTGGATTATGGACTATAGTGATGAAATATTAACAGTAACAACGAATAATAAGCCAAATAATAATGGATCATTACGTATAAACTACAGTAACCAAACCACAGATAAGATATTATTTAATAACTACCTTCACATTATTACAGCACAGGACACTCACCTGAAACAAAAATTATTCCTTATAAATAAAAGGAAGAACATTTATGGAAGTACAATTTTGTTCATGGTAATACTGTATTTGAGGTAAAACTTTTGGGAATTTTCAAATACATATTATTACGCACATAAACTCGGTCAGTTTAAGGTTAGTTCGTTGTCCTTGTATCTTTGTATTTTATTTTGGTAGAACTTTGAGTTGTAAATATTAATTATAAACAACAAATTCTTGAACGAAACAACATTCAGCCACGTTGTCATTGTGAGAACTCTTCCTATTATTATTGTGTATAAGACATATAACAGTACATAAAAAATTAAATGATATCATTGCCTTATTATAATATAAATGTAATGAATAAATGACATTAAAGAAACATACATATATCAATAACGTATATAAAAAACGTAATATCAATAACAACAATTAAATATATCATAAAAAATTATAAATCAGTTAAAAATAAAAAATAAAAAAAAATTATAACTTTAATTAAAATTAAGTAACTAAGAAATATATAAATATAGAAAAATGTAAGTTTTTATTTAATTGTATCTAATAAAAGGCTTTAATAAGAGGTTTAGTATGAACAATTAACAAAACCTAGGCTAAAATTTTAAATTTTAGTAACTGTTTAAGAGTGTAAAGAATGTATTAAGTAATTTATTAGTTTAATCAATATTATCACATTTTTTCTTGAAAAAAAATTAATTATAGCCATACTAAATTGTCTTGATCAGAGGGTTCCGACGTTATCGCAAGATAGTGGTCAAGGCCGACATCGAGAGTGGCCGTTCCTTGGGTGGGTGGCCATCTGAGCGATCTTGTCCGTCCACACAGCCCTTCTATACCCTGTCACAGGTGGTGTTTGTAAGTCACCCTTAATTCTATGGTCCCGGAATTTTAACTTAGCCGCAAATTTAACTTATAAAATAAAATAGCCTTTAACTTTTTTTATTTTTACAAATAAACGTAAGAGAATGAACAATAATTTAAGAATCGTATGATTAGGAGAGAGGGGATGGTCTATCAAGGAGACGCATGGTTAATATGGCTCTGGAAAAGCATGTCCTGCGCCACTTTTTATTCGTTTTATCCAAGTTTCTCCTAGAAGTTTTTCTTCAAATACATAAATTTTTTCAAATTCCAAATGTGGTCTCCTAGAACCTGACAAAATGCCCTTAACCGGATAAACAATTATTCTTGTTTATAAAGAATGGCGTGGTACACAGCCAAAAGTGACGTGCGTTCAAACAACCATCTGGCGTGTCCACGTAAGTTGGTTCGGTGCCAAAAATCGATCTCAATAATCGAATAGCTGTCAACCTTGTGTAGTACATCGTGTAACGACGCGGTGCACAACACAGCCGAAAGCGATATGTGTTTAGAACGACCATCCAGTGTGTCTAGGACCATTGGTTCGGTGCCTAAAATCGATTTCAATAACCGAATATTGGTCAACCTTGTTGTGGTACATAACAGAATGACGTGGTACACAACACAGCCAAACGTGACCTGTGTTTAAAATAGCCGTACAGCGTGTCTAGGTCAGTTGGTTTAGTGGCTGAAATAACCGAATAGTGGCCAACTTTCTGTTGTATATCGTATGACACATGCACAAAAATCAGCGAAAAGTGACGTGACTAAAACGACCATCTAGCGTGTCCACGTCAGTTTACTCAGAGCCAAAAATCGATTTTATTAATCGAGTAGAGCCAACATTGGATAGTACATAGTATAATGGCACGGAACACAGACAAATGTGACATATGTTTGAAACAACCATCCAGTGTGTCCACATCAGTTGGTTTGGTGCCAAGATTTGATGTACATCTTTCGAAAAATATGTACATCAGTTCATGTAGTACATAATAAAATTTCATTCTTTTTACATAGTTTTTGATACATAAATTTAATAGAAATAGGAAAATGTATTTAAAATAGTATTTAAAAAAATAAAACCCTTTTTATGGTAGTTGAAAAGATTGAAATAAAACATTCTGACTAACATAGAATGTGTTAGCCATGTTTAAGGTAATATTTTAAACACATTTTTTTAATTTTTTCATAAATATTACTCCTTGTGTTTTGGAGTATAAACACAATTTAACAATCAAACAACAAATAAAACAAGCGGGAGTGTTTTTAAACTTTATTTAAACTATCTTGTTAGTGTTATTTTAGGCAATTGCTTACCGTTGTTCAATAGATACACAATTTTTTGGTTATTGGAGGAATTATTTTGATAGACTAAAGTAAAACTGTTATTATAAGCACATTCTCGGAAACCATCTAAAATTGGCACACTTCCGCTGTTTCCGTTTTCCATGTTAATCAGACAACTGTTTGTTCCTCGTGTCTTTCTGGTCCAGTCCAGTGTTCCTGTTGTACCGTAATTTAAAACATGATAAACGTCTCGTTTGTTCCATTCTCTTCCTGGTCTGTCATTAGTCAAATCAACGTCGTTTTACAGGAAATGGTGCGTAAAATTTGTTCTTAGTTTGTGTCGAGGTTTGTGTATTTAGACATTTAGACATTTCCGCTTTTTGGACAGCTCATACGCAGGAAAATGCTCTCTCAATTATGAACGTGTATGAAAAAACGGTTACAAAAATGTAACAGATGTAAGAGGTGATTGGAACTGTTGTTTACCACTTCGTAAGTAAGAAAGAATAACAAATAAAGCATAATATTTTACAAGATCATTAAAATAACTATTTATTTTCTATAACCAATTCATGTAACTACTTTTTATTTTGTATTTTCAAACAGTTCTCTAAACGCATCGACATTTTACTATATAACACACCTAATACAAAACAATTTTTTTTGCATTTAATTTAACTGTGAAAATTACAAAATAATATTATTACAGGTGTGCAATTATTTTATTACTAGGGGTAACCCCTGCACGCTTCACTCGTGAAGGAAGCTCGGCCTTCGACCTCGCCTGGAGACTGCCTTTTGCCCCTTTGAAGAACTCGGCCTAAGGCCTCATGGTAGGAAGTTCTGCATGCGGCCTCACCAAGGCGCCAGTTTTACCATGAATTTGAATTTTGGTTTTAGAGGCAGTGGAGCCCATAAACATAGTCTTTTCTAAAATCTAAAGGTATATTAGTAATCAACTGAAGAATACCTTTAATTTGATAACCTACTTGGGTATATTAATTTAACATTACCCAATTTTGGGTTTTGGAGTATATTTTGTATTTCGGAGGCAGAGCCCTTAAACGTCATCTCTTTCAAAATACAATGATATAATGTGATATATGATATAAATACCTATAGTTTGATATCCCTCTGGGGTGGTTTATATTAATATTACCATTTTTTGTTTTGTTTCGTGGGCATGTGCAGCTTATTAGTTGCCCTTTTCAAAATATAATAGTATATTTGGATTCAAAGGAAAAATATCTTTAATTTGATACCCCACTTGAGTAGATAACATCAACATCATAAAGGTTTACATTTTTTTAATGCAATTTTTGTGCCCCCGATAACCCTAATTTTAAAGTTTTTAGGCTGAAATTCATATATAAGGTGGGTGTTTGTTACGCCTGTAGAACTGTAAAGGTTTGAAACTTTTACTCGAGATTTTCCTCAAGTTAGGTCAGAAATACTACTATTTTGTGATTTTCCCATAAAAAATACTTTGGGGCAGTTTTGGGGGTAAAAAATGCTGCCATTGTGGAACTATGAAGAATTTTTCTAATTCCCTTTTATTATACATCTACAATATAGGAACAATCATCCTACAAAATTTCAGCCTCGGAGGTTTAGTGGTTTTCAGTGAGTATAAATACTATGAATTCATAAAATATCGTTAAAAATATAGGAATCATTTTAGGATTACATACTACCTTAGTTAACTGATTTCAATTATAAATGAGAAACCAGCTTTCAAGTAAGTCACTGTTTCATTTAAATGCATTTCTGTACCTTTTCATGTCAGAAGGGATCTCTCATTTCAAATGTATGCACAGGTATATTAGTCAGTAATTAATTATACTGTCAGTGTCCCCGAGTTTGAAGGTTGTTTCCTAAGGAACTAAGAGGCCAACGAAAAGTCCGATCAAACAATTTTCTCTTTTAATTGTACAGTTATTATCCATGCATTTTTCAAATCATATTGTAATTTTTATCCTAGTTGGAAAAAAAAGTACCGGAATTTAAACGAGTTTTCAATGTGCACCATCTTAACACTTATACTACTAAAAAACCCGTCAAGGTATTAAAATTATATTTTAATAACTGATTGGCAAGAATTTTTCTATAAGTTTCTCACGCATATCAGAATTACAACTTTTCAAGAAAAAATAGTTTTTATCGATTTGCTGAAACAACGTTTTCTTGGCTTCTAGATTTACGATCAAAGTAAATAGAACTTTGATACGTTGTAATCCTTATAAAATGTATATTTATGATAAATTACATTCATATGCAGTGATTTACATAAACGTAAAATCACTACATTCATTAAGCCATGTAAAAGTAATGTATAGTTACAATTCATTTCAAAAGTATTACAACGTGACCAAATAATTAATTTTACGACATCAAGATGCCAAGAAAACGTTGTTTCAGGATATGTATAAATTTTTCTTAAAAAGTAAAAATTCTGGAATAAATAACATTTATATAAAATTATTAACACATATTAACGTGTATTGAAATAGAATGGAAAACATTCATGTTTTTTCTTCAGTAATAAAAGAGTAATAAATTGATGCACAGTGAAAACTAGTTGAAATTCCTGTTCCTTTTTTGTTCCGAGGAGGATAAAAATTATAACATTTATGATCAAATTTAAATATACAATTTTATAACGTACAACTAAACAAGAAAATGGTATGGTTGGATTTTTCATAGGCTTCTAGTTTTTTAGTAAACATCCTAAAACTCGGGTGCACATAATTTCTGCACCGACATACTTCTCATACCCAATATATTAACAGTTACTACATATGTCACTTCATTGACCCTCTCAACCATTTACGTACATATGACGCTTGTGGAGTTTATTAAAACCTTTAGCCAATTCATAGCCATTAGAGCTGACATTTAAACATTATATTCTTATAAAATATGATTCGGAAATTCAAATTTATTTATCTAATTTAAAATACTGACGTCGGTGTATGGTGGTTAGGTGAGTCAGTACCACTTAAGTTTTATAGGTAGGTAGGAGGGTCACACTACCGTATAAGTTAAAAACAGATAAAAGATAAATAATCCTTTATTCATAAATTTTCCAAATAAGTTTAGAACTTTCGTGTACAGTTGATCATATTATATTTATTATGTATTATTAGCTTTCGATATATTTTTTTTTTTAGAGAAAAACTTATGTAATATTCAAGTTACAAATTATTATTGCTAAAAAAAAAAAAAAAAAAAAAAAGAGAGAGAACGGTGCATGGCAAATTTTGTATACCAATATACTGGTTTTGTAATGTGATAGTTAAAAATATATAAAACATCAGGATTAAATTATTATTTCGCAAGAAACGTAAGCTGGAGTTTGTCTCGGAAGCATATTGAAGTTAAAAAAAAACAGTTATTGACTAATACCTAATTAATTTTGGAAGTGTGATGTAGCAGCTTCAATGTTCCAAATTTTTTCTTCAAACTAGTTTTTAGAATATTATTTATTTTTGGAGGTAATTGAGTTGACTATTTATTTTTGATGTGAATAAATATTTATGTAAGATTTATTAATTTTAACCCCATTCATTATGTTTTATGTTAATAAGCAATGTTGATCCTAAATACATAAACACTCCTCAGCAGTTTATCGATTTCACAAGAAATAAAATATTCTCCTGTTTTAATTTAAGAATAAATATTCTACCCGTATGTAATTAATTAAGTAATTTGATAACGGAACTCAAATAATATATCTTCTATATATTAGTAAAGGGGAAAAAATAAAAATAAGAATCACGTGGACATTTAAATTCAATAGTATATCAAAACATTAAGTTAAGTTATCTCAGGTTAAGTGGAAGAAGGGACTTTCTAGTCCCAACTTCGCCTGGTTAAATAAAGACGTTTTTCATTTCATTTCATTTCATTTTCATTACTATTGAATTTTTATCAAAACATCAATAGTATATAAAAAGCAACGCGAACATTAGGTAAGCGGAAATTGTAAAATAAATGAACAGTACATTTTATTACATGAAAGATTTTGTAATAATGCCATTTATAAATCATGTTGATGTATACAATTCTGTCCATATTTTTATATACTGCACGTAAACGTTGTTGTCCAATTTGGGTATCAGGTGGAATTCACTTTGGTGGAGGTTAAAATAACTCCAGGTCGGTACTTTGAAATGTAATTTATTAGAACATTTCAATAAATTTATTTTCGTCAGGACAATAAGAGTGTTCATATTGGAGAAAAGGGGAGAAAACCTCATTTCTAATTATCACTCAATTTTATCAATAACCTGTCCCGCAAATCACTGTCACTCTAAAATTTGTATTTCAAATTAGACTGTCATACCTCATTAACTGTAACCTACATCATAAACGTGGCATCCTAATTTAACAAACATAGAAATAGAACTGTAAAATATTGTCCAAGGCGAAACGAAATTTTCTATTTAATATAACAATCTTCATGTTTTTAATAGTAAAATAAAATAAAATATTTTTACTGAATTATTATAAAGATTTTACTATAAACAATTCCTTACATTCTTATATCCTCCTGACAACCCTTATATTTTAACGTTAAAAATAATTTACTACATTTTAGTATAGTGAATTATATTTTTGTTGTTCATGTATGATAATATGTATTATGTTTTAAAAACTAACCCACTCAAAACATAGGTAGTTCATTGATTAATTTCGACCATTATGTTAGCGGATTTCGTCAAAAAAGTGAAATAATGTTTGCGTATTACTCAAACAGACTTAATTTTCATATATTTAAAACTACAATAACAAGACGATATCTTGATTGTAGTTATATTTTTTCAATACTAGGGGACACCCCTGCACACTTCGCGTGCCAATCCCGACTCTCGCTGCACTCGATACACCTCGGCGTGTGACTTTGACTACAAATAATAGTAGATTATCTGTATAACATAACATCACAATATTCAACGTATTTACATTATTTCACTCACAATACTTGCGTCACTACCTGTTTATCAGCTTAGGGTATTGCTTAACCTATTTTAAACGTGTTTAATTTATTTGTTTTTTTTTAACAACTGAATATTACTCTCTTAATGCATCAATAGGGTAATGTCAAACAAACAAAATAAACATGTTTATTTATTTTCACTACACTACTATGAGTTAAGCTGTTTTCGTTATGTGTTTACAACCTGCGAAACATCATATTTTCAACAGCTGTCTATTCTTTACTACCGAAAGTAACATTGTTTAAAACCGAAAATTTTCCACAGTCAACAACACCTGTTTTTATTCCGTAGTGTAGTGAAAAGTATCGTTCAAAACTCGAGTGAAAGGGTTTTGTATGTTCTCGACCAATTGAAGTGCTCGACAAGTCTCGCACTTCAAACATATGGTCTCGAACATGCATAAACCCACTTTCCACTCTTGTTATGAAATACAAGTTCATTCACTCGTATACTATTACAAAACAGCTGTTATTAATTTATTAAAATCAACTCAATGTTTTTCTTATGGAAAAAATTAAATTTGAGGTGCTTTTTGTATTGTACCCCTTAGGAATGGAATTTCAAAAAACTTTCTTAATACGTCCCTTCGATACTAAGTCTAACTTTCTATGGAATGTCGTGTAAACCCGTACGGTGGTTTTTGAAATTTCGTGATGAGTGAGTGAGTGAGTCAATCAGTGGTATTTGGCTTTTATATATTAAAGATTCTGTAATATTTGTGTGCCTGAATTCTATCAGGAATACCTTTTTTAATAAAAAGAGACACTGTTTCTAAATTGCCAGTGTCGTGGCTCAGTGGCTAAGGCTTCGGACCGCGGAGGGCAAGGTCCAAGGTTCGAATCCCCACTGAGCCAACGGTCGGTCCTTCACTTGTTGAATAAAGTTCACGCACAGGCTTGCAGCCTTTGTGAACTGGTGAGTAAAGTTAAAAAAGTTATAAAGTAAGTTTTGAAGATGAATAACAATAGCTATATTGAAATATATATTAAGTTCTTTTAGTCATAAAAGTGAAAATCCAACGAACATTTACGAATGTCCTCTTGAAAATGGAAATCAAATTTAATACATCTTACGGTAAACACGAGTCCTGTAGATATGTTTGTCATACAGGTGGCCAATGAACGGGAACTAATCACATTTTTCTGATCTCAAGTTTGGGACATGTTATGTTAATTCGCCTCCCATCTGGGAGAGCCGCAGGGGACGATTCAATCGCTGAGGCAATTTCTCACCGCAAAAGCAGTTATCTGTTTTCGTTGTAACTGGTGGAATCAATTTAATCCCCACAGTGAAAATCAATAAACGCTAACGTTTCCATATTCAAAATTTCATTGTTTAACAAACAATGGGGCACTAAAAATAAATTAAACTATTTAGTTTTTCACAGGACTGGATTGAATGGTTGAAAATATTTGAAAGGTCGCAGTCTAGTTTTATGACGCATTTAGGCAGTATTATGTACTGTTACAAATAAATAATTTTGATTTTGGTCCAAATTTGAGTTTTTTATATATAATGATAAATAAACATCCTTTTAGCAGGGATTCTGAATCCCATCGTATTTATTTTTAAATTGTACATCTTGATTTGAAACCTACAGAGAAATCTACAGCAGTTCATCATAATTAAGGGGTGCGCTTTTATTGGTAATAATGTAAATACAGAAAACTTTTCCAATTTAATAAAAATTACAAAATTAAAATTAAATATTCTTGCAATTTTTGCTCTCAGTTGTGTTCCCTATCCCAATTTTGTTTTGATTCAAGCGAAACTGTTTAAATAGAATATAATAATAACTACTCAATAAATATGAATTTACAAAAATTATGCTGAAACGTGTATGGATCTGTGCCTTTAGTGCATAAATTAAAATTATTGTACTTTAAAATTTTAAATCTCATTCGGTTTTCACTGTTAATTGTACTTCAATACTAGGGTCTTTAGTGTGTCCTCTATCTCAAATTGTTATCCCAGAAAAGGTTATATCAAACGATGTCTCACTGATGCATACCTTTAAGTTTTTTAAAGGTATATCTGTGTACTAATTTAAAATGTAAAAAATGATTCATGGCCGGGATTTATATTTTCTACATTATCAGTCTCTCTTCGAATTTTCGAATAAAAACAGTAAATCTAGCATAATTAAAAACAGTAGCTTAGTGCAGGCACTTTGTCAATAAATGGGTCCGTTTTGAATCAGAAATATATTTAAATAGTTTCAAAAAGGTCACGTGTTCTTGGTATGGAGCACCCAAAAATTAAGTTAAATTAAACTCTTTCACGCGTTTTGCCGTAATCATGTTACAAACAAATACACAGGTGCAGTTAATGTACGAATAAGCCGAAGAAATGTAGAAAAATCAACACAATCTATGATTGCGCAAAAATAATTAATGATCTGGGCAGCTTAATTATTATCTCAATAATGTAATACTATTTTAAAATACATGACGTAATTTTAAAATTAATGCAACATAAAAAAGACAACAAACAAAAGAAGAAAATAATTTATAGCTTTATATAATTGTAATGTTTGGATTTTAGTTGCGAATTGACTATCTTCGTGTTACCTTTTACATGCAGATGCCTTTAAGATAAATAATTCACATTCATAATTGCGCCCCGTCATATATTGTACACACCTGACTGCAGCTGGACTTGTGCCAGTGGCTAAGGATTGCTTACATTGGCTATCGGTTTGTTACGGTGCCAAACATCACACGTTCCAGTGATACCGTGACAAACTGTGACAAACGGTTGCAGTGATACTGTGACAAACGGTGACAGCCAACAGCACCTTCGAATATATACTGACCTGCATTTATGGTAATACAGTAAATCTCAGGTTGACTTAACCGTTGCGAGTTTAATATGAGAATCACATTTGTTGGAATTAACTTTAATTTGAAGACACTTTCTTTGTGGGGGGTTAACTGATTTATCGCGATGAAAACAACAGTATTTACATCGTTTTATTAGCTGAATAATTATGCTCATACAACTCATGTGTTGTACAAACGGCAATAGATGCTCCCTATAAGCCATTAAATTGACGAAACTTATTCATCCTACCTTATACATAAACTATACTATTTGTGTCTCATTATTTTAATAACACTATTTGCTCAAAATTATTTACTGATTACGTTAACAACTAGACGTAATCAGTAAATAACGTAATCAGTAAATAACGTAATCAGTAAATAATCAGTAAAATCCTGAGATTTTAACTAGCCCATTTATTATGTATGTGTTAAATTTGTACTAGCAATATATTAGCTTAGAGGGAGGTTTGGTTAGTAAAAACCTTCCCTAAAGTTGAGTGGAGAGAGAGTTATTTTATGTCTAGAGTGGGATAACCAAGTGTAATATCTAGTGACGTAGACGGATCCTCCTAGTGTCACGTGGAGAGAGAGTTATTTTATGTCTAGAGTGGGATAACCAAGTGTAATATCTAGTGACGTAGACGGATCCTCCTAGTGTCACGTGGAGAGAGAGTTATTTTATGTCTAGAGTGGGATAACCAAGTGTAATATCTAGTGACGTAGACGGATCCTCCTAGTGTCGAGTGGAGAGAGAGGTGTTTATGTATAGGGTAGGATGACCAAGTATAATCAACCTAGTGACGTAGACGGATCCTTCTAGTGTCGAGTGGAGAGAGAGGTGTTTATGTATAGGGTAGGATGACACAGTATAATCAACCTAGTGACGTAGACGGATCCTCCTAGTGTCGAGTGGAGAGAGAGGTGTTTATGTATAGGGTAGGATGACCAAGTATAATCAACCTAGTGACGTAGACGGATCCTTCTAGTGTCGAGTGGAGAGAGAGGTGTTTATGTATAGGGTAGGATGACAAAGTATAATCAACCTAGTGACGTAGACGGATCCTTCTAGTGTCGTGTGGAGAGAGAGGTGTTTATGTATAGGGTAGGATGACACAGTATAATCAACCTAGTGACGTAGACGGATCCTCCTAGTGTCGTGTGGAGAGAGAGGTGTTTATGCATAGGGTAGGATGACAAAGTATAATCAACCTAGTGACGTAGACGGATCCTCCTAGTGTCGTGTGGAGAGAGAGGTGTTTATGCATAGGGTAGGATGACAAAGTATAATCAACCTAGTGACGTAGACGGATCCTCCTAGTGTCGTGTGGAGAGAGAGGTGTTTATGTATAGGGTAGGATGACAAAGTATAATCAACCTAGTGACGTAGACGGATCCTCCTAGTGTCATGTGGAGAGAGAGGTAGTTTAGGAATAGGGTAGATTAACTATGTTTTATCAAACTAGTGGCGTGTGGGGTTCGACGCCCATTCATTCCCTCGGAATTGTGGAATATAGAATAAGGCAAAGCACCTCAAGACACGTTGTGTCAGGTTTCTATTTCTTCAAGATTAAAATATTATTTTATGTCTAAGTACATCAAAATATATGACACTCAACGTACTTGAACTTCGAAAAGTTCTCTGTTATGAGAGAAATCTTACTCTTCTTGACTATTATTATTTACATATTGCTATATTTATATCGTCATTTCCTTTGAAAGCGTCAACTGATCTACCACAACAGTACATTTAACACTTCTTCATGTTACTCGCTGGTAGTTTACATACCTTTTAATGAATCTTGTCCGTTTGACAACATGTATTTTTGAAGCGTGGAAATGATAGTAACGAATTAGTCATAAGGAATTGTTCCTTACAAATAAAATGTTATCTTCTCTAATCACTTTATTAAATTGTTATCAAGCAAATCTATGCCTTTGTTTCAACTAGATAATTTGTAATTTTACAGGTGTATGTTTGTTAGTACCAAAATATCAACGAAATAATTTTATCTAACGACATTTAGTTTGTTCTGTAGGTCCTTAATAAAAATGTAATACTTGCTATTTGTAAATTATTTTTAATTTTAATTGGCTTCCAATTTAAAATGGATCCCATGACAAGGGAAGCTTCTCAGAATGTTGTCAGTATGCAATACCTACAGTACATTCATGTTGTGGTATTACAGCTATATATGTAACGTAATGCTGACAAAAAGAATGTCGTTGCTCATTGGAACACTAAAATGACCTTATATTTTACTGAGCTCTTTGAAATAATTTTTCTCATATTACATTTATATTTATAAGTTTATTTGTTAATCATTCATCAGACAACTACAACAGGTGAATAGCATTTTTTTTAATTTATTTTTTAGACAAAATGTTCAACAATATTTTGTAATATTAATTTTATAAGTATAATAGTAATTATTGTTACTCATATTTTAATAATTGTGAAAATGTATGCTGAGTATTAAATTGGTAAAAAATTACTATTTTATTCCAATCCAACATGTTTAGCAGTTAGAAATTTGTAGTAAACTACTGTTAAAAACTTTTCTCCTAAGTAAAGAAGATGTTCTGAGAAAATCCTCTTGATTTTACTCAAAAAGCTTCGGGGAACGGTTTCACACTTTTACGCGTTTCGATTTACGATCAGGGGAACAGACGGTTTGTAATATATGGTCTGGAAGGTTGCCAGACCAAATGAACATCTGTAGACCCTCCCAAAGATCAACTGCTGTTGAAGAGTACTGAAAAATAAATAAAAAACAATAAGGAGAACAAGAAGCGCGTAAGCGTATAGAAACATTTAAGTCTATTACGATATTCAATGGCTGTGTATTATGATTTTTTTATCCATCTGTTGACATTATAAATTTCATGAATAAATTTTAATAAATTATGGTTGTTTAAAAATATACTAATTAAAATAATATATTTAAAATTAACTTAAACTAAAAAAATATAGTGTGATTTGAAATATAATATACTCATAAAACTATTATAATTTACTTATATTTGATTTTAAATTAAATCTACATTAATGACGAATTAAACACTTTCTAAAGACTCTTGCTTTTTAAATCAGCAAAGGAAATAGAAATATATTTTTTTAAATCAGCGCGATGCACGACCCATTTTAGACGTATACGTTTCATCTACAAAGTATAAACATAATTAGTATAAGAAAATATATCTGGTTTGAAAATCAATCAAACTAGACAGTCCCCCACTTTATGCAAATAAACTGATACAATGTTTCAGTAAGTTAATGAACCAACCCAGAATTAATCAGACACTTAAGAGTTTAGGATTAAAGAGTAGGCCTTACGTATGTTCTGAGTAGGTAAACCTGAGTTATTCTATCGTGTAATCACAAAAGTTAAGAGTCTCAAAAGCCTCATATGTGGTAAAATCGGCATAGGATCAAGCAAAATGTTTTACTTATCAATTGCGCATGCGCAGTAGTATTTAGATGCGTTGTTGGAACTTAGTCAGCAGGATGCTTTGATATCTAGACAATGTAAAATTACTACGTGTGCATAAAATTTCACATTATTATTTTGACAAAAATAAGAGTAAATTCTTTGATTTATTAAAGAAATAAGTATGTTTTGGAACAATTAAGTCCTAGAAGTTGGCCTCAGAGCATTAAAATGTTATTTAATTCTTATAATTTACTCCTAATTGTTTATTTTTTGGTTATTTCTTACACTTCCCATGGGAAAAAAATTGGCGTTTAGTGAGAAAACGCAACGTTTCGAATTGTATACAACGTTCTTCCTTAGTTATTACTAACCGCTTTAACCGATACTTCAATTAAAACTAGTTAACTGAAAGTTAATCATGGCAAAAATCTTAAACAACGAAATACTTAAATTATGAATTATGATTGACTATATCTGAAAGTCATCTTAAAATTACGAACATGAGAAATTTTTACGAACCAACAAAACATAAATACGTTATACACAGAAAAATTACTATCGAAGTCACGAATTTCGATTATAATTTCATTATTGTTTACTTTTATGATTCTTAGAGTTTGATTTACTCTGAAATTTATATTTTTAATTGAAGTGGTTAAGGTTTTTGATAAGTAGTTTTGGTAAGTTAAGCGTGAGTTAAGAAACACCAGAGGACGATAGGAGGTTTATACCAGGCGAAACGTTGCGTTTGCTTTTGAAACACTCGAAGTGTTGAGTATCACCAACTCAATGAACAACTATTCAACAACTAACCAACACCAACAAATAACAATACAACAAACAACAATATACTCTTTTTGGTAAAAAGAAAACAATGCAGTCTAAGTGTTTGACCAATATTCTACATATAACAAGTGCTATTTGTGATGTTAATAATTCATTTTGATATTGGAATTATTACATAACCCCTCAACGGCAGAGAGAAGTATGTAGATACTGAACATACTGATTACATTGTCCACACGAGTTCGAACAGATACTGATACCTCCCAAATCAAATAAAATTTGTTTGATTTAAAAATTAAAACACAATTAACACTAATAAATCAAAATAGCATTTTCTCAAAAAAGTACTTTAGGAATATCAAGCTTATTCTTTATTGGATCTAGATGCGTGCTATACAATTATTTCAAAATATTTTTTTTTCAAAGATCTAAAATAAGACAGATAATAAATATCCTAATACTGGACAAGCAGAGTCTTCCTTTCCATTCACCAAACGATTGCAAGAGTTTAAGACAGTGCAACTTGGCATAGGAGGTGTTTTTTTTACCAATGTATGCGTCCAATGTGAAGACAAACAAAATTACACAATTGAACGGACACGAGCGTAGTGAAGGACGTGGCACGTGAAGCTTGCAGGGGTTTCCCGCTAGTATTGTATATATTTAACTGTACTTTCACACTGCCATAGCTGTTATAGACTTGGAGAATACTTTACAGTAGACAAATACAATCGAACACGTCGGTTCTGAATGACTTCAATAAAATTCATCTTTCTCATTCACAGCGTGTTTTATCGGAGATTAATTGTAAGCGGACACTGAAATCTTGGTTGTGGTTGACTACCAAACGTATTGAGACATGTCAGTGTCAATTAGCATTGTATGTAAATACAAGATGGACTGACAGTGACTGGCGGAACTTTGACACACTAAAAATGGTGGGGGGGAGGGGTCATATATGCTAATCTATTTATCAGGGTTCTTAGAATGTTACGATGTGTTGATTATGACATGGTTACTGTGATTTTAAATATCAGACTAAAAGGAAGTTTATTATTCGGAATAATAAAAGAATACATGAATCATGGATTATTATTACAGTGCAAAATATTAAAAGATTTGGTATCCTTACTTCTAGTAAAGAAAACATTTTCAATTTATATATAAATATACTACAAACCAACTCTGAGAGGATGGGATTCATCTCATTTATTAAATAGATTAAGATTTTGGGATAGCACTTTACTTCATTTGAACGAATGGGAGATTCCTAAGGGAGTGACAGAGTATTTACACATTAGTATTTTGGAACTAGTAGCTTGCTGGAGTGTCGCTCAGTGGTTAAGGATTGGAAAATTAAGGCTAGTAAATATTTTGGCGATAGAATTTTAGTTCATTTTGAAACATTTTGTCTAAAAGAAGATTTTCAAGGGAGTGACAAAGTCCTAAAAACGTTTGCCGTTTGAAATATTAACTTTCCCGATTAGTAACTTGTTGGTAAAGGCTTTAAACGTTAAGGTTCGAATCCCAAACTGAGCTAAAGGTCGGTACTTCACTCGTTAAATAAAAGTCCCCGATCATATGGGCTACAGGCCCATATGAACAGGTGAACAAAGTTTTTTTTGGGTCTTTACCTTTTTCCCACTACAACTTTTTTTTTAATTTCCGTTAATTCACTACCACTTGATAAGTATTCTATTTCTCTACAAACTGTTCCCCAATAATTTTTACGTCCACTTTGGTATTCCTTATCCTTAGGAATTCAATATCACTAGCCTTATCTTATCACATTCCAAAAACTTACACACGAAGAGCGCATTCGGCGGTAAGTCAATCATTGGATTTACAAGTTTGTGATCAACTTTAGTAGCCACCTAACCTAACCACAATTGCGATAAAATAGTAGTGGTGTTTTAACTAAAATAAATTAAAAGAAAAAATAAACCTTGTCAAGAAACAAATAAATGTCTTAACTTTTAATAATGAATTTAAGGATTTAACAGGTTTCTAGTGATTTATTGAAATTTTCAGCTGTTGAACTGCATTTTTTCTGGTGTAAATCGGATTTGGAGAGGGTGGTCTCGGCAACACGGGGAGTAAGCCACTCAATCAGGATTAAGGGAAGTACTGGCTTGGTGTTTGGTGTGTGCAGTGAAGTAAGGGAGTTTTTAACTTTATATTTAACGAAAGAAACGTTATTTACCGATTAAAACATTGTTCCCAGTTATTATTGTTGTGATATTTTAGGCTATCGTTTACTTTAAATGTAACTGTTACTCATTAAATTATTAATATTAAGATAAAGAACACCGTCATTATAATATTTAATAGTTTTGAATAATTGACTATTTGTTCGTACAAAAGACATTTTTATCAATATATTTGTAAATATTTTGCAAGGTTAATAAATTAAGGATATTTTGCTCTAGTAGTTATTTATGATAACACAGTTTGATGGACTCGTTGAAATCATAATATTTATCCTAAAACAATTATAATAATATTAATCACTACATCGGTAACTCAAAATTGTGTCACGTTTATGTTCGATTAATTTTAGTAATTTATTAATAATTTATATTTGTGTCTTTCTTTCACAATCTCTTCTGTAAGGCTTATAAAAACGTTGAACTTAGCATTCATTTAATAATAATTATGCAAAATAAAAATATATATATATATATATATATATATATATATATATATATAATATTTTATGTATACTTGATATTTGGTCAATTTGCATAATTTCCACATTACAGCGCTCATAATTATATTATTTACTATTTCTGTAGTCTGCCACGATGTATATTGGTTGACAGAATAATTGGTTTTATAAATGTTAAATAATCAATATAATTTCTAAATGCAATAACATTCTCTACGAAACTGTATTAAAGTTAAAAAAACTGAAATTTTGAATCTAAAATAGATTTTGAAGAGCATTCATATTAATCATATTATTTCAAATGGTTTGCTAAGCTATAAAAACAATAATTTCTAATATCTTAAATTTGGTAAAATATGTCCTTAAACATTTATACATATATATTTTTTTATTTTGCATTATTATTATTAAATTAATGCTAAGTTCAGAGTTTTTATAATCCTTACAGAAGAATTGTGAAAGAAAGATATAAATAATTAATAAAAAACTAATAATAATTAAATAAACCTACTGTAATATTAAAAACATTCTTCATTTAAATACCGTTATGATTACTAATATTGTAGGAAGTTAAATCCGTTGAATATAACTAGTTGTTGTTTTTTTTTTATTTGTAAGCTTAAATTAGTTCATTCAATTAATAAAGTGGAACATTTTCAATAATTAATAAATTGTAATTAATTGTTGATGGCTGGTAAATTGCAGTGACCTTTATTAACAGTCTTCGGTCACTTGATGGGTCAGTTCATTTATAAATCAGAACAATGATGTAACCGTCAAGAATAGTTCTTGGCGTATCTTAAATATTTTAATGTAGTTCCTGATTGCAACACTATATGCTGCAATATATACGCAACTTTTTTTTCATTGTTCCACGTTGGAAGCAAATTATTTTATAAGCAAATTTTGTTCAATAATTAGGTACTTTTGGATATGAGACTCAATTCTAATAGAAAATATTGAAACATTTAAAACAGGAAAATATTATTTTTCTAATGCGTAAATTTTTAGATGTTGTAAACCCACTTGCTGCTAAATATGGAATGATATAGCGGACAGTTTTTTTATTGAATAGTATATATATAAGATTTATTACTCTTTATCTCTATTATGAATGCATTTCATGGGTTTAACATCCGTCGACTAACCACGAAACGTGAAGACTATGCAATTTTTAATACTAAATAAAGACAAGAAAAAAACCTCTTTGTGTGGCAAGGTTTAACCTTAGCCGCACTCAACGTAAAATGACGTAACTAATTAATTACCATGACAGGTTGGTGCAACAGCTGTTTTATACTTTGTACATCAGCTGTTATTAAATATTGCAGCATAGAATAATGCACTCTTTAATCTGAATATGTATGAAATTTCTTACATAATGGTCGATTTTAGTCTGATAATATCATCACTATATATATTAAGGCATTGAATAAATTTAATATTATTTAAATGATGAAAATACACGATATTCGTTTTATAACAAATATAAATAACATGCAAGAGATGACAGTAAAATCTGTTGTTGCCAACACAAGAGCAAGAGGGGAGGGGGATTGTAAATCTTGTTTCCTTCAAGATGTTATCCGGAACTCCTTCACCAAGTAAATAAGAGAAAATAGATATTGGGGTTGTTTCTTAAATTGCTTACTATTTTTCAATTGCACTAAACAGATCTAATTTGCCAGTGGTTAAGGTATTGGACTGAGGGTTACAGGTTCCAAGGTTCGAATTCTGGACCGAGTTGATGGTTAGTACTTCGCACACTGAATGAAGTTCACGCACGGGTGGGTTAATACCCCTGTACATGTATGGCTGAGTGGGAGGGTCAATGTTCCAAGGAGGACTTTAGGATTTTGTTTTGTTTCTGTTGATACAAGCTGGAATTAGTGACTAATTTGATTTAAACAGTGCAATCATTTTCTTTAAAAGGTTACTGATTAGAATCCTAACTATAATATCGAATTAATTCTCATCCCCCTTGCCTTCCAAAAATCATATTATACAACATCAGTATGTTACTATTATTAAAGTTAATGTTTCAGTGAACATAACTAATCTACAGAGAATTACTATTAAAGCACCACAACCCATTATTTTCTTCAAAGCTGACTCGCACTGACTTGCTGTACTGCCTTTACTAGTTTAGTATTTAGGTTAGACTTTACACAGAAATGATATTTATTGAGACTCATTTCATACTACAATATTATTATTTTTTATTTAGTATCTATAAACATACGTCATTAAATATAACACTTATCTAGAATAATAAAAACAGTTTGTAGATTTTTTCTTAGCAATTCCTAGTAAAACATTTACCTCATACCTGAAAAAAAAAATTACATTAATAATTACTCAAATAATTCTTATCAAATATTGTAAAAGTAATTGTTTGATTATTATCATATAATTTTACAATGATATATAGTTTAAAATGATTAACCTAAAATGTATTTGGCTAAAGTTGTTATTGATTTGTAGATAGGCTTTTAATTCTGTTCTTTTTTACTAAAAATACAATATTCATTCTACTTATATACAGAAATACGTGAGTTGTACCAAGTCACGATCTCATACCTGACAAGAATTCACAAATATTACCGACAAATGTAAGGTAAACACAATTTCCAAAGAACAGAAAACTTACACAGGGGATTGGCCGTTGCAGATCAAAGAGAACAAAAATAGTTTACGTTAGGTTAGGTGAGTCAGATACGGCATGTGTACATCCTCGTATAGGCCAGGAATAAATAGGCGAATGAGAGAGTGGCTGCCATGGTTTGGACCAGAAATCAAATGAGCGTAACTTTATTAGTTTTAACTAAGGGACATCCCAGCACGCTTCACGAGCCAACCCCGTCGCTCTTTACGCTCGTTACACCACAGCCTTCAACCTCGGCCTGTGACTTTTGACTACGGACAATACTAGGTTAACTGGATAAGGTAAAATCACAATATTAAATTTATTTACAGTATCTCACTCACATTACTTGCGTTGATACTTATTTATTTCCAATCCAACGTTAAATTTTGAGTCTCTAAAAATCAGCTGTTTTTGTGGTCCATTGTGGAGCCAGTGTAGTCCCATGTAAATGTAGGTAATACAGTTTAAACCAGCTGTGGTTGCGGGCCTCACTAACTAACAAAATTACAGTCAAAAATATTCCTTTTAGATGGAATATCTATAGGGCTAGTAGGTGTGTATAATCAAGGATATTACTCAGCCTATTTTAAACGAGTTCATGTTAATTACATTTGTTTTCGTTAACAGCTAATGATGAATGAAATAAATGAATATAACTGCATTAGATTACTATTGAAACCTTCAAGTCCTGCAGTCGAATGAGAATAAAGCATGAGTACAACCATCCCTAGTTTAACACTATATAAGATCTAACCTCTTCAATATTACGAACACCAATGTTTACCTTCCAACAGCTGTTTTATTATTATTACTATTTTTTTTTTTAATTGATCATTTACTCTTGAACAGCTGTTACTTTTCCATTCATTTAAATGTCTGTCCATGTTATTGTTTTGGCCAAAAAACGCACTTTGAGGGTTTCCCTACACTACAGAATGAAAATATTGAAGAATTAAGGCCTTATTGCACAGCTGCGAACTGAGGCAAATTTTTTACACCTCAACGGTTTCAATTGGCGAATAAATAAGGGAAAAACTGTAAACAGCTTTACGTATTTCATAAATGATGTACTAATGGATCAACATTGCTACATTATATTTCATGCAACTCATCAAGCATATATCAACTTCTTATTTCTTTTTAGTTGACGAATCAGTTGATTTAATCTGTTCGAATGTTAATCCGTATAAAGTGAAGATCTCTTCAAAATAAATCATTATCTTACTAAAGTAAATACTATAATTTTATATTAATAAATTTTCATCTGAAATAATTATTAGTTGATTTTAAATGTCAATTTCAATGCAACAAAATACACATAAGAACTTTCATGTTAGTTATATCTTTATCAGGCGATAACAGAGACAAAATAAATTTTTATGAATGAACAATTCTCTATTTGGTATTTTACAGTATGCAAATTCTACAATTAATTGCAAAAAGTTTCACACCGGATCCAAAGTCACTTAACCATGTCTGCGATTTTAACAGTTATTTATAAGGAAATAGTTACGTTAGTGGTGTACGACTGCAGCCTGTTAGTAGCAGTAGGTAAGAAATGTAAAGAAACTAAACCAACCAGTTTTACACTAATTTGTCTAGAATATTTATACTCCATCAAGTGTGGAGTGTCGATGAGGAAACTGGGCGTGTTAGTCAGGTGACATTTAAACGTTATATCTAATAATATTTATACGTAAATGGGTGGAAACCTATAAAATTCTTATGGGCTACTTCACATTGTCCTGTAACATAAATGGTGATGCTAGAATTTATTTGATGGTCCATTAAACTATAAATGAACCAGGGACACACCTATACGCTTTGTTTGCCAACCCTGCCACCCGTATAATTGTGTTAACAGTAACTTTCTTCGCATTGCAAGCCTACAAGATCTAAATAACATCTCATGTTAAGTTACATCATCCTAACTTCTCCTATCCGTATTGTGAAGTGTAGCAAGGCTCTTATTGTCCGGTTTCATTGTCTGGTGACTGACAAAAAACTTTAAATGGGAAACCTTACCTTGTTTCACGAGACAGTTAAAAGTACTTATTTCAAATTTTGAAAAACGGCCGCCATATTCTAATATGGTGGTCAACTTTGGTTTTTCTTATGGAACACCCTACATTTTATGATTTTTTAAAGATATAAATAGTAATTATAAGATTTTTTTTATTCCTGGCAGTTTCTCGATATTTTGTTTAATAATGTAGATATGAGAGTACAAAATGTTCAGATCCCTTTTGGAGTTCACCATTCAGATCGGTAAACTTCTAATACCACTATCGATCTGAATCGGAAGTTCACTTAAACAGCAGATAATGGTAACAGTGTTGCCAATATCAATTTATCTGTGACTAAATAGTAACATATTTGTTTCAATTGATGTATTATAATTTAATACACAATACTTTAAATCGTGAAAGAAGAATAGCCAAGCATGCATTTTCCAAAGGTATGCGTAATGTTTGCAAATTAGGTAATTTTTTGAATGCATATTAAAAAAGTTGCTATTTCAACGGTATACTCCAAAAGGAATCTGAACATTTTTAGCTCTCATATCTACGTTATTAAACAAAATATCGAAAAACTGCCACGAATAAAAAAAACCTTAAAATTACTTTTTCTATCAACAACAATCACAAAATATAGGGTGTTCCATTAGAATAATAAAGGTTGACCGCCATATAGGAAAATTGAGGCCTTTTTCAAATTTTGAAAAATGAATTTTTAACTGTCTCTAAAAACAAGGTAAGGGTTTCTTTATTTTAAGTTTGTTTTCAGACTTATGGTTTCCAAGATCACAATGGTGGTCCATTTAAAAAAGACAAGACACCATGTATAGGTCCTACTTATTTCAGCTCTTTATGATAAAATGTTTTAAAATGCTCTCTTATTATGCATCTGGAGCCTGTAAAGAATATCTGTGCAAATGGTTTAAAGCCATATAGATTTTTTAAAAAACTGTAGTCAGTCAATAGAATTTTGTTTTATATTTTTTAAATAATGTATTTTTCTTCCTCCCATATGCGTTAACATAGAGAAAGTATTGTGATCGTCCAAAACAAATGTTTTTAAAGTTGTTCTAAAAATCCATTTTAGGGTCCTCTAACCCAATTTTTTTTTTATCTGAAAAAAAATGTTGGTATCTTTTCGCATGTGTACATGTGCAGTTAGCTGGAGACCAAACGGATAGATCAATGTTTATTAAATGTGGTATATAGGTGTATTTAGCCAATATCGTCATACCATTTTTTCACCTTTTTTAAATCTTAGTTTTTTTTATTTGTATGGACTTACAAAAACAGAATTCTCTCAAAAATGTTACTCTAACGATTTTGGTTAAATTAAAGATGCGAATTAAAATTGTAAATAATTTAGTAAAAACCGCATGTCATAACTACACTAGTATTTTAGTTATGTCAAAAAAAATATTTGGGAATCAAACTGGTAATTTTCAAAGTTTTATTGTGTAGTGTTTAATATAAAAAAACGGGGAACGTTTGTGCCGATTCTTTAGAGCAATTTATTAAATTGTGTTGTCTACCTGTTCGTTTATGTATAGTTTAAAAAAATGCACCAACATATTGGAACATTCGATGAGTTTACCGTGTGAATTTTTGAGGTTATGTTATTGACTATCTCAACGTTTGAATAGTAAATACCAGTTTCGGTCCGCTGAGAACACGCGAGGTGGGAGCGGTCCAGGCAGTGCCTCTATGATAAATTGACAGGCGTGTTGTTTTCACCAATACGGCCAGCTATTCGCCGGCCCATAACTCTTCCTGGAGCTGTCTTTGGCATTGTTTGTTTTCTGTTTTGTTTGACATTTCTTGGTGCCTTGTTAGTATTTCAATGGTATCCTTGCTTTTAATATTATTTATTTGATAGAGTTTTTAATAACGTACTTTAATAAATACGTTCACTCGCACGGAAGAAGCATAAAAAAGAGATAGCAACATATATAATCAACAAGATTAAAGTTTAATTGCTAAATTTTTTTTAATGATCCATATAAATTGTTCTCAAATGATTATTGTAATTGAAAACTAATATTTTACTTGTTTAACAGTTTTTATAAGGAACGAAATTATATTACAATTATAAATTAAAAATAAATATACGTGAGAGTTATTAAAAGTTATTTTACTATTAAATTAGATTGTTTATAGTACAATTAATATGGTTTACATAAATTATTTATGTGATTATGTTTATAGATTATACTTGTAGTTCTCTAACGTAGTTACACTTCAACGCCAAATACTCCTCGTAACGTTTTTATACAAAATTAATAATAATAATAATAATAAAATGACTATAAAGTAACGAGTTTTCAAATGAACTAAAGTTAATGCCTAAACTTTTCTCTTTTAATGTTCAGATATACACAGTTTTTAATAATAACGTACAGAACCAAGCAATTGCTTTAATATTATTATTATTATTACTATTTTTTTTATTATATGCCGACCTTACTAACCTTACTCTACTATATCCCATAGACAAAATTGGGTATTTATGCGCTTTCTAGATTTGATATATATGATCAAGATGCTACCTGTAAGGCTATTTTTATTTATTTATTTCATATTTTTATTTGTTTATTTTTAACTGAAATTGCCTTTATCAGCATTTAATCAGTATGGTGTAATCAACTATTATTGTTTTTGTATACCTATAACTGATGAAAATCTTACAAATAGAATTTAAAGGAGAATCTATATTTTTCAATAAGCGCTTCCAGGTTTGTTCCAAAAGTTAAATCTCTTGACCAAAGACAAACATAGTTTCGACAGGATAATTCAGTTTTACAGTATTGTGGTGATTTATAACAAATTAAATCAAAATTTATGACATTTTTTGTCGATCTACATGAACAATATAAAGTTGAGATGTTCTTTGCATACAAATCAATGTAATACAGTTTCAGAGAGTTTGAAAAGATAAGATTCAAAGAGATCTAATACTCTTTGATCTGACATAAAGCCGATTCAAAGAGAACCTACAATTCTATTCCACTTCAAGGCTTACATTTTTTTTAACAAACGGATGACCTAACTGTATAAAATTTATACATGGGTTCATTTAAATTTATATATTAAAGTAATAATTTTATGAACTTTTTCAAAACAGATATTTTTTTACTTGAAACGTCCAAAGTCAATAAGTATAAATTTCGAAAGATGAGTATTAGTGATGCTATAAAGTGAAAATACTTAGAATAAATAATGTAAACAAACGTTTAAGTATAGTAAATTAATCTCACATTTAATAATATATCTTTCTTGATATTTGTTATTTTCTTAAAATATTAATTATTTAATTGAATTAAGTTTTACATACATTTTCAGTTATTTTTTGCACTGTAATTTTTTAAATACAGTATGCTATATTTATAAGAATTGCGTTATTTTTACGTCACTAAGTTTTATTCTGTCTTATTTTATTTTATATATAGTTATTATAATGTTTCTTGCTTTGTTTACTATTTAAAATTGTATTCAACTTCACTTTAGTTTTGTCAATATTTATTTAACTATCAGTTATCTCTTAAAACATGCATTAGTTACGTTAATTATAAATACAAAATATTTCAGTACTAACAAAGATACCATAGTCCCATTATTTTTAAAATTTTTTTTATTAAATCAAATTGTTGATAGCCACTCCAAACTGGTTGTATTACCTAGTGAGTGACCTAATATTCACATATATCATAAATTATATTATTTTTATTTATTTATTCTTAAGACACTGATCGTCAAGATATGGGCGAATATAGATTTCGAATGAGTGTGATGAATGTAGTCATTGTTACAAACTAAGGCCGACTATTCCTTAGAAAGTGTCATTTATTAATAGCCTTCATTATGTAATATCATTAAATGTATTTAAATGTTGATGCTATCATTTATATTATTTTAGAAGAAGATAATATGTGTAATAAATAAGTGCAATAAATCTTCTTTTGAATTTGTATTAAAATGGAGTATTTCAGATTATAATCTGGAAAAAGTGAATAGACACTTTTTTCAAATTATCAACTGAACTGTTAGAAGATAGTCAAAATCTTTATGATCATATAATATGAACTGAATTGTTAAAATTCTCACTCATGAGATCCTGAAAGAATTGGTTTACAAGTTATAAGTTGTGCTGATGACCTTGCCCACCTCCGCCGAAGCTGGATGCCTGGGCTCAGTCACTCACCGTGGAATCGACACAAAACAATACATATCTCTGTGGTATTGGCGGGTGTGGCTATACCATTGTTCTCCACAACTAGAAGGTGCAGCTGCTTTATGGACTAATGACTACTACTTCCTCTACAGCCATCTAATAAGCGATCTACTTATATTTATAAATAACAAATTTACTATTTTTTATTTATTAATTACTCTTCAGTTTGACGTTCTTCGGTGGTTTTGTAACGAAAGAAAATATAAAACTAAGGAGTTCATATTTTTTGGGATAAAATTAGAACACATCGTATGAACAGTAATAATAAAAATCAAATAAAAATAGCTGCAAACTTTTATTATTGTTATTATACAGTAACATATAATAACAATCATGACACAACAGAAAATATTACTTTAAGATATTGGGTGACGTAAATAAAATAGAGCTTTTAATTTTACTGGTCCTCTTTAGTACTTCTTTTGTCTAAATACTATATAAATAATTTTACATTTTATAAATATTTACTATTGTATATTTACACTTAGCTTCTATTTTTAGCTTAGGTGATTTTAAATTCCTTCAAAATAATATCAAATGTCTTTGACATTGAGGAAATATAAAATAGTTACATTTAAAAAATAATACTAATAAGAAATATTTTTTAATCGAAATAATATAATTAGCAGTTGATTGAAACAGACTATAAATATATTAAAATTATCACTTCGAATTTTTAACATAATTTTTTATGAATTTAAAGTAACAGAAAAATTATAATAAAACAAGAAAAAGACTGAAATATCTAAAGAATAATAACGCCTTCTTGTTTAAAAAAATTAACAACACATTTTAAAAATAATAGTATAATATCAAGTATTACTCATTTGACCAACGTTGTATTCAAAACTGTCTCAGATATCTTACAATCCACAAAATTAATTAATCAATAATAAGACTACATTTTGTCATCCAAAGAAATCCCAGTGATTCGTTTCTAAAGTAAAGTGTAGTGTACTCTATTACAATACAGTATACTATTTTCTCTTCGAAGGGAGTTTTTATAAATTAACTGAACATAAATTGAATATAAAACACATTGGTTATAAAAAGTTTAAAATATGAAAAACAATAAAATATAATTAATTTTTTGAGAAATAAAATAAATTATTGATTTTTTATATATTGATTAAATTATTATTAATATGTCTACACTTTGTCTTGAATTTAAAATTGGTTTTAACGCTTAGACTAAGACCGATTTATTGTTTAGCTAAAGTGAGCCGTAGATCCGAAAGATTTGCAATATGCCTGCAAATTGTATTAATTATTAATTTTGAAATAAATTCGTAGTGAAATATTATAAAAGTTATACGAGGAAAAAGATGTATTTAGCTTAGCACAAATACGCTACAAACTGTTAGTGTAGATAACACTTTTGTGTCGTAGGTATAGATTTTATTTCAACTCTTAAAAGTTCGTTTCTTGTAAGACATAAATATTTTAAATTTGTTCAATTTAGAATGAAGATTTACTGTTAGAATTTGAGCATGGATATAAAAAATTGATATTGACTGTTTTTCTGCCATGATGAATGTTCTCCTATTGTAATAAATTAGATGTAAAATTGATAACATACAGCATGCAATAATGGATAGCTCAATTTTCTGTGTAAACAAGTTTGAACGTTTGAAAGATACTCATTTGGAATTGAAATTTTTCTATAGTATATTGCTTGTTTAAAATTATGATCTGTTCTACTTAAGCATTTTATTTCTTATCTTTAAGAACTTCGCTCTTTTACTGTAGTTTGTTAGAATGAGGGTAATTATGTTCAATGAATCAGTTTTACGCCTTACACTGAGGGAACACTCGACAGAGGAGAGCACTTCTCTTCTACAAACCGCTAATGGAGCATGAATGGAATTTCGATCAAAACTTTGCCGATTTACGTTAACTGCTTACCCAGCAATTTAACAAAAACACATTTCAAGCTTTGTTACTTTAATAGTTCGGCCGAATTAACGAATTAAAACAAACAACTTTTCAAAATATTGGAATCTACGCGTACATGATTTGGCTATTTAAAGTAACTATAATTTGTTTATTTATAATAATAATCATTATTACCATGAATAAATTAAGTAAAAATGATTCTTCCAAATTATCATTATAGACGGGAGTTAGATAAAATGCCAAAATGGAGGAAATAGAAAGGATAACTGCCTGCATATCTAATACGTGACCTTTTGGAAAAAAAGCTTAAAACGAACTGCAAAAGTACGAACAATAAAAGTATGTATTACATTTTACTATGTGATTTTAATATATGAAACATCCCCGTAAGAAGAAATTATTTTCGAGACTTATTGTTTATTTATTGGATGTTCCAGCTTGACCCCAGAGCGCTCTTACAGCAAATTCTAATATTACAAGGAGTTTAGTAATGCAACAACCAATGGCGTGGTGACGTAAACCAGCTGCAATCATAGCAACGCGTTTATGTTTTGCATTGCTGCCACTTTTCAGTTATCTAAATAAACCAGTTTTTTATAAGCTTCTTGTTTTATATTGTGATCTGAGTGTGAGTAAACATTATGATCGTGGGCTTTCTTATTACATATATTGTCTAACATTTCAGTTTCCTATTGTTTGTATATCGTTATAACCACACTATTTATATATTGTTCTATTTTATTATTTTTTGAACTAATCTTGTATTTTATTACAAGTAAATAATTGTTTTTCGTATGTCAAACGAGGACTATTGGCAACACAATGCGTAGAGCTACAGTTACAATGTACCACTAACAGCGCTCATGTTAGGTCGGAACATTCGTTAATAAAGTATAAAAGAATTTGAAAGAGAATTGCATTAACAAATAAAAGTTACAGTGGGAAAAATAATGAACTAAAACGTTTAAACATATTTTAGATAAATTTTCATTTATAAGTTCTAATCAGCACCTTCTACTAGTGTTCATATTGTGAGATGTTAATATATATGCTTCAAATTTAAATGAGACGTATCACAACAATTATATAGGGTTAGGCGGAAGTCTGGAATAAAAAAGTTTTAAAATAGTAACTATTGAAATAAATGTAATGAAACTTTTGCAGTTATGTACATATCATTATACCAAACTTTTAAACATGTTTTACTCTTTTTTCGCATGACAAGGGGATGGCCCACGAAGGAACACTTAAAAATGTTAGATGCCAGCCTACTTCGAGTTATACCTCATTGTAAAGGTCTTTGTTTGTACAATACAAAAATTCCAACCTCACGTCAAAAAGATGACTCAGTCAGAAAATACAGGCTCTGAAAAAAATTACTGACATATAATAATATACTTCTTAAAAACAAGGATAAGATAGTTATTGTCTGTTTACAGCTATAATTAACAGACAGTGAGAAATTAATTTATTTACACAAAAAAATGTGTAATAATAATTTCCTTAAACTATCTCGAGGGTTACCTACTGTCAAAAGTGTTATAATTATTTTCATTATTTTTATTTTTGTTAATTAACATAGTCTTTCATTACGATTGTGCATAATCAACAACATACTCAACAACAGTAACCTCAAATAGGGATAAATAAATAGCTTTATAACTAAGCAATATTAGTTATATGACATTACATTCTTTGAGAGGCTGTCATCCTTTTGACCTCAGGTTTGTGTTTTTGTATTGTACAAAGAAAGACCTTCAAAATGAGGTATAAATCGAGGTAGTCTTACATTTAACATTGTTAATACTTCCTTAATGGGCCATCCTTTGGCTATGCAAAACACAACTTAAATATGTTTAAATGTTTGTTATAGGGACATGTACATAACTAAAAGGTTTCGTTAAATTAATTTCGATAGGTTTAAAATATATATATTCCAGACTTTCTCCCAACCCTGGCATTCAATTCTTTGAGTGTCTGTATTTTTTGACTGTGTCATTCTTTTGACCTCAGGTTTGCACTTTTGTATTGTACAAAGACTTTTAAAATGAGGTATAATTCGAGGTAGCCTTACGTTTAAAATTCCTAAGACTTCCTTCATGGGGCATCCTCTGGCTATGTGAAAAATAAGTAAAATACGTATAGGGACGTGTACGTAACTAATAAGTTCATTTCATTTGTTTCAATAGTTTAAAAATAATGAATATATTCCAGGCTTTTGTCCAACCCTGTAAATTTTGCATTTTTTACAAATATATTTTTTTCAGTGGATGCAATAGGATTATTGGACTGGAATTATAAAGAGTTCTTTGTTTTTGAAACTAAAGACAAAATAAACGAAACAGTGTTCCTTGTTTATTTTAAACATAACATTATTATAGTTAAATAAGTTTTTATTTTGAAAAAATAAGAATAATAAAACACAATTTATTTAAAATCGTAGTAAAACAGCCACCATAAATCCTACAAAGCCATTTCCTCGAACTACGGTTGATCAGAGTCTTGTTTCAGTTTTGTTTCATACGTTTGGAAGCTACATAGACAATTCGTTATTCACAATGGCTTTTATTGACATTTCTAACTTGTGACGAACCTTATGTATGAATTTTTAAAATTCAATGTTCTTTTTACGGATTCATTGGAAATAGACTATAAAAAGTAGTGGGAGCGGGACTATATATATATAAAAAAAAAAAAAATAGACTTATACAACGAAACTAAATTGAATGGGAAATGTTATTGACAAGCTGGTGACCCCCACAAGAACAGTGTTCGTCACGTAACGGGTCAGTGCATTTTTAGATCACACAGTGATGTAAGTGGGATAAATACTTATATAATAAACTATGAAGTTCGTTTCGTGTACACCTCCCTCATTTTGTATTTTGTTTCAACAACATCGTTCAACAAACGCAAATTTATTAATATGAAATAACTATTTTTTGTCACTTATAAAATTCATTTATTGAATTACTGGACACAATAAATAACAACAGAAACAACATTTAAAATAATATTTATAAATGATTGATTTCAACCTAATAAAAATAAAATTTACTATGTTTTTTTTTAAACCACCCGCATCCCCATTCTCCTGTAAGTAAAATAAATAAACAAAATTCGTACAAGGCAACAAGAAGTAAATTAATATATCGTCAAAGAATTGGTGATTATACTTTTCAGACTAGTGTGACGATTGTGTACGAGCGAATTAAGTTTGTCATTCAAAACTAAGGCTGAATTTTTCTTAGAGTGTCATTAATTAGTGGTTTATGACAAATAAACAGTCAGTGATCAGCTGATCCCTTTTAAAACTTGTTCTGATCCTAGTTTAAAAAATAGTTCAACTAACTATGCCGTTGACCAATTAATTATAATAAAAAGATACATTTATGATAAAAATAACTCATTGAATATACAGAGTTATTAGTTTTTCATTCCGTACTATAAACTGAACGATTCACTTTTCTGGTGACTTGTTATACAAAATGTTTCTGGTAGGTGAACATTTAATTTTAGACATGGCTTATCATCGAGATAGTACGGTGTGACCTTAGTCGTACTCAAGATGAAATGTTGTTCAGTCTGACAGAAAGTCTTTACAGTGGCAAGTTTATGCAAAAGGCGCTCGCTCTCCTCCAAAACAGCTGTTAATAATTTATGTGGAAACTGGAACTCCATAGAGTATGTAGTGACTCATTTGGAATTTAAGGATGTGTTTAGGACAATTCTTTATTTATTATGATACAGTTTTATTATTTTGGCTGTAATGCTATATTTCTTAGTTTAATTTAATTAGCTAGTATACAAAATTATTCGACTTACTACTAAACTCTAAATAGTTTTATTAAGTTTACTGTTTATTAAATATTTATGAGGAAACCTTTGAAAAAATGTTTTATAGTCTGACATGTCCCAGCACAGCTTTTTCGTAATTATGTATTTTTTTATTTGAAGAACCGTGTTTACAGTGAGCTGTTATGGTATCCTTGAAAGTATTCAAATACTATCTTAGTTGAAACTCCTAAAATAAGCATAATAATTATTTAATTATAAAAAACTAGCAAACATACTTCAATATAGTTTAAAACTAATTAAAGTATAAATTATTTTGATTGGAATAAAATTTGTGCAATAACAATTCATAATGGGTAATAAATATAATTTAATCCAGTACACGAACAAAGTATGTAATATAGGTAGTGTCACAGAGGAAAACGAAACAGATGTCGCTTTCTTATGGCCACAGCGAACATCTCAGTGGCCATATGTAGATTACAATTAATGTACACTTTATACATATTAGTAAAAATCACTACGTTAAACCTTGAGGGTTGGGAGGGGGGGGGTAAAGGAGGTATTGACAAGGAGCTGCCAGATAAATCGAGAAATAACTACTGGACACACATTTAGCGCACTATTGGATACGACCTCTGTTTATTTCTTATTTTTGGAACTGTAACAAGGATGATTTTTAAATGTATAGGGCCAAAAGTCGTACCTTTTATATAATGCCTTTTATGGAACCCGCAAAACGCTGAAGAACCATGAGATTCATTTTTATCGTTAATTACTCTCTTCATTAAGCATACTATTTGGTCCAAATATAAAAATATAACATCACGTGATTCAAAAACAAATACCTACAAAAGTAAGGCATGCAGGCTTTCTAAAATAAGATAACGCAAATAACAAGCTATTACCAGATCAAAGAGAGATGAAAATAGTTTAGGGCAGGTTAACAGAAACAGATTCACGCATGGTGTTTGCGCATTCCTCATGAAGGCCGAAAATAACTGAAGATTAAGTGGCGAACAGAACGTTTATAGAGATGCTGAGTATGGAATTAAGGTTCCGCAGAGGATGTCGACCATTGTGCTTTTAATCTCATAAGATCAATGTTATTTGCGAAATTTTTGCTATACCACTTTTATTTATTTATTTATAAGAATAACTGTACGTATGTGGGTGGGTGGGTCTATACCACTACGTATGTGTGTGAGTGGGTGGGTCTATACCACTGTACGTATGTGTGTGGGTGGGTGGGTCTATACCACTGTACGTATGTGTGTGAGTGGGTGGATCTATACCACTGTACGTATGTGGGTGGGTGGGTCTATACCACTGTACGTATGTGGGTGGGTGGGTTTATACCACTGTGCGTATGTGGGTGGGTAGGTGGGTTTATACCACTGTGCGTATGTGGGTGGGTATGTGGGTCTATACCATTGTACGTTTGTGGGTGGGTGGGTCTATACCACTGTACAAAATATTTGGTCAAAAGTTGTTTATGAGGTGTTATTTTAAACGTTTATCATATTAACATTGGGTTTTATTTTCATATTTTGAATACATACGCCAGTTTTGAAAAATGGGTGAAAATAAAAACTTCAAACTAAATATTTTGTATATAATTTTCTATGAGACTAATTAGAAGTTCACAAAGCAATTCCAATGCGCAATATCATTCTTGGTCAAATGCAATTTGTTTGGAAAAAATCGTTTAAGAATAACTGTTTAGTTTGGATACGCGTGATCGGTTGTCAGGCTCGAAAACATTGTTCTTATGGGATTGAAACCAACATGGCCGACAGCCTCTGCTGACTCTTCTGCACCGAATGCACGTAGTTCCTCATAGTATTTGGTGATTATTTAGACACCATATTTATTTGCCCGAAAACAATATATGAGATTAAAGACTCAAAAATTAAAAACACTGAAGTGTACACAAATTTCCTCCTATCCGTAGTTGTGCAATAAGGTCTTAATTGTCAAGTTTCACCCTGGAGGGTACGGGATTTCCTTAAAGTACGTTTTTCGGCCATAATAATAACCATGGAGAGAGATTTAATGTAGGAATAAAGTAACAGCTGTAAAATAAAATGTAAATTATGATATCTATGAAATTATAACAGCTATTTGAGTGTAAATAATGATTTTCATAATATTGAAAAGTTTACTGATCTTTTTCAATGTTAGAGAGTTTGATCAATTCAGTGATTGTTTTGTTTGATCTATGAATATAAAGAGCGAATGCATCTTTTTGTCTGCCCAACAAATTTAAATATTATATTTTTACATGATACACTTTTACCACTAATATTTGTAGTCAAAAGACACATGCCGAGGCTAAGATATCGCGAGTGAAGCAAGCGATGAGATTGGCACGCAAAGCGTGCAGGGGTGTTCCCTTGTCTTTATTATTACCATTTCAAATTTGAATGTAAAAAATATGTTTATTTTCTTACTCATAACAGTCAAGTAATGTAGTTTTGCACTTGAATATTACAAGTAGCGAATAGAGCGTTGCGTGTATTTTTCCATTCAGGATGTCATTATTTACAGAAAACGATCCTGGCACATGCACTTTTCGCATATGACGGCAATTTAGTCGAGTTTAAGACCAATGTGTTATTACGGAAATAGGCGTTGCCTTGGTTGTGTTCAAGGTAAAAGAATGTTTAGTCATATTTAAAGTATTCACATTGTCAGGTTGGTGCAACAGCTGTTTGCTGTTTTAGACAATAGATGTTTATAAGTATTGCGAAAAGCTGCTTTCTGATAGATGATAGTAATGCAATTGTTCCGCTTTAAATGCAGATGGAGTATTTTTAGATTTGTACTTTTCATTTAATTATGTTTATAGATTTAGGTTGAATTCAGTATTCAAAAATTCAAAATCAAAAATCGGTTTATTCTCAAAAAAAAAAAAAAAAGAAAAGAAAAGAAAAGTACAAAAGAAACAATACAAAATATTACTGAGAATGATCCTCTCATGGGCTAAAGCCTGTGCGAGAGGACCGAGTAGTTATCAATAAAACTCTTTCCTGGTGAATGGAACACTTAAGTAACAAAAACACTTAATATCCATATTATGAAATACAATACAAATGACAAATACAAAATAAACTCTCATACCACAGGCCATAGGAGAAAAAAACAAATAATAATGATGATAATATTACATCTAAGAGAGAAGAAACAGAA
Organism: Stictocephala bisonia; assembly: GCA_035578905.1. NCBI lineage: Eukaryota > Metazoa > Arthropoda > Insecta > Hemiptera > Membracidae > Stictocephala > Stictocephala bisonia. The sequence continues at coordinate 1,485,348 of JAQJVL010000167.1, forward strand.
AAAAAATATTAGTAATATCAACAGAATTTGTAAAGTATGTTTTTGTTGATGATAATTGTAATTTATCTAATAAAGTTTTGAGAGAACTTTGAGTTACTCATGGGGGAGGGGTTATATAGCTCCGCTAACTTTCCAACAGTATGTACTTGTGTTTTGTAACCTTTAGAATCCACCATAAATATAAATAACTCAATGAATTTTGAATTTTATTTGGTAAATATAAAAAACGAAAATTAAAACTTTTTAGTAAGACGCAATTTTGCCTTAACAATTTTGTCTACAGCCTAACAATGGATTGGTTCAGATTCTCACCAATAAATGTTATAACATTATTTTTACGTTTTTTTAAAGGTTTAATTTACAAAATGTTAAATTGCAATACAATATAACATTATTACTTATCACACTTCTTAAATGTAAAACAGGATAATTCAGACCATAGTATATTAATAATTTTACAAAAAGGTGTCGTTTGGTGATTCTTAATACTGAATTAATTTTCACTATTCCCCGTGAAATCATCACAAACTAATATTTACAACAAAGCATCATGCGTATTTCCATGTCTATAGTATTTTGCTAATGAATAATTAAGAATTGACGTTTTATTACTAATATGCACATTTAAAGGATATTATCAAGTATTGAAGATAAAGGCAAATCAGATAAATTTGTATTTGTCAACAAAGGAATATCTATTAATCAATTAACTATTTAGCAATGTTAAACAACAGTTTAATCTATTTCAATTGAAATGAAAAAACCGTTATACAGGAAAAGTTAGTAAATAGCCCTGTTATGTACTTAACCTGTTCAAGCTAAATAATATATAGTTAACAGAAAACAAAAATAAAAAATAGTCATTTAAAGAAAATGAAATGGCGTATTGCTGGAAAATTAACAAACATATATAGAAACATATTCAATATTTTAAATAGAAGTTACTATAACATTATTGTACCTCGAGAACATTACTATGGTCAAGGCCGTGCTGTATATAATGACGAACGGTAGAAAAAATAACTATAAAAAATTGTTGGACATCTTTGATCAAAGGGTTTGTAAACTATACTATTCCCTAATTATTTATTTTTAATATTCTGATCGTCAATTTCGAATGAGTGTGATAGATGATCAAATGTAGTCATTGTTACAAACTAAGACCGACTATTCCTTACAAAGTGTCATCAATAACAAATGTATCAGGAAAAAAAGTCAGAAGCTATCAGCTGATCCCTCACAATTTTTGTATGACTTTCATAGGGATCGAACTAAGAACCTTCAGCTTATGAATCTGGGCCTAAGCTACCGACCTATTAAAGTACTTTAACATGGACTAGATTACAGGTAATATAATCAATCATATATAAATTAAAATTATATAATAACGACACACTATTATATTTTATTTAATATTCAAACTAAGAATTAATCCAATAAAGATTAATTAAGAGTATTTATGATTAAAAATGGCAAATTATCATTACAAAGTCGGCACTAGTGGTGCAGTGCTGTAACCCAGCTACTTGGGGACAAAGTGTTGAGCAGATTGTAGGTGATAGGTTCTATTTTTAGTCCTCATAATACCGACACGGCGGCCCCTCATTGATTGCCATCGACGTGGACACTACTAGAGAAGTCTGGGGTGTCCATGTTGGATGGAAGTCAAGGTCCAGATGTTCTGTAGAGAAGAAAATTGATTGTCAGGCTTTTCTGTTAGGTGAAAATCAAACTAACACAACGTGGTTCGGATTCCACGTAAAGCTGTAGGTCACATAGTTGCCCTGGATATTGGGCTATTAATAAATTGTCCTTTCTGAGCTAAGTCGAACTCAGATAGTAACAATGACTACACTCGTTCATATACACTCATCACAATCATTTAGCCCTCATATTCGATCATATCTCTACGATCGGCGTCTTAGAAATGAATAATGAATAATAACAATGTTTCCAGCATGGTATTTATTTATTTTATTTATAACTAAGCAGTGACGTTACAGTTTACCAACCCCGAGAGTCTGTATGTATACATCAACTTGGAATGAGATGTAATGGAGTAAAATAAATCCAGTTGGCGAGAACACGGGGGGGGGGGGAGGCTGTAAATCTCCTTTCATTGCAGATTTGATGTAGGAATTCTTCACTACGAGAGGATACGAAAATTACAAACAATTTAGTTTTTTTAACTATACATCACTATATTTATGTATTCAAATATAGTTTGCATTAGTTATAAATAAATAAATAAAATAACCATGGATAACCTATCGATTACAGAAATTAACATAATAATAATGAAATAATGAAATTTATTCCTTTATAAAAAAACACATTACAGGTTTGAATTACAAAAAGGAATACTAGGTGGCCACATTTACCAGTATTTGTGGCCAACCACTTAAAACTAAAAATATAAATTAAACACTTAAACAAAACTCTTTAAAATCAGTCCAGTCCAACACTGTAAAAACTTAACTCGCCCTCCGCGGCGCCTGAAGTGATAGTAATAAAACAAAAACTAATATGTTAAACTGTAAATAACTGTGTAAAACAAAACACACTATGCTACTAAAATGTATAACTATTTGAAGCTCGTAAAAATTAAACTTATTGGTTGTTATATAAACTAAAACATTTCAAATCTATTTATTAAAAGAAAAAAAAAGAAAAAACAGTAACAAAATTATTTGTTCAAAAACTAAAATAAATTATGTTTAGACATTAACATTAATGGTGAATGGGTAAATTCGATGTATTTTGTAAAACTGTTTGAGTAATTCTGATAGAAGGCTGAAAAGGAAGTTGAAGGAAAAGAGAAGAAATGCTTATTCAAACATAACGCTGTATATCAGTTATAGAGAAGATAAAATTAAGTAAATGAACTATAATATTTGTATAGTTGTTAATATTGCCAAATAGCATAAAGCACAATTAAATACATTCTTATGGGGTAAACAATTTCATACTTAAAGTATACATTTAGAAATATGTTTAGTTATTATATTTTTTTTCCCACTGCACCAATCTCATTTTACAGACATGAGAATTAAGAAAATTTCAATAAAAGACTAAATAGATTCAAAAGGAATTTTCCGTTTTTTTTTCTTGAATTAAATTTAAAGTAGGAACTTTTCAGTCTCTTAGAGCATAATGAATTAGTAACTGTATACATAATTAAAAAAATAAATAAAAAAATACAAACACAGTTATGGGTGAGAAGAAAGGTACTGTAGGTTTCACACTGACATGAATCGGTAAAGTATATAGGAAATCTGATCTCGCTTTCCAGACAATATTCACAGAATAAAGGGCATGGTAAATATCATGGGGGTATAAATCATCGAAGAAACCCCATTATTCTTAAGTAAAAACTTCTCTAAAGGCTTTACTGATTTGTTTATTAAACATTTAGTTAAAGATACAATATTTAGATAAACTGTAACTTAAATTTAACAAAAGTTTAAAATACTTAATTGTTCTAACAAAAAATTATTAAATATACCTGCAAGGTAAATGTAAAACAATGTTTTACCACAGGCTAAAGAAAAATGTTGTAAAGTTGATCCAGACGGTATATTTTATCGTCTTAGATTATGATATATTATGTTTTGTAATAATTTAAAATAAAATTATCGTTTTACTTTAAATAATTATGGGGTGTATCAGTAAAGATAAATATAATCCCACAAACTGCCACTGGAACAGGGTTATAAACATAAATAACCCGTGGGGACAGCTCACTGGCCAGTACTGACAGGTGTTCGGAACACGTCCGGGGTGACGAAGTCGATTGGCTGACTGCCAAAACTCGATTTGACAATCGAATATGAGGTTGTATTGTATAACGGTGGATAAACATTGGTCAGGGTGACGATCGATTGATTCATTGTCTGCCAAAAATCGATTTAACTATCAAATATGAGTGAACTGTGGCCAATTTTGTCTAACGGTAGATTAACGTTCGTTTCAGTGACGATGTAGAATTGCTGACCGCCAAAACTCGACTAAACAAACGAATATGAGTGAACTGTGATCGAATATTGCCTTACAGTGATCACTGTTGTTCTGAGTGACGATGTCGATTGACTATCTCCCTAAACTCGATTTAACAATCAAATATGAGAGAAGTGTGATCAATATTGCCCGAAAGTGTACTAATGTTGTTCTCAGTGACGATGTCGATTGAATATCTACTAAAACTCGATCAAACAAGTTATGAGGAAACTGTGAGCAATATTGGCTAACAGTAGATTAAAGTTTATCTCAGTAACGATGTCGACTAGCTGAATGCCAAAACTCAATTTTATTTTCGAATGGAAGTAAACTCTGAGAATGTAAGTACTATCAATCAGTGCATAACCATTGGTCTGAATGATGATGTCGATATGTTCTTATTCTTACTTATTCTTACATATGAGACGCCGACACAACGTTGTTGGTATTTTAAGGCGAATATGAATGGTTATACGAGTGTAGGATGAGTGTGATGAGTGTAGTCTGGTTACTAACTGAGTTCAACTGTTCCTCAGGAAGGGAAATTTATTAATAGCCCAACAGCCAGGGCAACTAAGGGACCTACAGCTTTACGTGGAATCCGAACCTTTTTTTTTTTTGTTCTAATTTCTAATTTGTTCTAAAAACGAATTTCTGAGCTAAGTCGAACTCATATAGTAACAATGACTACACTCGTTCATCTACACTCATTCATGCCTCATATTCGCCCATATCTCTACGATCGGCGTCTTAGAGATGAATAATGAATAATGAACCACGTAGTGCTGGTCTGATTTTCAGCTAATTGACAAGCCTGATAGTCAGTTATCTCCACCACACAACATCCGCACAATGATTACCACCCAACATGGACACCCCAGACTTCTCTAGTAGTGTCCACGCCGATAGCAACCATCAAGCGGACGCCATGTCGGTATTATGAGGACCGAGCATCCAACCTATCGCCTACAATCTCCCAAACACTTTGTCCCCATGTAGCTGGGTTACAGCACTGCGCCACCAGTGCCGACTCTGTTCTCTGCCGATACTCGATTTCACAATCGAATGGAAATGAACTGATAATGTAAGTATTGTCAGACAGTGCATTAACGTTGGTCTGACTGATGGTGTTGATAGGTTGGTTGCCAAAACTCGATTTTACAATTGAATACCAGTAAACTCAGGACATTTTTTGAGACGTTGGATTAATGTTTCTTTGCCTGTTCCTGTTATTCTTTAAGTTTATAACCACGATATTCGAATGAAATGGAAATCCCTCTACTCTCTATTGCCTTTGTTGACTCCTAAGTGTATTCAAGCTTAGTTAAGATTTACGGCGCAATTTTAATTAATTAACTTTATACGGTAGTTAAAGGCACTGCAACCGTAATGAATGTATCCTTGACGTTGATAAGTTGACGTGATAATCTAAAGTCAGTCCTCGTGTTATCGAACTTGGTTAACTAATAATAAAATAAGTTACACTAAATATATAAACTTAAATAATAACTATTTTTACAAATTTCATGGTCTCTGACGAGCCCGGATTTGCTGGAATTGTATAGTGGTTAGAAAGACTGGTTGTGTAACAATTACGAAACAATATTCTTGGTAAAAATCCAATAATTGAAAATTAATTACTTTGGCTAGATTTTTAAAGGTAAAATGCATTCCATTATCATTCAAATAAATACAGTAATATAAAGTAATGTTTTTTAGAAGTACGTTAACAAAACAATAAAGTGCATTGTCTTGAATGTTAACCCATTTAAAATTCCGGTATATTGTCAGAGGTTTTAACAATCCTTAAAATCAGTTTTCTGTCTTCAAACTCAAATTGAATTCATGTTGGTCAAGTAATTTTTATCATAACCAATATTCTTTCTCCGGTGATTGTAGAAAAAATCAAATTAAATTTTTAGAAACGACTTTTTGACTTTTGTTATTTCGTTTGCTTATTGTTTCGATACCCCCTGAAGTAAATAATGTCACTGTACGTGTATGGATGGGCGGGTGGATCAGTAAGTTACCACTGTACGTGTATGGGTGGGCGGGCGGGTTCAACCCTATGACCGCAATCGGTGGAATGAACCCTCGTCGTAACTAAAGATTATTATTAATGGTTCTTTTCGCGTAGTATACTCGGAACAAGTACAAAATAGTTTATAAGTAACTGTTGTAAGTTTTTACTGAGAATTAATTATAATATTTTTATAATTTTTAATAATACTCTTTAGTTACTTTACTCAGTAGCTTTTTGTAAAGTATCTCAATGCTCACTACATTTTCTGTATTATCGTCTTAAAGTTAACCAGGAGAAGTTAGAGCTAAAGAGCCTTCTCTAACACTTAAACTGGGGACCAACGGCTTTATGTGACATCCGAACCACAGGAGTGGCAGGGCAAAATCTATTAGAGGTCACATAGAAAATCGAACCCGGACCGGCTGTGCGACAAGCCAGCCCCTTAGCCCCTTACCTACGGCCACACCATAAATAAGGGAGTTATATTTTATTGGAATTTATATAATTTATTGTAAGTTATAAATAGCTTTCAAACATGCATTTTGCCAGTAGAATACTGGCTTATTGTACATATTTTTCCAGTTATTTGTTTTACAAACTTATTATATTATTATATACATATTTGTATTTTTTATTAATTATGAGCTTATTAGATTAATTATTAAAAACTATTTTCATTTTTCAAATTCTATGGAGGCATTTCTCCGTAGGAATACAAATTCCCAATTCGTTGAACGGATAAAATTATTTACTTATGAATAATAAACATATGTATTTGAAATATATTCCCACACTTTGGGACATTTCTGCGTGAGTAAAAAAGACCACAGTTTCTACAGTATAACATTTATTGCGCCAATATTTTGCGATCTGTTATAACCAACAATTTATATCATCACAGTGAAATTATGATGAGTTCAAATTCAAAGTGAATAAAGTTTCAGCTTAAGTGTTCTCGATGTTGGGTGGCAGATGAGTTTGCTGAAAATTAAACGTCATGTATGATAATATTATATTTAATAGTAGTGTATAAATATAAGCCTACTCAGAGGGTAAAGCTTCGGACAGCAGATTTCATGGTCCAAGGTTCAAATCCCCAACTAAGCTAACGGTCGTACTTCACTGGTTGAATAAAGATCACGCACGGGTATGTGAACTGACGACAGATTTATTTTTTGTTTTCCTTAGAAAAATATTAGGTTAGTTAAGTGTCATGGAATGTATATATGTCGATAAATTACGTAGACAAGGAGAATTGTAAAATAAGTATTGCGTTATAAAAAGTTCAACTTTTTTAACTAATCGTTGGTTAAAATAGGTAATAAATTGTTAATATCATATGATCATAATTTATCACATAGCTGTTTATCTTGGTAACTACACATAACTACATATAATCAATTAAAACGCATTACAAATCATATAGAACATGAAGACAAATCACGTTTTATAAGAAGAAGTTAATAGAAAATCTTGTGAAACATTTTAGTTATATGTTTATATAACTGTATAAGCATTTGATAAATATGTTATTGGATTCATTTCGGTTAGTTACACTGAACTAATATGTTAAATTGAAGGTGGGTGTGTCACGAAACTGGCCGGCCCTGGACAGAAATACTTTCGTTGCCTGCGAACACGTTAGTTGGAACTGTCAAAATGATGTCGGGTCTTCATTAGTTATATTCGTTGCCAGACACTAAGTTTTTATTACTTAAACTGTTACTGATGTTATTTGAGTTCCAAAATGTCACTCGTTGAAACAAAGAAAATATTTGTTATGAGTAGGTTAGTTTAACAAGTTCTAAATATTTGTTATGAGTAGGTTAGTTTAACATGTTCTAAATATTTGTTATGAGTATGTTAGTTTAACAAGTTCTAAATATTTGTTATGAGTAGGTTAGTTTAACATGTTCTAAATCAGTAGTGCCTTAAAATATTTTGTTTGAGTACCGAAAAACATATACCCATTATAAAAACAAATAAAACGTAATTTAAATATTTTAAGTGTCATATTAAATTTAAGATAATTTTTATAACAACAGTTTTTATATGATTGTTGAAAATGTTATGTTGCTTCATAGCTTATTTTCTGTTGTTCTGTTCTGTTAGATATTATTAAAAATTGTTTTAGTTTATTTATGGTCTATTAATTTTTAATATCTGTACAGATTGTATATATGTCTATATTTTAACCGATGTATTCGATTTATATATTGGAGTTATAAAGAAGTTTGTAATATGATTTATAGCATATTTGAGAAATATTTTTGTTTATTTTTTTGGTATACATACAGTTTATTTAATTCTATTACTTTACCATTTTTTCATGTAATTTTCATATCTTATTGTTTTTGACAAAGGTTTTTCCCAATTATGTAAAAACATATTAAAATGTGATAAATTTATATTTAGTAGATTAATTTTACATAACAGATACTAAGATCCCATTGCAGTATGTTATATTGTATTTAATTACACACGTAGGTGTGTGCGTGCGAGTGTGTGTGTGTGTGCGTGCGTGCGTGCGTGCGTGCGTGCGTGCGTGTGTGTGTGTGTGTGTGTGTGTGTGTGTGTGTGTGTGTGTGTGTGTGTGTGTGTGTGTGTGTGTGTGTGTGTGTGTGTGTGTGTGTGTGTGTGTGTGTGTGTGTGTGTGTGTGTGTGTGTGTGTGTGTGTGTGTGTGTGTGTGTGTGTGTGTGTGTGTGTGTGTGTGTGTGTGTGTGTGTGTGTGTGTGTGTGTCATAATATTGAGTTTTGATTGTATCATTGAAATGTGCAGCAACCTTTCAGTTTACACAGTATCCAGTTTACAACAGCTGATGTTTTGTGTAGTTTACTACTGTACTTAATTATTTTTAATTTTGAAAGTTTTTCCTACCACAATTTTATTCTATTTGTTTTTATTTAACAGCTGTTAATCAAATAAATCAATCAATTAATATAGCTTCACAAGAAATCAAAACATAAAAATATAAACAGTTAAAAAAATTAACACATGGTTTAATTTAATTTTGATATATTTAAAACCCACAGCTGATATTCTTTTTATATTTGACTTATTATACCTTCATGCATCTTGCTATTTGATTAACATTGAAACTTTAGAAGTCCAAGGGACGGAGCCCTGAGGGATTAAAGAAACGGGAATAGCACAGAAACCTTCCCTGGGGTATATAGAACAACTTCCCCAAGTTTCATGGCGATCGGCTGGACGGTTTGGTAGCGCATAAAGGATAGACAAACAAACATACATTGGATTTTATAGATATAGATAGATTTCCCATCCAATGTTAAATTTTGAGTCTCAAAATATCAGCTGTTGTGGTCCATTGTGGAGCGCTATGTAGTCCCATGTAAATGTAATGCAGTTTAAACCAGCTGTGGTTGCGGGCCACACAAACTAACGAAATTACTGCCACAAATATTCCTATTATATGGTTTATCTATTGGAGGTTTATATAATCAATGGTATTATCCAATAAGGATATGAATTTAAACATGACAATTTTAGCAAGAAAGGAAACTATGCTTGTCTGAAATATTTGTGTGGAAAGAAGATTTTATATGACCAAATCGGATTGTGTGAGAGTGGTTTCCCACCACATAGGATTATGTACCCAATCACGCTTAAGGGTGAAGTGTCGTGAGGTAGGGTACATTAAGTTTTTATGTTGATGGATTAAGACGCTGAGGCCAGTGATTTATTTAAAATCATGTTTCTGCTAAATATTGGGTTTCATATAATTAATCCTTAAGTACGTGTATCGTACCTACTAAATATTGGGTTTCATATAATTAATCCACAAGTACGTGTATCGTACCTACTAAATATTGGGTTTCATATAATTAATCCACAAGTAGGTGTATCGTACCTACTAAATATTGGGTTTCATATAATTAATCCACAAGTACGTGTATCGTACCTACTAAATATTGGGTTTCATATAATTAATCCACAAGTACGTGTATCGTACCTACTAAATATTGGGTTTCATATAATTAATCCACAAGTACGTGTATCGTACCTACTAAATATTGGGTTTCATAAAATTAATCCACAAGTACGTGTATCGTACCTACTAAATATTGGGTTTCATATAATTAATCCACAAGTACGTGTATCGTACCTACTAAATATTGGGTTTCATATAATTAATCCACAAGTACGTGTATCGTACCTACTAATCCACAAGTACGTGTATCATACCTAAATATTGGGTTTCATATAATTAATCCACAAGTACGTGTATCGTACCTACTAAATGTTAGTTAAAGACGCCTCGAAGGATGTGTTATAAATGATCAAAATGTATTTTGTTTTAGTTTCATTTCATTTGCCGTAAAGCTTATGATTTTATAAAATCTACACACGTATTTATACTATATATCTTGTAACTGCTCATTCCATTCACAGGCATACATTTTTGCAGTAAAAATTTTATAAACAAAGATGGTTAATTTAGTTTTTATCATTGGCTTTTGATACATGTTTGACTGTCGTCCAACAAGTGTATGTTTTAGCAAAAATACATGCCCTATTTTGTACTTGGCTGGTCTTCCCAATCATTCGACGTATGCCGTGATTAAAATATTTTCTTGGTATACATACACTTAAATCGAGGTATTAATGATTTAAAATAAAACATTTTTAATTAACTTTTTATAAATTCAACTTATTACACTTCTAATTTGTACGATCTATGATACTATCTTTATGTACTGAATAGTTGTACTTCTTTGGTGATGTAAAACTGTATATGAGGTATAGTTTTCAACTAATAAGTACTGGAGTTAAAATACTAAAAAAAAAACTGATCAAGCCTATAATGTTAAATGAATGTGCAAACAGTAGATATGTTCTGCACTAAAATAAGCATATTATGAAATACAAAAATTAACATATAAAATCCTTTTGAAATTCGTTAGAAGTGCTGATAGAGAGCAACGCCCTTGCTGATAGAGTGCAACAGCCTTGCTGATAGAGAGTCGGTCTTGCTGATAAGAGCCACGGCCTTGCTGATAGAGTGCAACAGCCTTGCTGATAGAGTACCGCACCTTTTCTAATGCAGTGCCTCACAATCCGATAAAACACAACACGTGTGTTAGTCCTGTAAAAGTTGCCCGGGGGGTAATATTCTGTGAGAAATTGATTCCTTGGTCCAAATGCTAATGAGACAGCTGTCTGCGTGGGCTATATAAGTCATCTAGTTTGCCCAAGGCCACAGGATCTGTGGTTTGTTAGATGTAGTCTACCCATTGAACACAGATGATTCTTGTTTCAGAGCATAATTTGTAGAGATAATATTGCATTGAAGAGTGAGAGCAGTGGAGAGTGATTCTATGAGGAAATGTGTTAAAATTCAGACTCTGTATTAACTAAAGATGAAGCTAATTGCGGTAGTTTAAATTACACTAAGATTGTTTTGAAACTATGGTACCGTTATTTGGAATGGGTAATTTGCATACACAAATAGGTATACATTGTACCAAACAAAAATAGATAATATTATCTGCAATAGTTTATTAAATCTTATAAAAGAGATATTTGAATCACATGAACATTTATTTTCTCTAGTAAGATATATTTTATTTCATTCGGCACGACTGTTTTCACCCCGTAAATCACGGAACTGGCATCGCAATTTGCCACCGCTGAGAGTCTGCCAGTATATATCAAGTGGAAATAAGATGTAAAGAAGTAAAATAAATCCTGTTGACGTGAGCATAAGAGTCAAGGAGAGGGTGGTGATAAATTCTACTCCCCCTCCCAGATGCTACTCTGAACTTCCTCAACAAGTAAATAAAATAAAATAGAAAAGTAAACTAGTTAGCCTCCGAGCCAACCACCTATTTTGGCTAAAAGCAATTAACTGTCTCCAAGCCAACAATTTATAACTAAAAAATTTAAATAAATTTCAGTTTTGTGAAAACATAATGTTCTATGTTTAGTTTGAAATGTAATACATTTGATTTGTTTTACTATCTGCTTTAAAGCAAAACATTATTTCAATAAATATATTTGTTTTATTAGATTTGTTGCTTTTATATGTATGTATAAGTGGAGAGTAAGGAATCAGAAAAATAACAAAGAACCCACCGGTAATAGTTAGGAGACTATTTTTATCTCACTAAAGAACGGATGTCGACAAAAGTCACTGCAACTAAAACTTATGGAGCAAACCAATTAGTGATAGAATAATGGGAAGTATTTTCAAAGGTACCTTGTATTATTATCAACTACATTAAATACATTTTTATAGTAAACTGATATTGTTATACGCTACATTAGATACATTTTGAAAGTAAACTGATATTGTTATACGCTACATTAGATACATTTTGAAAGTAAACTGATATTGTTATACGCTACATTAGATACATTTTGAAAGTAAACTGATATTGTTATACGCTACTATACATAGATTTCTAAAGTAAACTGATATTGTTGTACGCTACATTAGATAGATCTTTTAAACAAACTGATTTTGCTATCAGCTACATTAAATACATTTTAAAAGTAAACTGATATTGTTATACGCTAAATTAGATACATATTGAAAGTAAACTGATATTGTTATACGCTACTATACACAGATTTCTAAAGTAAACTGATATTGTTATACGCTACTCTAAATAGATTTTTAAAATAAACTGATATTGTTGTACGCTACATTAGATAGATTTTTAAAGGAACCTGATATTGTTATACGTTATATTAGATATATTTTTTAAGTAAACTGATATTGTTATCCGCTACATTAAATAGATTTTGAAAGTAAACTGATATTGTTATACTCTACATTAAATACATTTTGAAAGTAAACTGATATTGTTGTAGATCTACATTACATTACTACATTAGATCCATTTTTAAAGGAAACTGATATTGTTATCCACTATATTAAATATATTGAAAAATAAACCTGTTATTGTTATCCACAAGATTATAAGGATAACAATTAAGGATTATCTAAGGGAAAAAAATAGATTATTTAAGGAACCCGATTTTTTTCTCCACTTTATGGGACCCATTTTTAAAGCTACCAGCTATTTTTATCAGCTACAAAGGACACCATCAGATCTAGGCCTACTGCTGTTCACCACTGCACAGGACCATGTACTGTTCTCCGCTACATTTGACCTAAATACTACATCGGAAGTAAGCACCAAGAGCAATTCCCTGTCCCACACTAATAAGGAGGAATGAGCGATTACTTTTGAAACGTGGGGAAATGGGTAGAATAGTACATAGGGGAAAATTTTTCCCTACTAAATTCTACCCCTCTTAATAAAACCTAGTCTGTACAAAACATATAGTTTATGTAACGATGTTTAACGTCCATTACAACTTAATATTATGGTAATTAAGTAAGTTTTCTATACAGTTTATAAGTTTGATTTTTTTTTAAACCTTTGATGAGATTTAAATTCAATATAAGTAATTTGCGGAAGTTTTTATAAATCACTCAAATATATTTTGTACAGTTAATTATTGTACTAAAAACTAATTATTTGTAACATTAATCCATCGTAATCTATAAGTATGTAATGTTGAAGGTTATTTAATAAATTTATATGTGTTAGTTAAATAGAAATAGCCTTATATGTAAGAAAGGTAGTTTTTAGCACCTGAAGATGGCACGAGTTTTTTAACGGTCGAAATGTTGTGTTAGTTTTAGGAACACTTGAAACTTGAAGCTTTGGAAAATATCCATAATATGAACAATCCGATGCTACGAAATAATTTTCAATCAATAATTAATATTTTTTAATCTTGATTTTTTATCAATAATTTATAATATATCACATAAATGAAACACTTTGAATCTTTAACACTCACTTGTCATTAAATTAGATAACGTGATACCACAGATTGTTATCACATTCCAGCAAACTATGTATCTCATACCTGAAACAAAAGGAGGAATTGTAATAATATATGTTACTATATTTCAACTTAGTTCTGTAAATCAAATATTTAAAATCATTTACGGTACATAGTAAATAATGTTGTTCCTGATGGCTTTTACAATAATTCCAAGTCACAAACATTATTTTGAAGGATTTAGTAACATTATTAGTTTCTTACTAAGGGCCATAGTAAAGCCATCTTTCTTGGTAAGTGGTATAATTTTAACCACCACACAAACAAATCATCAATCAGCTTATTTAAAAGTAATTTGTAAATAAACCATAATCGTAAATCCATACTACCAAAAATTTAATATTAAATAAATAAAATACTTGAATAAAGTAAAATCCATTATTTTAATATTAAAAATTGATTTTGTAAAATGGGATTGAAAACAATAATAATATAATTGACAGTAAATTAAGCAAATTACACAGTCAATAATAAATTCAGTTGTGAAAAATTATTCACAACTGAATTTATTTTCAGGTAGAATGTTACATATATGTACCAAATATATTCTTACGATTAACCAAAAATATTTGTAAAATAATTTCTCAATGTATAAATTAATACAATATTTGTATTTTATCAATACAACATATTATAGATTTCTGCATATTTTTTTTATTAGAATTACTATTTAACTAGTGTTATTATAACACTAAATTATATAAGATCAGTGGATTTCAACAAAGTATTATAGGTACAAATAAAATATAATTCACTACAGAAATTAATGTATTGAAAAACTATGTATTTTTAAACATTTTACTGTGAGTTATTGATATTTTTTAATATTTAATTAATGAATACCACACATGAATTAACTCTTAGCTCATTAATAACTTATATTAAAAATAAAATAAAGTCTTCTATAAATATGTGAGTAGTTATTTACTGAGTATGTGGGTAGCAAAATGTTTTCATGACCTTACGTCTAATTTGCTTTTCTTTTGCTTAAAAACCGTACTTGGTTTGACTAATGAAGTGACATGAGTTGAATAAAATATGGAGTTGTTCAAACATGTTAACCAAGAATGTGAGTGAACGACAGGCTCTTGGCCACCTTTCAGTTGAATCAGTGTAGGCCTACATTGTGTAATAGTTATCGGCAGTGATATTTACTATCATTTATTATCAGACGCATGTAGAGATATGAGTGAATATGAGGAGTGAATTATAATATGATGAGTGTAGATGAACGAGTGTAGCCTATGTTGACTTTTTCTAAGAAAGAGCCTTTAATAATAGTACAGTAGCAAGGGAAACTAAGGGATTCTTGCTTTACGTGGAATCTGAACCACGTACTATTGGTCTAATTTTCAGCTAACTGACAATTCTGATACTCAGTTTTCCTTCATAAATAACATCTGGACCCCGAAAATCACCTAACTTTGACACCCCAGATTTCTTTAGTAGAGTTCATATCAAGGGCAACAATTAAGCGAACGCCATGTTATTAATAAGAGGACCAAGCAAACCTAACGCCATGTTGTTAATAAGAGGACCAAGCAAAGAACCTAACGCCATGTTGTTAATAAGAGGACCATGGAAAGAACCTAACGCCATGTTGTTAATAAGAGGACCAAGCAAAGAACCAATCGCCATGTTGTTGATAAAAGGACCAATCAAAGAACTAATCGCCATGTTGTTAATAAGAGGACCAAGCAAAGAACCAATCGCCATGTTGTTAATTAGAGGACCAAGCAAAGAACCAATCGCCATGTTGTTAATAAGAGGACCAAGCAAAGAACCAATCGCCATGTTGTTAATAAGAGGACCAAGCAAAGAACCAATCGTCATGTTGTTAATAAGAGGACCAAGCAAAGAACCAATCGCCATGTTGTTAATAAGAGGACCAAGGAAAGAACCTAACGCCATGTTGTTAATTAGAGGACCAAGCAAAGAACCAATCGCCATGTTGTTTATAAGAGGAGCAAGCAAAGAACCAATCGCCATGTTGTTAATAAGAGGACCAAGCAAAGAACCAATCGCCATGTTGTTCGTAAGAGGACCAAGCAAAGTTCCTAACGCTATGTTGTTAATAAGAGGATCTAGAAAAGAACCTAACGCCATGTTGTTAATAAGAGGACCATGCAAAGAACCAATCGCCTATTTCTATATTTAGGATTTTTGATTTTAGCTCTCAGTAAGGTAACCGGATAATATCTTTAGAAAATAATTGAAAAGAGCAAAGAATTGAAAAGAGCAAAACTTATCTATCCCGCCCGGAGTGCTTAATTGAATAAGATTGATCTACTTACAACGGAAGTCTTGCCTAATCGTTAACGTTTGTTTAATTCAGGGCTCCAGGATTGCTGCAAGGCGGGATGTTATCGCCAAGATAGATCTTCACCGCGAATGGTGTTATTAGCGTCCTTTTTTCTTTAGTTAATAAAATAAAATGCTTAAAACATCATGTGTAATAAGATGAAGCTTTTATTGATTTTACATAGAGTGCTCGTGATGGTTAAAACGTTTTGAATAAGTTTTATTAAAATCATAATTTATCTTTAGGTTCTTATTTTTTATGCATTATTAACTAAACATATGTTGAATTAAAAGTTGTTATAATATATTCTTAAAAAAACTAGCAATGCATATTTGTGTGATATCAAGAGGTATATTAATAATAAAACTATCAGTGTTGTTTTATTTTTCTATCATTCAATAATATATTTATGCGTTTTATTAATAATTGTTTAGTTATTACATTATACGTGGATTGTATCATTTTATATTAAAGAGACAATTAAACCTCTAAGGAAAAAATATTCTTATAGAATACATGGCTAAGATACGTATTCAATACAATGGTAAAAATAATATGCCTTGTTAACGTTTCAAAAAAATCGTAAACTAGGGAATACCCATGCACGATTTACGTGCCAACCCCGTGACTCGCTGTGCTCGTGACACCTTGGCCTGCGACTTTCGACTACCAATATTTGTAGGTAAAGTGTAACACGTCAAATCATAATAATAAATTTACTTACAGTTTTTCACTCACGTTTATGCCGTTGCTACCTATTTATTAGTAAAAACACGAAATGATATTACTTAAACTACTTCAGACGTGTTCATTTTATTTGTTTTGTTTAACAGATGAAGGTTAAATAAATAAATACAATAACTGCATTAGTAAAAAATAGATTAACATTCATCCTTCCTTCAAACTTAAAGTCCAGTAGAGCGAAGCCCTACAGTTGGGTTTAAATAAAACCATGCTTACAACCTTATCTATGCTTAACAATCTAACCTCACTATTATTATTATTACTGATGAGAAGCTTATTTACTTTGATTGCTTATCAAAGACATAATCCTATTCAATATTACAAACTTAAATATCTAGGAATTTACTTAGATAGGCGACTGAAATGGCAGAGCCATATCTGGAATAAACGATTGCAACTAAATACAAAATTTTCTAAAATGTATTGGCTTTTTGGAAAAAGATTCCACCTCTCCACTGAAAATAAACTATTACTGTACAAACTTGTCTTGAAGCCAGTATGGACATATGGCATACAGTTGTGGGGGACAGCATCATTATCAAATCTGAACATTATTCAACGTTTCCAGTCAAAGGTACTGAGAACTATATTGCAAGCTCCATGGTATGTTAGGAATGCAGTAATCCACAAAGACACAAGAATTGACTACGTGCAAGATGAAATCTCAAAGTTTAGTTTACGTTACCTACAGAAGCTTGAAGCACATGAAAACCATCTTGCTGTGAATTTGTTGGACAATAGTCAACACATTTACAGACTAAAAAAAGCATGACTTCCTTAGTTTAAGTGAACGATTTTAATCCATTATGTTGTTTACATTCTTTGGAAGGTAATCAACCATTGTTATTTAAAATAGATCGAATTTACTTATTGTTCATTATTGAATAGATTGTAAATATTAAATAAATGTTATATAAAAAAAAAATACAAACTCTATTATTAACAACATTCCAACAGCTGTTAAAATTGTATGGATATCATTATTGACATTTGAACAGCTGTTCTAACTTCTTAATTCCTTTAAATCTCTCACCATATTATTCTTATAGCCGAAAAACGAATTTGAGAGCTTCCCATACCATTCAGGGTGAAAGTATTGAAGAGTGAAGATCTTATTGCACAAATTTGAACAAATGAAAGTTTTTTGGCACCTCAACCTTTTAAATTGGTCAATAAATAAATAAGGAGGGAGTTATAACTAGAATCTACATTTTCTGGTGACAATCGCGTCAAGTTACTATCTACAATATTTACAAGATAACCAGACGTTTCGCACATACTGTGATGTGGCAGTCTTAGAGAAACCACTGAGGATGCCACATCACAGTATGGGTGAAACGTCTGCTTATCTTGTAAATATTGTAGAACCAAAATTTAAATCAAAATTAAGACGCTTTTTAGTGTCGAACGTGTTCTACTCGGTGGACGAGTTCATGGACAACATATAGGGGGTATCATCGGCTTGAGATCAAATTTATTTTTGAGATCAAATTTATTTTCGCGATTACAAATCCTGTTGTATGGCTGAAGTGTCCACAACACAATGTTTTTTTCTGTCTTATTTTGTACATCCTTTTGACGCATGCTATGCAATATTTGTATTGTCCTACAGCAATAAAGAAGTTTATTATTATTATTATTATTATTATGTAGATAGTACCTTGACGTGGTTGTCTCCGGAAAGTGTAGATTCTAGTTATGACACCGGCCGCTAAAGCCTAAGTTCTAAGGGAGGAGTTACGTTAGCAAAAACTGGCTTTGCGTATAATATAAGGATGTGGAAAGTGTGCACACATGATGTTTTTGGCTGGAAAATATTCAAATAAGTAAACAGATAGAGTAAGTAGCCTTTTCATTACTGAAATAAAATCTTTTTTTATATATTTTGATTTATTGTAAACAGTTATTGTTAATCTATCATGAAATACACTGTAATATCATTAGCATTTAAATATCATTAGGATGCACTGTAGATTTGGCGTTCGTCGTGGTCTTTTTTTGCGAGATTCAATTGATGGAAATAATTCGAGTTAGATTTAAAGAAGTGTCTCTGTAAACAGAATTTAGATAGAACGTTAGGTAAAGAGGAAAAGAGAGCCCTTCAACATAAACTATGCGGTTTACATAGTCAGCCTGACAACTTAATCTAAAATTGAAATCAATGTTTAAACACTGGATTCAGAGACACTAACATTGCGCTTGCGCCGACAGTTGCGTTCTGTATTAGTTCTGTATGTATTTGCCTGCAAAACAGTTGTCCGAGCGCTTATTTTAAACCATTCACCGTTAGAAAACAGCACATGGGTCTGTCTCTTTCCATAGTTAATATTAATAGGTACAATATTATGATTGGCTAGAAGCTAGGTTCATTAAACACAACAGCTGCGTGAACTAGGTGGTCTAATACCCATATGAGTTGAACCAATCAATTTTCAGATTAAAGTGGAGCCTAAGTGGCAGTAAACCTGGGGCCGTCTATTGTAGAGTCACGCACGGTGTGAGCCGCACTCACCTGTATCGTGTACGTATATATTTGACGTGCTATACGGGGTGATTGAATCTTAGTGTTTTTAATGTTGCTGGGTTATTGTACATGGTGTTTGGGGTAAAACAGTGGTTTTAGAAATGTGTATTCAAATTCCTCTTTCAATAGCGATTTTTAAAGGTGTTTTATAAAATTAGTGACCTGTGACTAAAAAGTAAGTTTTTTTTATGACACTCGAAATAAAATACCCAAATGTGGGGTATATTCTTAAAGAGTGCTAAATTTACATCAGAATAAGCTGTTTATTGTTACGATTTATTATCTTTTATTGTAGTTTAAGGTGAATGAAAGTACAAAATTTTTAATTTTTACAAATTCACTTATAACTTTAATAGGAATTTTCATTGCCAAAAAGCGAATGTAAAAGGTGTCAAACTATCTTAAAAACTTGCCTAATAAATCCTTTTTTATTTGGTATATTGAACTTAAAGAACGTCTTTTGTTGGCTGACACAGCTTTACGTTTTATATAACTGAAATCACGTGTTTCAATAAATTATTTTACAGTCTTTTTATTGTCTTGAACTTTTATGCACCTTAAACTACAATAAAAGGTAATAAAGCTTAACGAAAAACAGTTTATCCTGATGTAAATCTAACGCTCTCTAAGAATATACCACTTTTTTTGAGTATTTTATTTTGAGTATAATAGTATTTTATTTCACTAATTTTGTAACAAATCTTTAAAAAACCGCTATTGAAATTGGAATTTGAATTAAAATGTTCTAAAACCACCGTTTTGTTCCAAATACCACGTACAATAACCCAGTAAAATGTTAAACACTAAGTTCCAATCACTCTGTATGTGATAGGTACTAAATGTGATAGTAAGTTGATTACTACTAGTAACGCAGACATAACTACTGAGTTAAGACTAAGGTCATTTGTAAAGAAGCATCGCAAGACGGTTTGTGAAACAACAGTGAAGCCAGCTGATTATCGGTTCGTTCCTCTATTTTAAAATCTTAAAACAGGTTGTAACTGTTTGCTGTTTTCTACTTAAATGAAAGGAATTTATTATTTAAATGCAAATTAATATAGTAATGTCAAGAAAAATGCTTTAAAATATGTTGCAGACTTAGAGTCGAAAGCAGAAGTACAACAAATAGTTGTTTACACACAAGAAAAATACCCAATTGACACTTTAGAGCTTAACTCATATGCTTATCGTTTTATAGTACGTACAAAGACATAATAAGCTAATAAGAATGAGTCCTACGTATAAAACAAATATACAAAATGTTTCAAGACACCTGTTTTTATTTCAGATTATACACTAAAGCAGACAGATACATTAAATTGACAAGCTTTATGTTTAGTGATTAAATTACTCGCAATAGTTACCTGGTTAAATAAAATCACATAATACACGATTTGGCAGTGAGAACTCATTACTCTTGGTATTTATGTTCTGTAATTTTGGAAGGTACTTCATAAACTGTTAGTGATATTTCGATATAATTACTAATAGCAAGAATTTCGTAAACTGTTATTAGTACAAATTTCGTTTTAGTATGTAGCTGCATCAACTCTTAATAATTTATGTTCAGTAACTCTTATCCGAAATTTACTTTAGTAAAAGTACCCAAGAGAACATGGTGAATATTTGAATTATTACTTGTTTATATCGTTAGTATAATGTTTCCATAAAAATATGTTGGAGGATCTGTGAAGTATTTATATAAGACCACTCTTGAAACATATTTACAACTATGGGCTGGTTTCAGTAAAATCACCTTCAAAGTGTGCATTTACATGGTGAAAGTTTATGAAACGATCAACTCTATACCATATACTTAGAAGTTATGGGGTGAAACTCTCCTACCTCCGTTTTGAGAAGTCCGTAATAAAGGCCACCAGGCTCTTGTTTAACGGTTACTTTATATTTACGACATACTTTATTACATTTAATCAAAGCAAATAACCAGTTTTGAAAGTTATCGGCAGTATTCTTGTCGCTGATGAATTAAATAATTCAGATGTTGTAGAACCAAATGGGCTCGTAGTTCTAAAATTAGCATCCAGTTAAATTACAATTTTATATTCTTATTTGTTGAAATCTAAAAATTACCTCGAGTGTAACTAACAGAAGAGTGTTTGTGTTACAATGGATCATAGATGTATTGGACGCATTAGATTGTTATTATTAGGGACATTAATGTTAATAGACATGGAAATTGGGTTGATGTTTTTCCTGATTTGAACCAATAAATAGAAATAAATAAACGATGTGTGAGTGGTGACTCACGAGTGGATGTGAAGAGAGACATCTTAACGATCAGTGGTAATTAACTAGTGAAGGTGAAAAGAAACAGAATAATGTCAGACAGTTGGTGGAAGTTCGCGAATGGATGGGAAGTATAACGGCTTAAGGATCGGACAGTTAGTGGTAATTCACTAGCAGAGGAGAAGTGAAACAGCTTAACGTTCAGAGAGTTAGTGGTGATTCACTAGTAGAGGGGAAGTGAAACAGCTTAATGATCAGACAGTTAGTGGTGATTAACTAGTAGAGGGGAAGTAAGACGGCTTAACGATCAGACAGTTAATGGTGATTCACTAGTAGAGGGGAAGTAAAACAGCTTAACGATCAGACAATTAGTGGTAATTCACTAGTAAAGGGGAAGTGAAATAGCTTAACGATCAGACAGTTAGTGGTGATTCACTAGTAGAGGGGAAGTGAAACAGCTTAACGATCAGACAGTTAGTGGTAATTCACAAGTAGAGGGGAAGTAAAACGGCTTAACGATCAGACAGTTGGTGGTAATTCACTAGTACAGGAGAAGTGAAACGGCTTATCGATCAGACAGTTAGTGGTAATTCACTAGTAGAGGGAAAGTAAAACGGCTTAACGATCAGACAGTTAATGGTAATTCACTAGTAGAGGAAAAGTAAAACGGCTTAACGATCAGACAGTTAGTGGTGATTCACTAGTAGAGGGGAAGTGAAACAGCTTAACGATCAGACAGTTAGTGGTAATTCACTAGTAAAGGGCAAGTGAAATAGCTTAAAGATCAGACAGTTAGTGGTGATTCACTAGTAGAGGGAAAGTAAAACGGCTTAACGATCAGACAGTTAATGGTAATTCACTAGTAGAGGGAAAGTAAAATGGCTTAACGATCAGACAGTTAATGGTAATTCACTAGTAGAGGGGAAGTGAAATAGCTTAATGATCAGACAGTTAGTGGTGATTCACTAGTAGAGGGGAAGTGAAACAGCTTAACGATCAGACAGTTAGTGGTAATTCACTAGTAAAGGGAAAGTAAAACGGCTTAACGATCAGACAGTTAATGGTAATTCACTAGTAGAGGGGAAGTGAAATAGCTTAACGATCAGACAGTTAGTGGTGATTCACTAGTAGAGGGGAAGTGAAACAGCTTAACGATCAGACAGTTAGTGGTAATTCACTAGTAAAGGGCAAGTGAAATAGCTTAACTATCAGACAGTTAGTGGTGATTCACTAGTAGAGGGAAAGTAAAACGGCTTAACGATCAGACAGTTAATGGTAATTCACTAGTAGAGGGAAAGTAAAACGGCTTAACGATCAGACAGTTAATGGTAATTCACTAGTAGAGGGGAAGTGAAACAGCTTAAAGATCAGACAGTTAGTGGTAATTCACTAGTAGAGGGAAAGTAAAACGGCTTAACGATCAGACAGTTAATGGTAATTCACTAGTAGAGGGGAAGTGAAATAGCTTAACGATCAGACAGTTAATGGTGATTCACTAGTAGAGGGGAAGTGAACTAGCTTAACGATCAGACAGTTAATGGTGATTCACTAGTAGAGGGGAAGTGAAACAGTTTAACGATCAGACAGTTAGTGGTAATTCACTAGTAGAGGGGAAGTGAAACAGCTTAACGATCAGACAGTTAGTGGTAATTCACTAGTAGAGGGGAAGTGAAACAGCTTAATGTGCGCATGATCACAACAGGGCGTATCAGAGCATTGATAGCTTCTTGTAGGTGTAAGGAGCTATCAATACATTTCAATTGCTCCTTACCACTCAAATACATATCACTTTAAATACTCAAATACTTTGAAATTTTAGTAATTACTAGCTGTAGCCGCCCGCTTCGCTGGTCATAATATTGAGTTTGATTTAGAACCTAATAGCTGAAAGAATTCGAGCATTTTTTCTTCTTCTTCCAATATTAGATTTTTTAGGAGGCATGTCATAAAAAGTAAACTGCAAAACAAATAATTATTTATTTTTTATTTTCACTTTTCACCACATGTTTTAATTACCGAGGAAAAAAGGTTAACACCAAATACAGATCACCTGATCAAGTAAAAGTAGTGTGTGCTACACTCTCAAGGTGAAATGTAGAACTACAATAAATCAAAACATATACAGTACTGTTGTTGTAAGAACTTCAATCTGCTTATGGCATGTGAAACTACATTAAACCACACAGTCATATGTTTATTGTAAACAATTCAGATTCTTCATTTGAATAACATGGGATCTTTAGGAGCCCGTGGGGCGGGACCCTGTGGACAGATCTGCATCAAACTTCACAGAAACCATCTCGGGAGTACACAGGACAACATCCTAAAGTTTCATGGCGATCGGTTGGATGGTTTGGCAGCGCATAAACTTCAAACATATACATATATACAAACATCCTCTTTTATAAATATAGATTATTTATTTCTTTATTTAATTTTTGTATAGAGATAGCTTATGATTATGAAATTAATATTTGTATTTTCATTGTAATATTTGTAATATTGAAATATTGTTTGATTTTTTACTGTAAGGACTTAAGGTGGCCGTTTGGCTTCACGAAATACAACAAAAACAAAAGTGTTAATTTTAGGAATATAGTCTATAAAAATTATAGTATCGAATCACTTGGAGTGTCGTCAGTTGATTTTTTAAATTGGGTATTCTTAAAAACAGTTAATAGGTCCATACATGAAACCCTTAACTTAACGCTTTAGAAATAAATGAAAAACTCGTCATACCATCTAATAGTCAACAATATTGCACCTTTAATAATATCTTTATTAATACAGTGTTCTCAACAACTCATACAGCAATAAACATGAACCGTACATTTGAAATCCGCATGTTTTAGTCCACTTAAGTATGTCTACTACAAGGCTATTAACTTTCCAGTGGTGGCTTGGATGTTTAGGAAACGCCAAGAGAGAAAACACCTCAAGATGTAACTAAACATAGAGAAGAGTATTTAACTGTAACGTTGGTCCTAAATGTTATTATTGTAATGTTTTAGGAAATAGCAATTTTTCTATTATTATTCCCTGACGATAAATACTAATGGTATTAACCATGTGGCTTTAAGATAAATACCTGATTTTTACGTTCCATTTTTAATTCATATATAAATGCACATCAATTATACTGCACTAGGGGACACCCCTGCACGCTTCGCGTGCCAACCCCGACTCTCGCTGCACTCGATACACCTCAGCCTTCGCCTCGGCATGCGACTTTGACTGCAAATAATAGTATATTAACTGTATAACCTAAAATCACAAAATTAAATATATTTATAGTATTTAAATCACAATACTTTCGTCGCTATATATTAGTATAAATACCCAATGGTATTACTTAGCCTATTACAAACGTGTTCATTTCATTTTTTAATGTTTTTTGTTGTTCTTATGTATAATAGCTGAAGATTAAACTTTTAATGTATCAATAGTTTAATGTCAAACATACAAAAATAAATAAATGTTTATTTGTTTACAAAATAGCTGTTATTAATTTACTTAAACAACCCAATGTTATTCTTATGGAAAAAGGAAATTTTGAGGGGCTGTTTGTACCCCTTAGAAATGGAATTTCGAAAAATCCTTTCTTAATGCGCCTCTAGGCCATATGTACTAAATTTCATGTTTCTATCTTTTACAAATTTTGTTACGTGATGTTTAATAAGTCGGTGAGTCTGGACTTGTTTTTTTTTTTATATATTTAGGTTAATTTTGAAGCTTACTTGCCTGGACATTCAGCACTGGAGCTGCGGGTTTACAGGCTTCACACCACAGATATATGGGTGACAGTTGTCAAACACAGTTCAAAGAGTCTATTTGAACTGAATGGCGCTAGACAGTAAGTGGTTATTGGTCTGCCAGAGGATCTATTGACTAATATATGTCGGGATTAATTGCTGTCAACTCGAGGTGTTAGTTATGTGGCGTCATTGGTGACAGTCGACTTCCACTCAGCATCTTGTAAAACAGTCAACCCTTAATTGGTCTCGTGGGGTCTTTTGATTAAATAATAATAAATTCACGTGGGGAAAGTTATAATAAATTCGATTATAAACATATTATATTACTGTATATTATTATTTTACCCCACTATATGTTTTGTATCAAAATGAAGCAGAATGGGCGTTATAAATGAGCGAGTTGTATTTTTTATATTTAAAAAAAGCTTTACAAAAATAGTCACTTTTGTAATGTGTGAAGTTGACACAAGCTTTTTTCCCAATATTTAGTTATTTACTTTAAATCGTTTTCGTGTTTTCTTTGTTTTATGAATTGTCTGCTTTGTAGCTACTAGAATCAACAAAACCTCTGCTTATCATTATTAACAAATGTAATATTATACTGTCTATAAAATAAGTAGGCCTATTAAATGTATTTCCATAAAATTTACAGTTTTTTCATAAATTGCGCACGTAAAACTTGTTTATAATCAACTAATAGAACACCTAAAATGAGTGTAAACATAACATTTTATTTATCTCAAAAATAAAAAAAAACTAATATCTATTTGCGTCTCAAAAGACCCCACATGACTAGTTAAGTGTTAAACCGATTTCCTATGCATATCAGTGAAAAGGCATTCGCCAACATCTAATTTATTTTACTAAGGATAGTATATTAAATTAAAGGACTAATATATACAAATACAAGAAAATAATTTTGGGAATATTTTAGCCCCTACAACACATAATATTGACTGTAATTATAAGTTTCACAGTGAAAATTTTGTATCGAAATAATTTTGGAAATATTTAGCCCCTACAACACATAATATTGACTGTAATTATAAGTTGCGCAATGAAAATTTTGTATCGACAATATTCTGCATGAAAACCAATCACAAGTGGTTCTCCTCAAGAATATTGTGGTGAGATATGAAGTTATCTACTTTCTCCGTTTAAAGGATCAAGGAAATTTGGGATTGGGTTGTCGGAAGGTTGCAGTCTTTTAACAAAACTTACGCACGTATTGGCGAAATATTAGTTTTGATTTGTCGCTTTTATTAAAGACTTTAAAAAAACAAAGTTATTCTCGTTTGACATTCGATATTACAACGATTTAAGACTCGTGCTTGATTGTAAAAGTTGATTAAATGGTTATTAATCAAGTGTGGACATCTGGTTAGAAATGCGAATATAACGGTGTGAGATTGGCACACGCTTAAAACAGAAAAATTAAATACTTTAAACATAAATAAAATGATTTTGTTATTACTAAAAATAATTCAAAATTTAAACTCATAGAATAATTTATGTACACTGTAAAAATACGTTCCTAAAGTTGGTGACAATGTATACAACTATTAATGGAAATATATCGAGAGTATATGACTGAATTATAATAAATAGATTTAATAATGTAATGAACTATAATATATTTACATTGAATACTTAAGCCCAAATGTGTTATGTAATGGAGTTGTGTTTATTTATAACTAATGGATTGTTGTTTATGAAATCATGTATCCAACATTTTTATAATGGAAAATGATTATGGTTAGAGAAATTGATCAATGGATTATAACTTTATAGCATATATACCTTATGCTTATGCTACCTCGTAAATAAAATGCGAGATATCGAACCACCGCAGTAAAAGGTCGACGTAAATTTATGACACTATATATTTTTAATTGACATTAATGTACAAAACAATATAGGCAATATGCGTAAGATCAGATTGTCTGGGTGTACCGGATCTATAGTAGTCTAGAGAACAGCTCCTGAAATTATGGTACCCTGGAGGTCTTGATCATCTCGAGTGCAAACTCTCTATTTAGACACATACCTTGGGGCCTCGGATACGAGCAATCACTAACTCACTGCCATATAATAACTAATTCTCTGACTTCTTATTAATATAGATATATACTGTCGGTTTCAAAATTTATTGCACTCGAGATTGGACCTCTAGTATAAATAAAATATTTATTCAATTTCCACAAATCAAATAGATAATTTAATTTTTCGTCTAACCGTATGAATTAAAAGTTTTATTTCCAGCTAAAAATATTTTTACTATGTTTTACAGAACAAAAAAATTAATGTTTAGTACTTTTTTAACAAGGTTCTAATTTAAATTTGTACCAAAAAAGTTATTAAGTTGCATAGTAAAATTTTTATGCATAGTATGCGTGATTCTTGGTGTGTTTTCTTTGATAGAAAATGTTTTTGATATTATTGTAAACTCTTTCAATATCAAAATTGTCTAATCGTACAGCCTTACAATATGGCTTAAAATTAGTGGATTGAAAAATAAAATACAAATATACAAAATCACAATAACATTTATGTACAGTTGGTTAGGTTTGAATTTTACTGTGTAAATATTTTACTTTTAGATTAAATTCGTGAAAAATATAAATCTTAGACTATAAATAAAATAGGCGAAAACACGAGACCGGTATACATGATTTGTTAGTAATTGAGGTAAAATAATGCGAAATTTCCCTTCTTTGAATAAACATTTTCACAGATACAGAATGACAAGAAGAAAGAACGGATAAAGACCTTGATTGATTGTTTTACCCATCAATAGGTTTGATGTAAAAATGATTACATCCAGCGTGTTGTGATTGATAGTGTGTTATTGTTTTTGTGTAAACAAGGTTGAACA
This sequence comes from Stictocephala bisonia, assembly GCA_035578905.1. NCBI lineage: Eukaryota > Metazoa > Arthropoda > Insecta > Hemiptera > Membracidae > Stictocephala > Stictocephala bisonia. The sequence continues at coordinate 1,513,700 of JAQJVL010000167.1, forward strand.
TTTGAGATATCATCCACTATCATTTTCGTTATCAGGCGGAACATGATATATATGTCATTATATTGTGAATTACTAATTTTATTTCTGAATTATTTAGGTTTTTAGGGCTAGAAAGTGGGATTGCCTGTTCCGAAATTCCTTTGGTAAGCGATTTGAAAGGATTCACACACTCACACAAAATTTGAAGTTATGCCTTAAAATTGTCTTATAGGTATATTTTTTAATGAGTAAAATAACACAAAAATATAGGTGCATTGCGTAGTCAATAAAGGATAGAGAGTTTTTATACCCACCTTTCTTTTTAGCCTTATGTTTAAATAATGAAATCGTTTCGTACTTTTAACATTGTCATTCTTTTGTTTTAAGACTTTTGTAAAAATTACATTCTGGAGCATGTTTTATTTCAGTTTCATTAAATTGTTTAATGATAAAATCGAGAAAATAATTTTTTCAATGCAATAACATTATTAAAAAAGAAAACTTTTTTATAACATTTGTTGTCCTCATATTTGTTTTTAGTCTTATTTATAGCTTTAAATGTATAAATTTGAATCTTCTTTTTTGTTTCTTTGTGATTAAGAGTGGTCAGAGAATAGTTAACATGGTTTACTGAAGTCTATCACAACATCATTTTTACATATTATTTATATTGTAACTAATTTTATTGTTTTTTTATCTAGTAACATTCACTATTTTGTATCAAATTAATACTACTGCTTACATGATTATGAACACATGAGTATATTACAAGTACATTCTAATACACAATCACTTGGGCACACACAGTTAACATTATTAATCCCATAAATTCGAATAGAAACAGTTTGCAGGTTTGTACATTTTCTGTCCGGTATGCGAACAATTTTTAACACGTATGCTTATCATACAGTGGCCTTAAGATAACATGCCATAAAGCCTTAACCTTGGCCACATTGAAGGTAAAATTATTTCAGTCACACAGAAAGTATTTACAGCCTCTGGTTGATGTAACAGCTGTTTACCGTACTTGACTACAGCTGTTATTTATTGAGGCAAGAAGCACGACTGTATTATTTAGTTGAAGCACGACTGAATTGTTTAGTTGAAGTACGACTTATTGTTTAGTTTAAGCATGACTGTATTGTTTAGTTTAAGCACGACTTTTTTGTTTAGTTGAAGCACGACTGTATTGTTTAGTTGAAGCACGACAGTATTGTTTAGTTTAAGCATGACTGTATTGTTTAGTTTAAGCACGACTTTTTTGTTTAGTTGAAGCACGACTGTATTGTTTAGTTGAAGCACGACAGTATTGTTTAGTTTAAGCATGACTGTATTGTTTAGTTTAAGCACGACTTTTTTGTTTAGTTGAAGCACGACTGTATTGTTTAGTTTAAGCATGACTGTATTGATTAGTTTAAGCACGACTTTTTTGTTTAGTTGAAGCACGACAGTATTGTTTAGTTTAAGCATGACTGTATTGTTTAGTTTAAGCACGACTTTTTTGTTTAGTTGAAGCACGACTGTATTGTTTAGTTGAAGCACGACAGTATTGTTTAGTTTAAGCATGACTGTAATGTTTAGTTTAAGCACGACTTTTTTGTTTAGTTGAAGCACGACTGTATTGTTTAGTTTAAGCATGACTGTATTGTTTAGTTTAAGCACGACTTTTTTGTTTAGTTGAAGCACGACTGTATTGTTAGGTTGAAGCACGACTGAATTGTTTAGTTGAAGTGCGACTTATTGTTTAGTTTAAGCATGACTGTATTGTTTAGTTTAAGCACGACTTTTTTGTTTAGTTGAAGCACGACTGTATTGTTTAGTTGAAGCACAACAGTATTGTTTAGTTTAAGCATGACGGTATTGTTTAGTTTAAGCACGACTTTTTTGTTTAGTTGAAGCACGACTGTATTGTTTAGTTTAAGCATGACTGTATTGATTAGTTTAAGCACGACTTTTTTGTTTAGTTGAAGCACGACAGTATTGTTTAGTTTAAGCATGACTGTATTGTTTAGTTTAAGCACGACTTTTTTGTTTAGTTGAAGCACGACTGTATTGTTTAGTTGAAGCACGACAGTATTGTTTAGTTTAAGCATGACTGTAATGTTTAGTTTAAGCACGACTTTTTTGTTTAGTTGAAGCACGACTGTATTGTTTAGTTTAAGCATGACTGTATTGTTTAGTTTAAGCACGACTTTTTTGTTTAGTTGAAGCACGACTGTATTGTTAGGTTGAAGCACGACTGAATTGTTTAGTTGAAGTGCGACTTATTGTTTAGTTTAAGCATGACTGTATTGTTTAGTTTAAGCACGACTTTTTTGTTTAGTTGAAGCACGACTGTATTGTTTAGTTGAAGCACAACAGTATTGTTTAGTTTAAGCATGACTGTATTGTTTAGTTTAAGCACGACTTTTTTGTTTAGTTGAAGCACGACTGTATTGTTTAGTTTAAGCACGACTTTTTTGTTTAGTTGAAGCACGACTGTATTGTTTAGTTGAAGCACGACTGAATTGTTTAGTTGAAGTACGACTGTATTGTTAAGTTTAAGCACGACTGTATTGTTTAGTTTAAGCACGACTTTTTTGTTTAGTTGAAGCATGACTGTATTGTTTAGTTGAAGCAAGAGAGTATTGTTTAGTTGAAGCTCAACTGTATCGTTTAGTTGAAGCACGACTATATTGTTTAGTTTAAGCACGACTTTTTTGTTTAGTTGAAGCACGACTGTATTGTTTAGTTTAAGCTCGACTTTTTTGTTTAGTTGAAGCACGATTGTATTGTTTAGTTGAAGCACGACTGAATTGTTTAGTTGAAGTACGACTGTATTGTTTAGTTTAAGCATGACTATATTGTTTAGTTTAAGCACGACTTTTTTGTTTAGTTGAAGCACGACTGTATTGTTTAGTTGAAGGAAGACAGTATTGTTTAGTTGAAGCTCAACTGTATCGTTTAGTTGAAGCACGACTGTATTGTTTAGTAGAAGCACGACTGTATAGTTTAGTTTAAGCACGACTGTATTGTTTAGTTGAAGCACGACTGAATTGTTTAGTTGAAGTACGACTGTATTGTTTAGTTTAAGCATGACTGTATTGTTTAGTTTAAGCATGACTTTTTTGTTTAGTTGAAGCACGACTGTATTGTTTAGTTTAAGCACGACTTTTTTGTTTAGTTGAAGCACGACTGTATTGTTTAGTTGAAGCACGACTGAATTGTTTAGTTGAAGTACGACTGTATTGTTTAGTTTAAGCATGACTGTATTGTTTAGTTTAAGCACGACTTTTTTGTTTAGTTGAAACACGACTGTATTGTTTAGTTGAAGCAAGACAGTATTGTTTAGTTGAAGCTCAACTGTATCGTTTAGTTGAAGCACGACTGTATTGTTTAGTAGAAGCACGACTGTATAATTTAGTTTAAGCACGACTGTATTGTTTAGTAGAAGCACGACTGTATAGTTTAGTTTAAGCACGACTGTATTGTTTAGTTGAAGCACAACTGTATTGTTTATTTGATGCACGACTGTATTGTTTAGTTGAAACACGACTGTATAGTTTAGTTTAAGCACGACTATATTGTTCAGTAGAAGCACGACTATATTGTTTAGTTGAAGCACAACTGTATTGTTTATTTGATGCACGACTGTATTGTTTAGTTGAAACACGACTGTATAGTTTAGTTTAAGCACGACTATATTGTTTAGTAGAAGCACGACTGTATAGTTTAGTTTAAGCACGACTGTATTGTTTAGTTGAAGCACAACTGTATTGTTTATTTGATGCACGACTGTATTGTTTAGTTGAAACACGACTGTATAGTTTAGTTTAAGCACGACTATATTGTTTAGTAGAAGCACGACTGTATTGTTTAGTAGAAGCACGACTGTATAGTTTAGTTTAAGCACGACTGTATTGTTTAGTTGAAGCACAACTGTATTGTTTATTTGATGCACGACTGTATAGTTTAGTTGAAGCACGACTGTATAGTTTAGTTGAAGCACGACTGTATTGTTTAGTTGAAACACGACTGTATAGTTTAGTTTAAGCACGACTATATTGTTTAGTAGAAGCACGACTGTATAGTTTAGTTTAAGCACGACTGTATTGTTTAGTTGAACCACAACTGTATTGTTTATTTGATGCACGACTGTATAGTTTAGTTGAAACACGACTGTATAGTTTAGTTTAAGCACGACTATATTGTTTAGTAGAAGCACGACTGTATAGTTTAGTTTAAGCACGACTGTATTGTTTAGTTGAAGCACAACTGTATTGTTTATTTGATGCACGACTGTATTGTTTAGTTGAAACACGACTGTATAGTTTAGTTTAAGCACGACTATATTGTTTAGTAGAAGCACGACTGTATAGTTTAGTTTAAGCACGACTGTATTGTTTAGTTGAAGCACAACTGTATTGTTTAGTTGAAGCACGACTGTATAGTTTAGTTGAAGCACGACTGTATAGTTTAGTTGAAGCACGACTGTATTGTTTAGTTGAAGCACGACTGTATTGTTTGCTTCAAATCATATATGGTATGATGGTTTATCTATATTTTTATTGATCATTTTTATTAGTGGTAACATAATAGTTAACATTCAAATTCAGTATGGAGGGGAGAATTATTAATTAGTTAGTATTATATGTGAACACACGTTAATAATAATAATAATAATTAAAAGGAATATACAGAGGTGGATTTTATATTTTGAATTGAAATGTGTGGAATCATCTTTGGCTAAAAAAGTAGATTAATAATTAATACAAAATTAATTGATAGAATTTACTATAAATTAGGGAGCTATGTCTTTCTGTCGAATTTGTAGGGTGGGGCAGGCGGGGGATATGGGGGGGGATAGGTATACATTGCTTGTTCGTTAGTGAGTCAGGATCTATACTACTCTAGTGGCAGTTGCGATAAAATCTAGAACTAAATTTCCAAGAGTGCCCTTAAAGTGGAAATTGCTATAAAAATTGCTATTCTTATTTGAAAATTTTCTTCAATATATATATAATTCAAAAATGCATTTAAATACTTTAACAAATGTTAAACAAATTTAAATACTATACTGTCATATAGTCAAATACAGCACCATTATTTTATTTAACCATTTTCAACAAAATTCACGTTTATTATTGTCCTATTGGATTCTCACATTACATCGCAATTCCACTGCCAAATGATCAAAATTAAAACTTTCCATATCACAAGAAACAAAACGAATTCGAGTAAAATAATTTAAAGAGGGGAAAGATGTGGTGAAATAGCCGAAACAGATTCACCCTAAATGAAAGCAATAATCTAATATAAAATAAAACAATGGGGTTCTAAATCTAATTACTTAGGTGATAACTCTGATGAATATTGTACCAATAACACAAAATATTTCCCATCTTGATTTCTCTGAAATATTTTACTATGGAAAACCTTTTATTTAATCCAACACTTGTTCACAATTTTATATGAAACTGAAAGAGAATATGTGCAAGTTAATAGATTACATAAACTAGAAAATAAAATAAGGGAAACTGTGGTACAATAATATTAACATAACAGTTGACTGAAGACACATACCCAAGAAATCACTGTCATAAAGTGTATGAATTAAACATTGTTTCTTAATACTAAACAAGAATAAATATATACATCTGAAAGGTTGACACTAAAAATAAAGTATTGCTAAATAATTCGAAGATAAAGTAAGAAAAACATTGAAAAAATATTATATTAAAAGAAAACACTCAATTAATCACCTTGTTATATCATACAACAGTTACTTTGTTATATCTTACAACAGTTACTTTGTTAAATCATACAACAGTTACATTGTTATATCATACAACAGTTACTTTGTTATATCATACAACAGTTACTTTGTTATATCATACAACAGTTACCTTGTTATATCATACAACAGTTACTTTGTTATATCATACAACAGTTACCTTGTTATATCATACAACAGTTACCTTGTTATATCATACAACAGTTACCTTGTTATATCATACAACAGTTACTTTGTTATATCATACAACAGTTACTTTGTTATATCACAAACCCCTTAGACGTCATGAGTAGAAAACTGTTTTAAAGCATCATATTTATTATAAATAATACATTGAATTAAAAAGCATTTTATACATTTGAAGCAGTACCGAATCAGTTATCAACACTTAATTGTCCTATCGTAATATGATTTTACACGTACCTAAAACAAGTACAAAACAATTATTTAGGTAGAGATATTTAATTGATGAAAATGTAAATAATATAATCGAAAATATACATACTGACTATTTTACAGACTAAAAGTAAAATAAAACTAGCAAAGGGTTACCGGTCTCTCGAAGGAAAATAAAGGAGTGACATCAGGAACAGCTATTCATAACTATTGCTTTTTTTTTTTTTTTTTTTATGAAACGGACACAAAGGAAATAATTGATCAAATGAATTTCAAAATGGGCGAAGAAACTTTACAGTAATGGTTTTGAATAAAAGTAAACTTTATGATTATTTTTATTTAATTAATAATACACGAAATTTGAAGCAAAATATAGGATAGTTAAGTATTATGGCTTCTCTGTATTTAGGTAGTTTATAACCAGACAAATTATGTCTGGATCGCTAACATAAATAGCCCTGATGGGACAACACGACCATTACCACAGCTAAAACTGACAGGTGTTACCAATGACTATACAAAATAACGACGTCGAGTGGCTGGTTCCCAAAACGTAATTTAGTACCTGAGTGTGGGTAAACTTTGAGTATCGTTGTGTATATTGGTGAGATAATGTTGGTAATTTACACTCATTTGTTTGTTTAGTATTAAGTCATATCGTCAGGATTTGAGTGAATTTGAGTCGTGAGTATATTTCTTACTTCGGGTGTATAGGTTAGCCAATTTCGATCGGCTGATTCCCAAAATTTAACGTGGAATCGTACCAGAGTATGAGTAAACTTTCGTTGTATTGTACATTGGTTGAGTGCATTTTGTAATTTAAATTTGTTTACATACTTACATTAAGATGCAGATCGCCAAGACTTGAGTGAATATTAGGTGTAGTCTTTGTTACCAACTAAGATCTTATAATCTTTAGACAGGCCCATGCTAAGACTTTGCAACCAAGGTATTTACAGTTTAGCATCGAATCCAAACCACGTAGCACTGGTCTGATTTTCGACTAACTGACAAGCCTGATACTAGTTTTTCTATTCTAAACAACATCATAATCCTTACGACAGACACACTTGACTTCTCCATTAGTGTGTAAGCCGATAGCGACTATTGACTAGACGTCATTACCACTGTACGTGTATGGGTGGGCGGGTGGGGTCATAGCCTCTGTACGTGTATGGGTGGGTGGGTGGGTCATTGCCACTGTACATTTATGGGTGGGCGGGTGGCTCATTACCTCTGTACATGTATGGGTGGGCCGGTGGGTCATTACCTCTGTACGTGTATGGGTGGGTGGGTGGGTTATTACCACTGCACATGTATGGGTGGGTGGGTGGGTCATTACCACTGCACATGTATGGGTGGGCGGGTGGGTCATTACCTCTGTACGTGTATGGGTGGGTGGGTGGGTCATTACCTCTTTACGTGTATGGGTGGGTGGGTGGGTGATTGCCACTGTACGTTTATGGGTGGGCGGGTGGGTCATTATCTCTGTACGTGTATGGGTGGGTAGGTGGGTCATTGCCTCTGTACGTGTATGGGTGGGCGGGTGGGTCATTACCTCTGTATGTGTATGGGTGGGTGGGTGGGTCATTACCTCTTTGCGTGTATGGGTGGGTCATTGCCTCTCTACGTTTATGGGTGGGCGGGTGGGTCATTACCTCTGTACGTGTATTTCATTACCTATGTACGTGTATGGGTGGGCGAGTAGGTCTGGTATAAATTAATGTGTTGAGATTGTTAATTTAAATTGTAAATATATTAATACGTAAATCCATGTAATTGATCATAGATCTATATTCTATGTGGAATGAGCAGGGGTAAGACTAAGAACGAAATCGGCTTCTTCTTAAAAAGGAAGAAAACCACACAGTTTTGGGTAGTTATCGATATGGCCTAACTCCATATCTTCTTATTTATAACGTTGAAAATAATTTCATTAACCTGTCAATAAATTCCAGTTTTCAATTTATTCTAAGTTACGAGGATTTTGAAAAGAAAATATAGTTTAGAAAACTCAACTCCATAGTAGCTGGATTACAGCACTACGCCAGAGTACCAAGTTAAATTATTTCCATAGTTGCATATAAGATATTAATTAATTTAAATAGAAACGTTTCCACTTAAATACAAATGCAATTTAGTTTAAGCAAGGTACAAGAGCTAGATTATTGAGATTTTAAGTTAATTCTTTGGCTTTGAAATATAATACCTGTATTCATGATATTTTTAGAGTTAATTAAAACTGGTTAGAAACATAAATATGGTCTTGTTTAGTACTATCATTCACCTAATTACATTACAAATTTACCTTATATTTAATGTTATTAAAACATTCTTTTGCTTATGAATGTGTCGAACCAGCTTTACAAACTTAGGCTCCACAATAAGTTCAAACTATAACTCAGAGCATGTTTTTGATAATCATTTTAATTTGGAAATAAATGTTTTCAATCGCTTTTTCAAGGTATGTGTGTTCTAGTAGAATTATTACTGATTTTAGTGTTTTGATTTAAAAAATCAACTCTACATTGATCAAGTTGAACATTTAAAACATGAAGCATGACGTTTAACAAAGTGTCTTTGAAGGTGATGATGGATACGTATTAAGGTACGACAGCGTAAGAAGTAAATAAACTGTTTTTAGTTTCGATAAAAACAGTGTTAGGTTTTATATTTAAAACTTATTTCGCCATGTTAATATTTAATTATTGTTCTTCTAATTTGCAATTACCTATCTTTTGTAAGGTAATTTACGCACACTTTTAGTTCATACACTTACAAAACGCTCACTCTTTTAGTATAGTGACAACTAATATGTCTTATCTCAAATCAAGTAATTTCTAGAAACACGTTTATCTACGCGAAAATCACAGTTATGTTCCATTGAGAATGATTTAGTGGAAATACATGCTAAAAATAAATATCAATTTTCATTAAATGTCATCTTTTACTCACTTTAGTATATCATACATATTTTATAAACAGTAGTATTACAGAAAATAAAATTGTGTATATATAAAATGTTACCTACAATAAATGCATAATCATAACAATGACACAACAATGGGCCATAAAATGAAGTCATCCAAGGAAAGGAGGGGTAATAATTGATCACGGATTATGACTATATCCGTGTTTATAATGATACGAATCTTGCATTTCATATCCTGTCCACATGTAATAGGAATGACCTTGGAAACGCGTAAGTGGTTATTTATTAGAATAAAGCGTGTTGGTAGAAATGTCTTACAGCACAAAATATTATAGTACAAGAACAAAAGAGTATAGTATACGGTGATCGATTTTGGTAAATCACTTTTCATATCCTCAGACCAAAGAAACTGATAGATGAATGAAAATAATCATGAGTGTTTCATTCCTTTTAGAGTGTTTCTGGTCTGTGATGGTAAACGTGATTTATCAAATCCTATAACAGTTACATATGTTTCTACTTATATTGTATTATGTTTGTATTGTTGCGTCACGTTCCATATGTCACTGTGGACCTAATACAGTGGGCGCACGACGAGAGTAGATCTGGAGTAGGCCTCAACTAATACGCGTAGTTCGTGGAGTTCACGATATTGAAGGTGCTTTCACATAAAGAGGTACTTTTAATATACTAAATACTACAGTAAATGAGTAAAACTATTAACTGTAGATTCTACAATTTTATTAGACACATGTTTTATTGAAATTTATCTTATAATTAATTATATTGTACTTCATTTATATTATATGTAAAGATATTAATTTTTAATACCTAATTTAATAATAATTAAAATGTATAGTAAGTACAACTGAATTGTTTTTAAGTTATGTTACTTTTATTATATTTACTAGGTTTAATTTTAAGAATAGGTAAATTGTTAATAACTAACACAAAGAAGTAATTTAACAAAGTGCTTAAAAATTCAAATAAGTAAAAAAGTTGCTTGTTGAGTTAAAATTTGAAACGCGTAAAATTTATTATGTCTCATGTTAATTATATTACAAACATGATACATTATTAAAGGGTTGTTTATGTTAGTTGAAAATCATTTTGTTGCGTAGTTATTTAATAACACAAAATACAGTAAACAAATAGAGGCCAACGCTACGACGTGAAGAACCTTAAAAAATAATATTGGTCAGGACTCAGGTCTCTTCTCGCCATGCGGTTACAGTATACTCCATTATGAGAAAGACGAGCTATAAACAGACGACAACGGCTATAAATGCAGTGAGTATGCCTACTGTCTGCAGAAACCTTTATCGTGATCGTCAACATTATTTGGTATCTACTTAATAAAATATTTGTTGAAATAAAACAAAATTGGATTTTTCAAATTATTAAACTCTTAAAATATATTTATAAATAAAAATATTACTTTAACATGTCTACCGAAGATTTAAATTAACGCTTCGCTTCAAATATTTCTCCGGAATATAATACACTCATAGTTGAAACAAAGCTTTAAATAAATCCTTTTTTTGTCAATTGTAGACGTAAGGTATTTATTAATCTAAGATTCAAGACATAATTGATGTCTTACATTTTCCGGAAATCATAGTCCGGAAATTACAAATTAATACGAAAAAAATTTGTACGATTTTTACTTAATTACTAATCAACTTAGTGCTTTAAAAAAGCAATAATACAAATGATGTTTGAACAATCTTCACAGATAACTCACCTAACTAATGGACTGGCTAATCGAACAATGAATACCTCTCTAAATTGTGTAAAACTACACCAGAATGATCATCCACAGTACCAGGGAGTAACGTTAGATCAATCATTGGCAGCAATCTTCAAATAAACAGCAGCTAAAATTAAAATCAGGGAAAATGTACTATATCATATTACTGGGTCAGATTTGTGAGCCAACGCACAAGTTCTGCGAACTACTACTTTGTCACAGGTTTATTCAGCTGCTGAATACAGTGCTCCCGTATGGCTAAATAGCTAACATACTAAAGGGATTGATGTCCAACTTAATCATGAGAGCTATTATTGGCACTCTCATGGCACTCCCACTACCTTGCGTCCCGGTGCTGTGCAATGTAGGTCCTCCTGAGATTAGACATCAGAAGGCACAACTTAAAGAATACAATAAGATCTTAAATGCCCCGCATCTTCCCATTACACAGGATCTCCCACGTCGCAACGGTCACTTAATTTCTCTAAACCTCTACTTACCCTACTGCTTTCCAGTTTAGGAGTTAAAATTTCTCACCCAATACTAGCTGGACAATAGCGTGGAACAGTTTTGATAGACGAAATAAGTTCCACCTGTAGGTGGAAATACCTGTAGGTGGGTTGAATCACCCCCGTAGGGAAAGGACAATGTTGAATCGGTTCAGAACTGGAGTGGGTATATGTAACAACTGGAGGTATAAATGGGGATTGACACTAGATCAGTCATGTGATTCGTGGAGTATATTCAAACAATGTATTACATAGTTACAGAGTGTCCCCTCTGCTGTTTTACGGAGGGATTAGCTAGTATAACTAGAATCAGTGAGACAGGTCTTAAATAGCTTGATGAATTAAATTTTACTTTGTGACATAAGATCATGGGATATTTTACATTTTATTAATATATAAATTTCGACATATTTACAAGAATATCAGAGCTTTTATAAATTTTCAAATTAATAAATGGAAGCTGACAAGAAACCATACACTATATTATATAACTTTCTTTTAAACCAGGTTATTGAGGAAATGTTTCTATAGAGGGTTTATTTAAAAATGTAAATAATAATAACTTAAAATTATTTACTACCATCTAGAATGGCGTCTAGTTAGAAGAGGCGTTTGGAATCGTAGTCGGTAAGATTTTTAAATTAGAAATATCAACATTTTTTTAAAGTTCCATATAGCGTTATTTTATTTTGAAAATCAATTTAAAAGTATAAATATTTGTTATACATGTCTACCAAGATAATACATAATCTAAATCATACTGGGTTTAAAAGCTAACTATAATGATTTTTTTATATATTTTATATAATACTCTAAAAAACATTAGGTGATATTTAATATCAGATGAACAATTCAATGGGAATGAGCTTTGTATATTAAGTCCTAGTCCGATTAAATGAATTCTGTCAGTGGCTTTCAAACATGTAGAGCAAAAAAACCGAGCTCGTACCGAAGTTATTTCATTGGAATGGCTTCGGAGGATTTATTGCGTATTTGGTTTACGGCAAAACAGAATCGAATGTAAATAGAATTTTTAGAATGAAATTCATATGTTACAATATTATGAAAAACTATTTTAACTGCAACATTTTGTTTCTAACTTTTTTGAAGAAGCACAAATTACCTCAAAAGTTAATGGGTCATAAGAGAAACTTGACACTTAGAGAATATTCTTCTAACTCATCCTTTATTTTCACAAACAGAGTAGCTTTTATTTATTTTAATAATTCAAATATCTGTTTTCAAAATTAAACATTAAAGAATACATAATCTTAGGTGCCCCCCAGTAAATGAAGCAGCTGTGTCTTTTTGTTTAAGACTTTTAATTTTCTCTCAATCAATAACGTATATTCTTACCTCCAAACGGTTTGCCCATTGGAATACTGGAACCTGTACAACAAATTATAAGTAATTTTGTTTGCAATTACTTATTTATTCCCCAATTCCTTTAAACATAACACGTAGTATAGCGCTGCATAACCTAACATAACACAGAGTATAGCGCTGCATAACGTAACGTAACACAGATTATAGCGCTGCATTACGTAACATAACACAGAGTATAGCACTGCTTAACGAAACATAACACAGAGTATAGCGCTGCATAACATAACGTAACACAGTAACCGCGTATATTCCCAGAAACCCCAATACGTACGTGGTGGGCAAATACCACCGTAGGCATTAAAGGTCCAATTTAGTAGACCATAATGTTACGAAACCAGTTTTATTATTTTTATAACTATTTTTATTTAAATTTGTCAAGAATGGCTTTAAGTTTGACATATTTAACTGCACAAAACTTATAAATGTAGTAGGCGTAAACGAAACGGCCTTCTTAAATCACATTATGTATTGAATTTTCAAATATGTTTATTTTTTAACAAAGTGAGATACTGAAGTTTGATGCCTTAATTACGTTTAAGAATGTATGAAGCTTATGATAAACATTTCTATTTTTAGAAATGCAAGGGTTAAGATGAAGATAATCCTATTTCCAAACATAAGCAAATTTCCCTTTCGATGCATTTGGTCGATATCATTCTTGTTAGAATTAATTTGTATATGTATGTTCTATGCATAGTATATATGTCAAGCACTAAATAGGAACAACAAAAATAATAACAAGAACAAAGAAAGTGTTAATGCGGGTCTGTAGGACCCGATTCTTCCATCTGGTCTTTGTCACAGACCCTTGTGACAGCAGCGCCATTCTTTACACTGTATTAACAAATTTGTTTTATATTTCGTTCGTTAAACTTATGGCTTTAATTACAATTAATTTTAATTGCAGTTGCGAAAATTCCGCCATAAAATGTTTATGTGTTCTCAGATCTATTTATGGTGATGAACTATTAAAAGCCTTCCTAATCTACCATAAACCGATGACACTACACAACATTTTACGACTCACATAAATCATTACACTACGAAACTCTTCTCTGAAACACTGACACCATTGGTTCATTGACGTGATTTAAAAATACAACCATCAACATTTTACTGATACATAATTTTAAGACATAAATTATACGTGTATTCAAAGTTAAAGCTTGTGAAATAAATCTACTGTCTAATAAATCAGTTATGTGAGTCTGAAATAGAAATTGGATGATTTAAATCTTACACGGCCAACGACAGTGACGGTGGTCAGCTTTATGTCGGCCCAAAATACATATATTTATTGGAAATGTCCAAGAAATTAACGTAAATATTGCAACGTGGACAACAGAGAGATTGATAAATATCACAATCTTGTGTAGTAGAGGTAGAGATTATTTTATGAGAAAAATCATCGTGTTCAAGGTGGTAAACTATATTTTTATCTCTTTAGGCACTAAAAAATACATGTAATATTTATTTATAAAACAATTAATTCTGACTTCTTTTAAAGCACATACAAAATATTTTAGTTACATAAAAATTGTATCAATTAATCATCAGAACGTATGGATGATTTATTGATCAAAATTTGGAAACGCTTTCACAACTTTTGTGTAACTTCATTTGTAAATGTGAAATCGTTTATATGATCATGGTTACAAATAACATACTTTTTGATGCCATTAGCGGCTTTTCATATTTTCAGGGGGACGGCCCACGAGGAGTTGAACGAAAATCTTCTATATAAGACTAGGTTGAGTTTGGTATCAAATTAAAGGTCTATTCAAGATAAATTAATTGCCGCAAATTGGACTTCAAAAGGTTCACCCTTTCCAGAGTAGGGGTCATTTGAATTTCGAATAAACTAATTTGAACAAATCATTTCTCCACTATTTAACGGTTTCAAGTAAATTATTCTGATAAAAAATTATACTTTATGGAACAAAACTATTTAAAAAAATATATTATCAAATTATCTATGGAAAAAATAAGTTTTGTTGTGAATGCATTTCCATATTCTTATTGCGCCCTGTAAGTGACCGTTATGTATTTTTGAAGGTCACACAGAGATTAATATAGATTACACTGGGATCCCATTACTTTAGTTTAGGAAAATTCTAGAGAAGTGACCCATCTTAATTTCAACCCAAATCTCCTCGCAGACATCCAGACTCATTATCTTTCATCAGGAAGTGGAGTTTTTTACTTTAGATTAACATACGTCATTTACCATTTTCAGTCGTTACAGGAAAAATAAACTTTGAAGGTGAGCTTTGGAGTAACACTGAGTTGCAACTTTTGAAAACAAAACAAACAAACAAAAATAGGAATCAATAATAATTACCAATTCCTACAATGACAAATGTCTCTCTTCGTGAATTTCAATTCATTTAAACAATACTTATTAGTTTTCAGCCAACCACAAATAAAATGTACGTTATCGTTGCATTACTTGTAAAATATATGAATATTAAATAGTTTGATGAAGAACTAACAAGTTCAATACAGTGCAAATCGGTGTATTTAACGTTGATTTAAAATATTTACAGTATTACATACACAAACAAAACTTCCATAAAAAGAAGCCTTTTTATAAAAATACGCTCTTTAAATATGCAATAAAATATTTTAAATTAAGATACTTAAATTGATATAATTTAGAAACGATAGCTCAGTTTCCTCTTAAACCTCTCCAATATTGTATATGAAAAATACATAATTCTAACCATGCAAAATTCTAGCTTATATGTTTCTGCTCTTAATTGTAACACGGAAAAAATTAACAGAGGTTGTTTTCTTGTAGCTGCAGCAAACGTCACGATGGTAGTTTTAAATAGGTTGCAACTAAACTACGTTTTTATACATTCGTAATAACAAATAATACCTTTATCCTTGAGGATTTGGGGAATAAAGGGAGGGACTGACAATGTGCTGTCCTTGCTATCCGCATGGAAAACTCGAGAAATAACTACTCGACACAAACTACTCGCACTATTGCACACAAAACTATTTTTCCTTCTATTCTTAATTCTAGTATAATACTTAAACTCTTATTTATACAAGAAAAAACAATAATTAATTGTTACATTAAAAATGTACTCGTTGAAAGTTAAATATGAATTAGTAATCAAGGAAGCTATTAAATATCTTTTACAGCTAAAACGTGTTAAGCGGGAATAACTCAACAAACCTCCATATCTATTAAAACATCTAAAACTCATAAGTAATAAGAATTATATTTTAAAAAATTACGATGCATTACTTAAGAAAATAAAAACAAGTTACAAAAAGAATTTTTGGGGGAAAATAATAGGGTTAGTTAGTTAAGAGGTATGATTAGATATACTTCATTCTAGAAAAAATTATTATAAATATTAATTCAATCACCCAAACATATTGCATATAACGATACCCCACAATATTTTCATCAAAGGTTCTGGAAACACGACAGCCAGTGAGTGGGTAATTAAGTCTAAACTTGCCAATCTTGTACATTATGCAAATGAATTGGCTCGCTCAACCAGTAGACGGGGAAATGAAGCGGAGGTAACTGGGCATTCAGCGCAGTCACTTAAGAGGTTCAGATTAGAGGAGTCTGAGAGACGATAAATTTGAGCTCTTGTATTGTGTAGTCACGAAGGACGGTTGGACCCTTTCTCAATGAGTATCTCCCGACCAGTATACGCGGAAATTAAGCGGAGGTAACTGGGCATTCAGCGCAGACACTTAAGAGGTTCTGATTAGAGGAGTCTGAGAGACGATAAACTCGAGTTATTGTATTGTGCAGTCACGAATGGTGGGAGCCTTGCTCAACGAGTATCTCCCGACCAGTATACGCGGAAATGAGGTGGAGGCAACTGGGCATTCAGAGTAGTCACTTAAGAGGTTCAGATTAGAGTGGTCTGAGGGGTAATAAACTGGAGCTCTTGTATTGTGCAGTCACGAACGGTGGGAGCTTTGCTCAACGAGTATCTCCCGACCAGTATACGCGGAAATGAGGTGGAGGCAACTGGGCATTCAGAGTAGTCACTTAAGAGGTTCAGATTAGAGTGGTCTGAGAGGTAATAAACTGGAGCTCTTGTATTGTGCAGTCACGAACGGTGGGAGCTTTGCTCAACGAGTAGCTCCCGACCAGTATACGGGGAAATGAAGCGGAGGTAACTGGACATTCAGCGCAGTCACTTCAGAGGTTCAGATTATAGGAGTCTGAGAGACGATATATTGTACTTGCGGGAGCTTGTGTATTTTGCAGTCAGAAGTGGTCGGAGCCTTTTTGAACAAGTAGTACTTTAGGAAATTATCTAGTGTCAGCGCAGAAATTATGTGCTCCAGAGTTTGAAGTTTGTTTTCTAAGGAACTAAGAGGTCTACGAAAAATGTAATCCCACCCTTGTTTTCATAGTTTTATTTTACATTTTGACGTTATCGTTTTTCAATTTTGCTATACGATTCAGTATTTTTTAGCTTAGTTGGAACGAATACATGAATTTTAACTAGTTTTTACGTATTTTTAACTTACACTGTTATTACTAAAAAACATATTATTATATCGTATTTATATTATAATACATGGTTAACAGGAATGTTTTCTATAAGTTTTATAAAATTTGGAATTTTAACTTTTCGATAAAAGAAGTTCTGGTAAATTCCCTGAAACATTATTTCCTTGGCTTCTAGTAGTCGTAAAATTAATAACTTGGTCTTGTTCTAATCAGTAGTACATGTATAGTTACGATAAATTACTTTCATATTTGTAAGTAAATAAGGCATATTTAAATCTATTTAAAATAACTTTAAATTGATAAATTTAAATTGATTTAAATCACTTCCATACATTTGCCTTTACTTACAAATATCAAAGTAACGTATTGTAAATATACATGTCATAAGGATTACAACAAAACCAAGTTATTAATTTTACAACCTCTAGAAGTCAATAAAACAATGTTTCAGGGAATTGACCAAAACTTCTTTTCTTGAAAGTTAAAATTCTAAAATTTATAAAACTTATAGAAAACTTCCTATTAGCCAGGTATTATAATATAAATGCGATGTATTGACGGGCTTTTGAGTAATACGGTTTTAATTTTATGTACAGTGAAAACTAGTTTAAATTCCGCTATTTTTTTGTTCCAACTAGGATACAAATCACTAAAACTTATAACAAAATGTTTAAATGTACATTTCATAACGTAAAATTAAACGAGCAAAACAGTGTTGTGATTAGGTTTTTCGTAGGCCTCTAAATTCCTTAGAAAACAACCTTCAAACTCGGGTGCACATAATTTCTGCGCAGACAGTAGAAAAGTGTTTTCATATAATTATAGAATATACTACACTACTCTTAATCAAATAATATTTACCATATGAACAATATGCACGAACAAATAAATGTCAATAAAATTCAAATATTTTATTAGGGTTGAAAATGATAGTTGGAAAATTATAATTTGCAATATAAAATAATAAATGACAATTTGTTTGAAATTATGAATACTGTTCTTTATTTCTTAATAAAACAAGAATACCAATAATAATAAATATTTATTGTTTGAATAAAATGAAAATATTTATTCAAGTAACTAAATAAAACCCCCTCTGGATTTAAAATATGCAAAAATTAGGTATATCTTATAAATAAATAAAGAGTGGCCGTAGTTTAGGGGCTAAGGCGATGCGACTGCTACGGGTTCGATTCCCGATAAGCCCAATTTTAGCCCTACCACTCCCGTGGGTTGGAAGTCACGTAAAGCCATTGGGTCCAATGTTAGAGAGCTCCTTATCCTCAACTTGGCCTGGTAAAATAAGACAAACTTAAACTTTTTCATTTTTAAGAAAACATTAATTAAAATTAAAATCAGAGCCAAACAGGGATTATGAAAGATATAAAGTTGGTCATTTTGATCTCCTTCTATATTGTTTGTTAAAATAAACTTATGGTGTTTCCATTATATGATATATATTTTTCAGAATATAGTCTTTAGGGTTTTTAATGTAATTCTAGTACCTACTAATGTATGTAGTTTAATGTTAAAATTAAAATTTCTTTTGCAATATTTATTTTACTTTAATAACATGTATTTGTTTTTGTTTTACTACAATAAGAGCAAATTTTTAATATTATTTATCTAAATATTAATCATATTAAATTCGTAACATTCTATTTTATAATTAGTAATATGAATATTATAAAAGTGCTTAAATCTTTTAAATCCAAATAGAACGTAAATCAATTTACGACTTAGTAATCGAATAACGTAATAAAAAACAATACGTATAGTTTAACCACAAATCCGGACCAAATAAGAAAACATGATTGAAAACAAAAACAACCGAAAACTTAAAAGTAACAAAGAAGAGTAACAATCAACTAATTGTTGTGGTTGATCCAGCATCACGTAGACAAATTGACGTAGTTAAAAGTCAATTAGCATTGTATGTAAATCGTGATCGACAGACGATGACTGGCTGAATGTTAAATGGGAGGGGAGTTTCTCAGCTGATATATTCATCAAACTTCTTAGAATGTGACAATGTGGAGATGGTGACATGGACCTTTCCTCAAACTTTATAATAGGCTTGTTATTTCAAGTGCTGGTATTGTTCGGTATGAATAAATTAATGTTTAATTGTTCAATGTTAGACTCAATAAGCATGGGCTGATAAAATCTGTTAATAATTTCTAAAAAAATTTTAAATAACCATTATCAAGTAGAATATTAAATTGTAATATTTTAACTGTAATATTGTATATAAATCTATTTATTGAGGTTGTTCTGTACCAGAACAGTCCATCCAATTCCTGGTGGAGGTTGTTGCTCCATTCTTTCTAGGTTTACCTTTTTTCTACCATTAATTTTGTTATCTGTGGAATTTAAGGTTTTAAATGTTCTTTTATTTTTTAAGAATTAATTTAGTTCTAGAATATTTATTTTCGTTATTAAGTTCTAACAAATAATACACGAATAAATGATGTCTACAAAATTACATAAATCTCTTTAGCTTAAGAAAATTGTAATGTAAATCTAAAATAAAACAGTAATATAAATGATGTATATGTTGAGATTATTAAATTAAATATTACAGTCTTAATTCTGTTTTATTTATTTGTAATGAAGGAAATATTAGGGAAGATCATTAAACGAAGTTCAAACATTTTATTAATTTAAGTTTACGTGTGTAAACTTTTTACTAAGTTTGATTACCAAGTTTGTCTTGTAAAATAATCACAGTTTTTGCCACTGAGTAACATGTTTTTGTTTGAAGAAATTGTAGTTTTAACAAAACTAATACCTCTATCAGGAAGTATTCGTTTCTTTAGAACGAAAATGTATTTTGTATGTATGTATTTCAGCTCATTTATTTTTATAGAAGTGTTTCATGTAAAACAGGCAAATAAACCAGAAAAGTTTGCTAACCATAAATTATATTTTCACCAGAGCAATCAAAGAATTTAAATTGACTTTTATTTTATTTTCTATATTCGAATATAATTCTATAGGTGAAATGAATTTGATAGAAAGCTAAAACTCCAAATATTTCCAACATTCAAACACACTCAATATACTCTGAAAATATTATGTATAATTTAATATTCGTATGTGATGTCTTAAAACAAAAGTCTGCATTATTGGTATGGAACTATGACATGATTGGCTTCAAAAAGGAAAAATGTTAAAGATGAATCTAACCATTTCAAATATAGCTAAAATATAAATGAATAACAAATTGAAGATGTAAAACTACCAATCTTTACACAGTGGTGTTCATTCATTTACACTTCATTAGAAATGTGAATAAAAATTAAGGTAAATATCTACAATGGATCAAATAAAATACTGTGTTTGAATAACTGTTTAATATACTGTTTGTCATGATGATTAAGAATATAATTGTTTTATTTAATTAATAAATCAATGAATAAGAATGAAATGTTGATGTGAACTGAAAGAATTCAAAAACATATTTAAATTCTTTCAGATAATGAACTACGCCATTCTTTAAATGTAAAGTGTAGCATTTATTGACCTACGGTATGTAAGTTGTGTTTTATAGTTTACTTTATAAATAAATTTTATGAAATTTATAAAACTGTTTAGTTGACCTATTTTTATTTTATTTTTATATAGCCCTGTATCAAAGTAGTAATAGATACCTCATTTTTAATTTTATAGACACCTCTCTATTTTATAGTTGACTTACACGTATTTCAATAGATAACTATTTCAATTAAATCTTAGAAAAAAATATTTCAAGATATGAAATTTATACGCGAATTTCCAGGATTTTAATATACCGTGGTTTATAATCTCTATTTGGCCTTTAAAAATAATGTAGTGTTTTACCTTGCGTTCAAGATGAGTGTTGCTTTTAAAAGTGGTTGTAACACAGACAGTGTGAAAGAAGCAGATCCTGCAGACCCGCATGTAACTTTGTCCACCTGCTTTGTTCTTGCTCTATTTAGTGATATTATCCACGTAAAAATATTTAATTCCAAACAAAATTCACCCTAATGAAACATTACATGATTAATTGTTTTAGAGTAAAAACTATCGTGTATTTAAGTTTTCTACTGCAGTTCAACGAACATTGTGTCTTAGTCAACAACTTTATACACTAAACACCACTGTGTCATAGAAATATCATCGTTTATGATGAATTTAAAAAAAGGATATTGAAGAGCGTCATGACTTTGAGCCTGAGTTAGAGATAGCAAAGGTTCAAGTCCTGACTTTTAATGTAAGTTTTTATCAGTGATATTTAACTTGTGTTAAACTGGTTTTCCCTTTTCTCTCTCTGAATAAGTCCCTCACACAGTTCAATAGTCTATGGAAAATTGATAGAGAATGAGATCGTCCTTTCCTTTAAGTAATAATGATACATAATACAGAAAAAATATCCTTAACTATTATCATATATTGAAATGAATATTTTTTATTTTTGTGGGTTGACCAGTTAAAAAAGGGTATGAGCTTTGATTTTTAAAACTTGATCAATGTAACTTTGATTTTCAGCATAAACATGATTAATATTTACTTTCCACATAAATATGGGCATTTATTAAGCACATCTTAAAATGCTTGAATGATCTTATGTGAATTTTAATATTTACCAACTAGAACGTATAAATATATAAGATATAAATACATATCATATTAGGCTCTTTTTACTTTTATTGTTAGTGTTAAAGTAACAGTCTATTATAAATATCTTACATTTTGACTCATGATTTTTCTAATTTGTTTTAACTGATCAAGAACTAAAAAAGATACCAGCCTCTAAAAACTAAAATATTTTGTTGTCACACTTTTATCCAATTCATATTCCCTAATCCAATCGTCTAGCTAACAATTTTGTCTGGATATACAGGGTGTTTCTTTTAAAACGCAACCCTATTTACAAGTACAGAAAATGAAGGTTTAAGATAATTACAAGTTCATAGGTTGGTTTCACTGGTTCTTCTTCCATAGCTATCAGCTGATTTATATTGTTGCATTGTTGTTCACTTTATTTGGGTTTCGTGCAATGTCATTAAGTTGAGGTTAGAAACGTGGTTTTTAGCAAAGACCAGAAAGTGTTTATTGTAGAGGAATATTTGAAAACAAAATCGTTTGTTTTATGGCGAGATACTTTCGAATAGTATTCAGAACGCATTGTTAATTGTAAGTACATTATTGTACTGAAAATCTAGCCATTTCAAATCATGGGTTACGTTTTAAAAGAAGCACCCAGTATATTAGTTTATACAAGAAAAACATAGATATTCATCCACCCCTACTTAAATAGTAGATACAGATTTACTCTTTGCTTCATCAACGTAATCAAATAAAAAAATGTGATAAAATTGAAACATAGTAAATGGTTTCAGTATGGTTTGTATCTAAAATTACTACTAAATAAAATTTTTAAAAAACCCTTACGAGAAATAACTGGATGCTATTTTATGATTTTCTCATTTTACGAGATTATCATAATCTTGTATTATGGAGATTTTTGTCAATAATGATTCGAAATAGCACATCACAAAAAAAATTGTATATATTTTATGCGAATCTGATGTGTAACAGAAATAAAAATTCGGCACTAGTGGTATCGTCCTGTAACTTGAGGAAAAAGTGTTGAGAAGATTTATTGTAGGTAGAAGTTTCTATGCTCGGCCCTCTTAATAACGACACGGCGTCCGCTGAGCGCTTGCCATCGACGTGGACACTAATAGAGAAGTCTGGTATATCCATGTTGGATGGTAGTCAAGGTTCAGATAGGGTAGGGAAGATAACTGTCAGACTTGTATTTAGCTGAAAATCAGACCAACACTATGTGGTTCGGATTCCAGGTATAGCTGTAGATCCCTTAATGGCCCTGGCTATTGGGTTATTAATAAATAGCTCATTATGAGAAACAGTCGACCTTAGTTAGTAACAATGACTACACTCATTCATCACACTCATTCGCCCTTAAAGTTCGCCCAGATCTGACGATTGGCGTGTTAATAATGAATAATAATATAAAGCAAAGTAACTTATAGGAGTTAGTACCTAGTTATATAGTTAAAGACTCAACAACAACAAGAAAATTACAAGTTGAAGCGAGAAAAAATTGTGTAAAACAACTCAAGGCTGCAAGACAACTCAAAAAGTTAAATTACAAGTGACCTTAAAACACCTGCTTAAAAGTACGTACACTAAAGGTGACTTTATCTAACTTTCCTCTGTCAAATGAGTAATTAGTTTTACGTTTGAAGCCAGCAGCTAAAGCGCAAAAGAGATTTATTTTTACAACTTTCCCCTCAGTTCTAAGCGACAAGTCCAATTTGAGTTGTTGATCTTTGTTGTAAGAGAGTCGATTGCCATGTAGCCTGTCTTCCCGCGTTGGCAACTCATTAAATCATGCAGCCTGTAATTGCCTTTCTGATGAAAAGGAACACTTTGTCGCTTGTTCAACTAACCGTCTCTGTCGGAGAGACAATTTATTGGAAGCAAATTTACTTTGAATGTCAAGAACTATTTTCAAGATTCGAACTCTCTCATAGGATCATACGACTAACAAATATAATAAGATTTCACTCACTCCCAACTATCTACAGACTTACGATATATTTTTATTCCTTTTATTGATTAATTACTTTTTGGGGCTCATTTATTCACTTTTAACACTTAGTTTCTGGCGTTTCTGCAGATCTTTTAGTCCAAAACACGTATTTTTTTTTTTTTTTTTTTTTTTTTTTTTAAGGAGAGGCCGATCTCCTCCTTAACCTTACTCTGACCATTCCCCATAGACCATTGATCTGTGCGAGGAACTTATTCAGTCAGAGTAAGAGGGCGAACCTGTACAGTACAAGGTGAATATTACTGATAAATCTTGTCAGTCTAGGCCGGATTCGAACCAGCGCTATCTCTAACCCAAGCTCAAAGTCCTGACGCCTTAGACCACTCGGCCACCGGCTCGCCCAATAACCACTCACCCTACGCAATGAGATATTTTTATTCCTATTCACCCATTCTACAAATAGTAAACTTTTAACGATATCATCTTTAATACTTAGAGATATTGACAACCCCATTTCAACATCTCTGCTGATCAATGACCCTACCTTTAATGGCCCACCCACCCAACCTACAAAATATCTCAATGTAAGTAAAAAGATACAAGTATTAATATCATAACAGATTACTGTAAACAAGGTTTATCATTCTCAGAACATCACGGTACACAAATGAATCTCGTCTTTATTTACATTGCATTCACGTTATAAATGATACATTTTTTCATAACGATCTATTAGTATAATAATACTTTCACCCTTTTTACTGTAATACATTTGTGCTGTGTGATATTCACTTGAATTTAATATTTATATTTAACATGTGCTAACGAAGAAACAGTTTTCATTCATCGTACAGTATAATTTATCTTTCCTACAAAAATACAGATGTATCACTATTACTGATGTACTGCCATATTTTTAATTCAAAATAACAGATGAATAAGGTTTTCTCACATCACTTGGCCCTAGGATATGTTATAACACATAACAAGATGGCATCATTGCTAATTTCTTATATTTATTGGTAAATATTAGGTGCTTTATCTTATGTTAATTGCGGTTTAATTTTTTGTAGAAAACCCGAAAAAAACAAAGTCATGATACTTTGTAATGCATCTGTTAAGAATTAATTAATTTTGAATATTTAATTTTTCTTTGCACTTTTCTTACAACACAATATAAGTTTTAAATTACAAATTCAACAAGGCATTTACTATAAATTAGAGTAAAATTTACATTTGATTAATAATGTTTAAATTTCTACATTTTATCATCAATTTATAAAATTTAGATAAAGTAATTTTTAAATTTATGTTATTAGGTTTACCCAACGAAATGTACCGGTTGCCAAACTAGTGTTATAACTATTTTAGGCCCTTATTAATTGGACTTGAAAAACGTGGGTACACATATGTGCAATATGGTTTACAACGTCTATTTTGCCAGAAGATAAAAAAAATCATAAATAATTAATTGTAAACAGTTAATTTAATGGTCTGCAGAGATTGTCGGAAGCTGTCGGCCGTATTGGTTTTATCCAATAAGAACAATGTTATTTCCGAACCGGACATATGATCACGCGTGTTGTTATAATTGTTCTATATAAAAAAATTATTTTTAAACGTGTTTTATCAAAACGAATTGAATTTGATCAAGAATGATATTGTTGCAATTGATTTCCAAATTCCTAATTAGTTTTGTAGAAAAAAGTATTTACTTTGACGTTTTTATTTTCACCTACATTTTAAAACTAGGTGTATTTATGTATTCAAAATATCAAAAACAAATCCAATGTGCAATATGATGGTGTTTAAAATTACACCTCGTACACAACTTTTGGTCGACAAATAACGAAAAAATATGGAGTTGCAAATAACATTGCCTCTGCTGACTCTTAATGATGTTTGTACTTTAGTTCGATTTTATTAGGCCTATTATTAAGACGACGATCGTCAATGTATAGACGATTATGAGCGGCGAATGAGTGTGATGAGTGTAAATGAACGAGTGTAGTCATTGTTAACTAAGTTCGACTGTTCCTCAGAAAGAACCCTATAGCCAGTACAATAGTAATATACAATACAATACAAGTAATATACAATATTAATAGCCCTATAGCCAGTACAACTAAGGCACGCAGCTTTACGTGGATCCGAACCACGTAGTGTTGGTCTGATTTTTAGCTAACTGACAAGTCTGACACTCAGTTCACCTCTGTACACAACATTTGAACCTTAACTATTATCCAACATTTACACACCAGACTTCTCTAGTAGTGTCCACGTCGATGTAAAAAAACTGTCCTTAATTTGATTCTACAACCTTCTAAAATACCCTAGATTCCAATTAAAATTCACCTCACACTCAAGTGACGAGATGTTATAGTTAAATTGGAACAGATCCAATGAAGAATTGGTCGAAAGAAATGTCGTGCTTCCCCACTGGCTCACAAGAACAAATTAAGAATTTTGTCTGGTCGAGAAACGCATTCAGATAAACAAACTGGTCTGACAAGCAGCTGGGAGATAAACCTCTCATCCCAAACTGGATGATTGGTACGTGTCATTTGATGGCTCTATCATTGGCAAATGATTTAAAAGTGCTCGCCACCCGCCAAATGGAAGTCAATGGACGTCGGATTGACGCCGCATTCCAGACGTTTAACACTGCAGTGGAGGCCCAATTAACTGGCACGGAATTCATGACTCAATTAATTAGTTTGACTAAGAAAGGTGGCTGATTTTTTTTCTTTTGTTATGATTAAAGATATAAATATTTTTTACGAACCCTCAGGTGAGCAATAAATTTTGATTTGATATTCTAGTGATTTGAGATATTATATGAAAGTATAAGCCTACACTTAAGATCGGAGGGATACGGGCAAATATACGGATTGATTGAGTGTAATTTATTTGTTCATCTGGTAAAAATTTTTATTATGACTTGATGTTACATTTGAAATGTTGTCGACTATTTAGTTGTTGTTTGCTTTGATCCACCAACCCCCAGCATGATTCATCACAAATTATTGTAATTCTACAATTAAAACTTGTTATACTTTGTTTATTTTACTGGAATAATGAGGATGGTAAAATAGAACAATCTTAATAGATTAAGTCAGCAATAATAATATGTATGTAGGTATAATACGCATAAGATCGTATATTTCTTATGTTAAATTAGGTAACGTACAAAACAAATTATATTCTAATAAATACGGAATTTTAACATCCTTTTCTAACAAAGTGCATATATTTTTTTTCTTTGAAAATCACATATACTTTAGTATTTTCTAACCCTCATACTGAAAGTGATAAAAAACATAAAATTGCACTTTCCAATACTCTCTTTTAATTTGTTTATTAAACCATTATGAATCAGAAGTAAAAGTTTTATGGAAAAATATCTTACGTGTTTTGTCAAATGCGATCGGTACAGTTTAACCAATTTTCTTGATAAGCAACCAATGGCTTTCTTCTTAAAAGATTGAAGGTTTTATCGGACCTAAACCGAATTGGATGAGGGTGGCCCAGCTGATAGCGAAGTATCCTGTTTAATCAGGATTAAGGACAAAGGTGGGTTGGTGTAAGCAGGAAGAAATCCTTACAATCCATTCTTTGAATTTACTTATCAAACCAGTCTTGATAGATAAACGTATCGGTATCCATGTGGTTCAAATCGAATGTCTACATACATTGACTACCTACATACATAGTTACTATTGTTGACCTAATTATAACAACTGTTCTACTTTAACATCGTCACTGTTCCAGTAAAATAAACAAAGTGTAACAATGTTAGTCAATACTAGTTCCTACTATAGACTTCCAGTAATTTATACTAAATGAAGCTGGTGGTTTATGGATCAAAGCAAACAATAACTAAACAGTCCGCAAAAGGTTAAATGAAGCATCAAGTAAGTATTCAAATTTAAACTGATGTACAAATAACTTAGTACTGTATTTAAAAATGGTGTTTACGTAAACTTTAGTTTTTGTATAAATAACTTACGTAGTTTATAATAAGTGAGCAAGTTTATTATAAATATTGAATATATTTTAATAGCTTAGTCATATTCTTGAAATTAATATAATTTTCAAACAAACAAATTAACCTTTGAATTACTCTTTTATGATATGGTAGTTATAATTGATGTAATTAAAAAAATTTTTATATTACATTTTAAGAGTCCTTTATATTTTGTTTACTTTTTAAATTTTTTGCTTGCTTACCAAACATTCATGTTAGTCACAAATTACTCATTAAAGTTCTAAATAAAAATTACTTGGACAATTCGATCGTCAAAAGAAAACAAATACATACAAGACAAAAAAGATAATCTCCAAAATATTAAAACCTTACCCACATTACGATATTTTTTTTATATTTATGGTTGTATTTTGTACAACAGTAAATGTCTATAGAGATATGCCTTTATAGATTGGTGAAAGTGATTAGAGGAATTGTAAATAATTATTAATTATTGTGTAGGTGGTAATGATAATGCAGGAATCCGTACGATTATAATTGAAATCCATATAAGTATAACAAAAAATCCAAACCGATGGACACATTTTTTACATGCATTATGATTATTCATTACGTATTTCTTAGAACTGCACAAGTCATTTAATAAGAGTTTTTATGCTAGTAATTTGATTAGTTAGTGAGGTCTGCCACTACAGCTAGTTTAAACTGCATTACACTTGCAGGAGACTACACTAGCGCTCCACAACTGGACCTCAAAACAGAATCGTTGTATTATACATGAATTGAATATATATTTACATAGTGGATGGTAAATAAAAATTTCATTAACAGTTATTTGACAATTCAGTTCCAATAAACTGAAATGTTAGTGTGGAACGGTTCAAATAAAAAATATAGTGCATTTTTCATGCCATGATTAAAGTATTTAAAAAGTGTTTACTTAATAACTATAAGTAAAAATATAAGCAAACTTCAGAACATACGTCAAGAGTGAATATTGTAGTCAATGTGTCTAATATTGTAGTAAAATGTGTTCTGTGACATTCTTTTTTTAGCTCTATGCCAACACATAATATGCTAATTAGGAAATATTTTTATATTTATTGTCATTTTGTAATCTATTTAAGTCCCACCTAACTTATACTAGGCCTACATAGAGAACTTAAATACAAAAAATTGTTGGTATTAAATTTAAAACTAAGGTATAAGTATCCCTGTTTACAAACATAAATTAGAACATAATAATTAATTGGAACATTTTTAATATTTTGCTTTAAATTTGACAAAGGAACTTGTTAACAATATAACAGAATCGATTGCTAGTCACATAGCCATGTGGTGGATACCAAAATTGATTCCGCCGGTCGTAATGGGTCCAGATAACGGCCATAGCGGTGAGAACAGCCTTGGCGATAACATCCTGTCTGTCCTGCGGCCGGTCCAAGTCTGAGAATTAATAAACATAACTTCTCCTTAACTTGAGATCGCCGGGATGTGATTCTGTTCAGAGGATACAGCTGACTGGGTCTTTTCTGGAAAGGCCAACTCGATAGCATCGACATTTTATCGTTCTTTATTTGTAATCACGTGCTCTTCTTCTTCTTCTTGTTTCTGGTAACGAGTTCAACATCAGCTGTCCTTATTTCCATATACGCCTACTAACTCTATGAGCATTCTTTAAGTTTATTTCAATTTGTAAATAGTTGAGCGTTGAAGATGAAATGAATGTTGTTTTATATAAAATATTATTCATCAATAAGACACTGATAGTAGATATATGGGCGAATATGAGGGGCAAATGAGTATGATGAGTGCAGATGAACGAGTGTAGGAACTAAGGTCGACTGTTCCTCAGAAAGGGTCATTTATTAATAGCTCAATAACTAGGGTAAATATTATTAAATTAAAATTTTAAACCAGTATTTAAATAAATATATTTTCTAAGGTCTTTCGACAGCAATCTGTTATCATCAAACACTTTACAAAATTAAATCTTTTCACATTCAATATTTTGAGGTATTGCTATCAAAAGCCTCATAAAATAAAGTTTCTAAAATATATTTACAGTTTTGTTAATATTAATGAAATAATAAGTAACAATTATGGAAATTAATATAAATATTTGATATTAAGAAAGTACATTTTTTTATTGTATAAATAAATTATTGTTTTGAAATTACTAGTTTGAAACAACAGAAGAAAACTACCAGCACATAGTTCAATCGAATACTTAATATCAAATTTATAAAATATATAATGGTAGGGTAGGTATAAAAACGAATAACCAAACAAATATAGAAATAGAGCGAGAACAATGTGGTCTAGGGAAATAAGCAGAGCTCATGTGAAAATATTTAAACAAGTTTGGGCAGAAAGGATAGCCAACTAACTTATCTTAACGGTGTTGACTGAACTTCACGTGATCTGACTGGGTCCATACGTTAAAAATAAAGGTAATAATGATAATTTAGTAAATATAAAGTAACTATTATTATATGGCCGAAATCTTTAATTTAAGCGTTAAATCTTAAATTAAAGATTTTATATACAAAAATAAACAATTGATATAAATACAAAACAAGAGTAAATCCTTTCAGCTTTACTACCAAAAAGCACATTAAAAGAGTTCAGGTTTTGCTAGACTTGTTTGGAAACCACAAACTGAATTAATTTTCACTGACTTCATTTCATGATTGGAGTTGTTTTGTTTTTGATCTACAGCACTTTCCAATACAATTCAAAAACATCGTTTTGTCTTTGTAATAAAGAATAACGATTACCAAAACCGATCAAACAAAATATTAACTTTCAACAGAATTATTAGTGCAATAAGTTTACTTCTTACTAACAAACACAAACAAGTTTTTTCATTTTAATGTTAAAAAGGTTCTTTATTTAGTAATTTAAGCTAATTGGATTTATTTTGATTACTAATAGAAGTAAACATCTTCAGAAATTAATTTTTCAATAAAATGTTACATTAAAAAGTTACTGGTCCATTTCTACGTTTCCTTAAATAAATATTTAATATCAATAAGCAATGACGTCGTTTTTACATTGAATTCACCTTCACTAATATTTTCTATTTGTATTACAATATAATGCAGTCTTATTATACCCCTACTCATCCCACACGTGAGTAGATTATGACTCTCAGGTATATAATTATGAAAAAATAAAAACAACAGTGGGAGTCAAACAGTAAGCTTTATTACTTACTAAGCCTATTTTTATATGTGTCAAAATTAATATTAAATTAAATTGTACGTGGTTATTAACATATTATTATTGCAAGTACTAATAATATGTACATTACTGAAATACATAAATGAAAAGTACAGGAGCCCGAAACTAAAAAGGGGAATAATTAAATTAGCTCATCATCCATCTTACTCCTGAACCCTGGTTAATAAACGACTTTAGTCAGTACTAAACAACTTTTCCCTGAAATAGAAAACAAGTTAATAAGCATTGTTTATACTTAAAAGATATAGACAGGGGCAAATGTAATACGTGCACCGAGGTAGGTAGGTGTAATAGGTAGCCCAGGTAGGTGCACAAAATATCTTCCGTGGGCGCTCGTGGCAAAAAGTGACGAAGCACCCTCCTGCCACTCCCCCACCACCACTTTTGCTAACATCATGTAACTTAAACAATGAACTTTGCTGGTGATGGCCGGAAATCTGCAGTGAGGTTTCGTAGTGTTTTTACATGTCGAAGGAGGGAGTAGTTACATAATGCTTAACTGAGACTTCGAACTAAAATTAACTAAAAACGGTATATTATTTTACCAGGAAAAGTTAGCTCTAAGATGCCCTCTTTAACACTTAACCTGGGGACCATTTGTGGGTGGGTAGGTCGTTACAACTCTACATGTAAGTGTGGGTGGTAGGGTCTTCATCATTGTACGTGTATGTGTGGATGGGAGGGTCTTCATCACTGTACGTATATGTGTGGGTAGGAGGGTCTTCATCACTGTACGTATATGTGTGGGTAGGAGGGTCTTCATCACTGTACGTGTATGTATGATGAAGACTCTTCAACCCACACATACACGTAGAGTTATCAAGACCCTCCCACCCACACATTCACGTACAGTTATGAAGACCCTTCCACCCACACATACACGTACAGTGATGAGGACCCCCCACACATACACGTACAGTGATGAAGACCCCCCCCCCACCCACACTTAAATGTAGAGTTGTAATGACCTTTTTTAGTCCCTAGTTTAAGTCTTAAAGAGGGCATTTTAGTCCTAATTTTGCCTGGTAAAACAAGGCCTATTTTAAATTAGACATACACGTGCATGAACAGTGGTGACCCTCAAACCCACCCATGAACGCAGAATGGTGATGACATAATTTTTATATCAATTGCAAGTCAATGCGCTTTTACATCAAATTTACAAACATCGTTAGAATAAACAAATCAAAATTTAAATTACCTTATCTGACACAATATTATTGATCTATACCAATACCTACGACTAATCAACGTAATGCTTAAAATACCTAAATAGTTAAAGGTGCCTGAGCCGATATCCTGTTGGTTCAGACCAATTAACTGTACGTTAGCTATAACATGGGTAGATTGCCATTAGCTATCTCGCAAAGGATCTGTTAGCTGAAGGAGACTTAATTAAGCATTCAATTAAGGCGCGCCAAACCAAGTCCTCTATGAACATACCCGGCTGTGACCCGAGATTGGCTGATTTACCCAATCACATGCGAATTTTACTATATTTTATACGAAACTAATACACATATGAGGTATATTTAATAGATTATGTCGTAGTTATTAATACATTTTGTAAAAGATAGAATTTATCTACATTAAATTCAAGATAAATATTAATTAAAAAAGCGCTTTTGATTTACATAAAACTTATATTGTGTTGAACAAACACCGGACTGATTAGTTTCCAATTGTAGATGTAAGCCAAGCCATTTTGAAGTAAATTCCTATAAGTTAAAACCAACCTTTATTAACTGGGAGGGTATTACAACAGGCAATTCTTTATTCAACAACAATTCGTGACTTTATCTAAACATGCAAAAATACATAATCAAAATACAAGTTATACATTTTATCATAAAAAATTAAAACATTTTTACTAGTTAGAACTAAAAATTATAAAATATATAGCATAAACATAATATAAAATGCTGTGCAAAATCGCTTTAATTGCGATAAGTAATTAACAGTATTAACCCCTTTGTGGAAATAACAAATTGGTCGAGAGGAGTAAAAAGAAAAATAATTTATATGTATTCCAAGTTGTACACCATATTAAAGAAATCATCTTACATAAAGTGATACAATAATCAACATTTCTAAAGGTTGGTTTCAAGTAAAACAACATTCTAAAATTGTTAATTAGAATATATAAAAGGCAATATTGTATAATGATTTTTTTAAAGTAGCTGTTTGAATTACTGACACATTCTCTAGGTAATTAATTATTGAGATTATAATTTAAAAAAATTTAATTATTCTTGAAATGTATAAGGTATTTATTAAATTGTCATCTTGGGCATTTTAATGCAGACATATTTTTGAAACGATTTGGCAAACACATCGATATTATTTAGCATTATTTAAGTTGTATTCTAATAAAAAGTTATCCGCAACTTACGGTAATGTGAATAAGAATATTAAACAAAAAAAGCAACACATTTAAAATATGGTGTAGGAAAATCTGTTTTACAATTTTCAATTAAATATACATTTTTGGAACTTCACTCACAGTTTACATGGGCATGCAGACCTGTGCATGAACTTTATTTAACGAGTGAAGTAGTGACCATTAGGACAGTTGGGGATTCGAACCTTGGACTTGCTCTCCACAATCCAACATACAGATGGCCTTAGCCACTGAGCCACCATGTCAGCCACTTTCGTATGTTGGTATCTTAATGCCGGTAAATAGTTGTCTTTGGCAAAATGTGAAATTATCCCAAAACCTAATAAAATTAAAACCTTACTATGGGACACCTCTGCACGCTTCGCGTGCCAACCGCGACTCTCCCTGTGCTCGTTACACCTCGGCCATCGGCCTCGCCATGTGACTTTTGACTAAAAATAAAAGTAGATCAACTGTAAAACGTAAATCACAATATTAAATTCATTTACAGTAATTCACTTACATTACTTTCGTTGCTATCTATTTATTAGTATAAATACCCAATTGTATTACTAAGCTTATTTCAAACGTGTTCATTTTATTTGTTTTTGTTTAACAGCTGAAGATTAAACTTTTAATACATCACTAGTATATTTTAAAACATACAAAGTAAACATGTTTATTTGTTTACAAAACAGCTGTTATTAATTTACTGAAATCAACCCAACATTATTCTTATGGAAAAAGGGAATTTTGAGGAGCTGTTTGTACCCCTTGGGAATGGAATTTATAAAAATCCTTTCTTAGTGCACCTCTAGGGTATTTGTACTAAATTTCATGTCTCTATCTTATATGTTTTTTTCTGGGCAATGTTGAATCAGTCAGTGAGTGAGTAGTCAGTACTTGTCTTTTTATATTTTATTTTTTTATTTATTTATTTATTCATAAGACGCCGATCGTCAAGATATGGGCGAATATGGATTTCGAATGAGTGTGATGAGTGTAGATGAACGAATGTAGTCAGTGTTACAAACTAAGGCTGACTATTCCTTAGAAAGTGTCATTAATTAATAGCCCAATGACAAATGAACAGCAGGTGATTATCAGCTGATCCTTCTCAAAATGTATTGACTCTGATTGGGATCGAACTGAGAACCTTTAGCACATGAAGCTGGGATTGAACCAACAACGCTACCGACCAATTGTGGTGTATTTTTACATATATTATATACATATATATATATATATATATATATATGTATATATATATATATATATATATATATATATATATATATGTATGTATATATTTATATATATATTAGTACCTTAGCTGTTACTTTAAGATTATGTTACTAATCATTATCTACTATATCTCTTCGAAATGATTATAAAACTCACTTAAGAGTCTACAGAGGTTGTCGGCCATGTTGGTTTTAATCCCACAAGAACAACATTATTTATGAATCCATATTTTTTTTATTTATTGACCAAAAATTGTGTATGATGTGTCACTTTCAACATATCATGTTGGGCATTACGTTTACATTTGATATTTTGAATACGCACTCCTAAATTTGAAAAATATGTGACAATAAAAACTTCAAAATAATTATTTTTATATTTTTCTGTAATTAGGAATTTGCAAAGCAATTCCATTGTGGAAATTCATTCTTGATCAAATGCATTTTTTTTAATACGTTCACAAATAAATGTTTAATTTGGATACGCGTGATCGTATGTACGGTTCGAAAATAACATTGTTCTTATGGGATTAAAACCATCATGGCTGACAGCCTCTGCAGATTCTTAAATTTATATTTTATGGAAATGAAATTATAAGACCTCCCATCATTTTTTAACCTTCCAATTCCTTTTGCTGTAAAATCAAAAAAAAAAAAAAAAAAAAAAAAAAAAAAAAAAAACATGCGGATACTTAAAACATACCATAAAGTTAACTAAAACGATAACGTTAATAAACTTGTTATGCAAATTAAAACACGCCTTCGATCACCGAGAACAAATCTGATTGTTTAAGCTTGCCTTCAAATTATAGGTTATGTTTAAAGTTTCCATTTACGAGAATATGCAAAATTGCAGATACAGCGCACATGTGCATAAAATAGCAGCAATTGATTTAATTGGAAAGAGATACATTGTTGTCCTACTTGCGGCTTCTTTGTACTTCACGATCCATTGATTAGATTCATCTTCGATTGCGACTTTTCTATTGCAAGTAATTGGTGTTTGCGATTATTCTGGCTTGTGCATATCTTATCTATTTTTAGCATGTGAAGGAGTGGTTGGCTGATTGCTATTCAAAAGCAACTTGTTTAAGTAAACAAATATGGTGGTAAAAGAGAGTTGTTGATTTATTAAAATAAAAAACTTCTATAAGAAGTGAGTAAATAACAAGGACGACTATAAAAAGTTAATTGTGAATATTGAACACACAACTCTTTTTCTATAATAATATCCTATAAGAACAAAGTTAAAGGATTTAAATTGTTTGCGGAAAATAAAAAATTACTTTTTATAATTCTACGGGAAACATGTTCCTTTAGATTTGATTTGTGTATGCAATTACATGTTTATAATTATGATATGTTAATTATGAACATAAGTATAATATCTAGTTAATGGTTTAAGATGTACTTTCATTTTGCCAATTTAAAAACAACAAAACCATATTGACATAAAACGGACTCAAACTTAAGATTATATATTTTAATCCTTAAAATAACTCAATTAAAATATATACCTACCTTATTTTAAATCAAACTATTTTAACATCAAACTATAGACAATGATATAAATATACAATCAAACTATTGATCTAAATTAGACATGCAATTTATTTCAAATGAATGAAAAATATATTTTCATAAACTTAAGAACCCAAATTTGAGACATCACCTTCACTCTCTAACAATTGTAGCTGTGTTTCTTTTATTCGCCGATACCCAAGAGATCCGCTAGGTGTGGTCCGCTGATTGTAGCGCCAGGCCATTATGATCCACGGCACGCAGCATACATTTGAATACAATATAACCGGTTGTGCCGGGTTCCCACCGATGCCAAGAGATGCCGCCACTGTCCACACTCCCACAGTTATTGATTGATACAGTCGTAAACGCAATTTGTCTTTGTAACTTTGTCCTAAAAACTAATGGCCCTGTTAGATTTTATTCCCACCGATTTATGGTCTGGAAACGTCTTAAGAGATAATGTGAGAAAAATAATAATGTACCTCAGAATACATGATTTATATGTTACTTTAAACTTCCATTTTAGCGATTGATTAATGTTCATGCTTAATAAATAACGTATTACTAATCGTAAATCGATTACGTTGATGTCAACGTTAATGGTAGGAATTAAAACTACGAAAGGTAATTTTAGTGCAATATCACTACTGACCAATTTTTTGAAAATTTTGAACTAAACACAATTTTTTATAGAAATATTTTTAATACAGGTTGGTTCTCATTATTAAATAAAAAAGTAAAATATAGGCTGTATATTTAAATTACAGTGATTTTTATTGGTCTATAGTAATTAATTGTTGAGTTACATCCTTAAAACGTTCATTCAATTGTTTTATACTTGAACTTGTAATGTCTTCATTATACTTTTCCCACGGGTTGATGCCAATGGTAGTCGTTAAATCTAAGCACAATAGTTATTACTATAATATCCCAACTCATTACTGAGAATATTGAACGTTAATGATGAATGTTGATTAAAAAGTTAATGAGGATTTAAGATTGCATAGAAGCAGTGAATGACGTCGTTTGGCACGACCATTAAACCAAGTGGTCTCAGCACAGCTGATATCTTGCTTAGAATATGATAGCTAATAATAAACATTTGATCAGCAGTTTAGTCATTTCATGGTGAATCTGAGACTTTATAAGCACATCAGGGTTGTGGCTGAACTTTAAAGATACTATATTACTTTATATGAACACTTTTCGAATTAGTGCCGTATTGTAATGTGAAATGAAACATCACTCAGGCTGATACTTGAACAATAATAATAGTTATATCATTAAAACTTGTATTAGAACAATAATTAAATAACTCAGGCTGGCACTTGATCAATAATTACAACGCTCATGGTCACATGTCAAAAATACCCATTGTTTTTGTAGTGGTACACTGGTATGATAGCGGTGCAGTGCTGTCACCCAGGTACTAGAGAACAAAGTGGAGATTGTAGGTTATAGTTACTATGCTTGGTCCTCTTAATACTGACATGACGCCCACTCACTGGTTGCTATCGGAGGGAACTGTACTAGAGAAGTCTGGAGTGTCCATGTTGGGTGGTAGTCAGTATTCGGATGTTGTGTAGGGGAGAGAACTCGGTTTCATGTTTTTTAGTTAGATCAATACTACGTGGTTTGGTTTCAATTGTAGCTCCCTCAAATGGTCCTCCTGGCCATTTGAATATTAATAAAAGGCCCTTCCTCGCATACGTCGAACTCAGTTAGTAACCAGACTACACAGATAATCCACATCCATCCTACATTCATGTTATCATTTATATTCACCTTAGAATACATACGCACAAAATTGTTTTGGCGACTCATATCTACGAAAATTAGATAATTTCAACGTAATACAAGCTTATATTTGGGCCAAACTTTCAACTAAAATCACACTGTCCATCCAATGAACACGTAAAATTATGGTTTTAAATAATACGTTTACAAATGTATCTAAAATCATGGTAAACATTTCGAAATATTTCAAATATTGAGTTCAACTTGTCAGTTGTCGGTCTTTTATCTGAATTATTGAGAAATATTTCAAATATTTGAAATCTATGGAGTTTTGTTGGTAATATATTTTAACAAAACAAATTAACATATTCTAAACTTCTAACCTTGTTATACAATATTATTCATGTGTGAACAGCCGCAAAATAAAAACACCACGTATATAGCGTATCAAAATAAAAAATTATAAGTTTTAAATTGTCACTGAAGATGTGAAAATATCAAGCTTCATGTGTCAAACCCATTTGGTGTATTCAACATTAAAATTCAAAGGAAACGTCCTATTAATTATGTTATTTCCAACAGTGTAACCTTCATGTATTGTAACAGTGACAATATGCCTGTAATTAATGTAATTAGCTTACAAGTTGCAAAGGAAATGTCAAACAGTTGTATTGAATATTCCATTAGTAAAATAGAAAGAATATTAAAGAAGCATGTATGGTGACAGATGTTAGTTACGTCATTAGAAATACATGTCATTAAGTTAAAAGTTTTTCACGTAATATTATGTATGTACGTGCGCTATTTATATCTTAAAACACAATAAGACTGATAATAGTTAAAGATTTATCAATTTTTATATATAGATATATAAATAAATTAGGACACTTTATTTTCAATCCGTTGCAACATATTTACTATTATTCAATGATACTATTCTATGGAACAATAATCTTTTTACAATAAAGCTTTTAGAGCTTATCTAGTTTTCTTCTACAGTAAAACAAATTTTGTAATTCTCTTCAGGGACAAAAGCGAACTTAGGAAACTAGTTTATTAGATATAAGTCAAACCGAAATGAAAAGAACTTTTTACAAAACTTGTAAGTTTCTTTCCACACAAAGACTTGGGAAACTACTTTTCAGTTTTTTTTCAAGTGGATTATTTTCATACTACGTTCACAACTTATTCAATTGTCGAAGATTACTTGCTTCTATCTAGCTTAATTCAAGTAGTTATGTTCAAGGATATGCAAATTACGCTTAAATTGAATTATATTGAAATTAGTTCAATACACAAACGTTAATTACAGCGGTGATAGTAAATGGTAGCTAAAAAACGTTCTTAACAAAAAAGGTTGCTATTGGTTCCAAATTCATATGATTATTTCAAAATTGCATCTTCAAGAATGACAAACTGCACTTACGTGTTCAAATTACGCATCTAGAAACACGCCTTACAAAAGCAAAACACAATTTCATA
Organism: Stictocephala bisonia; assembly: GCA_035578905.1. Lineage (NCBI taxonomy): Eukaryota > Metazoa > Arthropoda > Insecta > Hemiptera > Membracidae > Stictocephala > Stictocephala bisonia. Next base: position 1,553,068 of record JAQJVL010000167.1, read on the forward strand.
ACATTAGTCGGTATTTAATTAAATGATAAACGGGCAGACATGTCGTGCTGAAAGAACGGCCAGCAATATCATGATGGCAGTGAGTGAAAGTACGGCAGTTAAGTGTAGGCTATTTAATTAACTGTACAAATTAGACATGCGATATCTAGGGAAGATACATATTACCATACCAAGTACATGACAGTAATTATTTTTAAACGAAAATATGATTAGAAATAAGATTTTATACACAGGAGCCCCTTGAAAACTCTACTTTAAACTTTTTTAGTGGTTTTGTTTCTCAAGCATTTGAATAAATTTTTAATATAATTATTACAACCGTCAAGCATTTTGCAAGTTTCCCTATAGTTAATAGACCTAATTATACACTGCAATTCTCCATTAAAAATTTAAGTGTTTTTCTTTAACAAAATTGCATATTAAGCTTCCCTATGAAGTTACAATTTCGAGTTTCTAAAAAAATACCTGTTTTCCAATGAAAAATAACATCTTCACAATTGTCATTCAATGACTCCAAGTTATTTTTATATGAAAAATTCCAAAATTGTAACAAATGAGACTTGAATAAAATCCACTGTAATTACTCGTCATACGTCAGTATAAGAGAAATTATTTTTCCCTGTTATGCTAACCTAACCTAACCTGAACCACTAGCACTTGTTGAACCAGGATTTATCCGTATTTTGTGATAAGTTAAATGATAAAACTTCCTTATGTCCACAAGGAAGGTCTGGATCCAATTGTTTCTGAGAAAAAGGTCTTAGTTTATACCGAAAAATAACATGATATAATTATTTCCATGAATTATAGAACATTGAAAATGAAAGTAACTCAAGTAGTTGCTGAATTACACGAAGAACTGTTTACAGTAGTTAGTCAAATTCTAAATGTTCACTAAGTCACACTTTGTAGTTTGTATTAAATGGGCCACCTGGAGTTGTGCTTGTTCGGGTGGGCCACCTGGAGTCATTTTTGTGTTAGGTGGGTCACATAAAGACTTGTTTTTGTAGGGAGGGTCACCTAGAGCCGTGTTTGTGTTACATGGGCCATCTTAAAGTGTGCTTGTATCGGGTGGCTCCCCTAGAGTCATATTTGTGTTAAGTGGACCGGCTTAAGGTGTGCTTGTATTGGGTGGCTCCCATAGTCATATTTGTGTTTAGTGGACCGGCTTAAGGTGTGATTGTATTGGGTGGCTCCCATAGAGTCATATTTGTGTTAAGTGGGCTGGCTTAAGGTATGTTTGTATTGAACGGCTTACCTAGAGTCATGTTTGTGTTAAGTGGGTCGTCTTAAAGTGTGTTTGTGTTGGGTTGGTCACCTAGAATAGTATTTGTCTTAGATGACTCCCATAGAGTCATGTTTGTGTTAAGTGGGTCGTCTTAAGGGGAGTCGGATGACCCCCTGGGTCAAAATTTTCAATTTTTATTTTTTTGCTGAAATTAGTTTTAAATATATTCCTATTTATTTTAAAACAAATTTCATGCAAATCCGTTGAGTCAAACTCAATTTACATCACTTTTTATAAAGTAATACATGGAGAGTTTAACTGTAACTGTGCAACTTTAAATGCGATTTCCCGAAAGGGGGTCAAAATTTTCAATTTTTATTTTTTTGCTGAAATTAGTTTTAAATATATTCCTATTTATTTTAAAACAAATTTCATGCAAATCCATTGAGTCAAACTCAATTTACATCACTTTTTATAAAGTAATACATGGAGAGTTTAACTGTAACTGTGCAACTTTAAATGCGATTTCCCGAAAGTTTAGATTTTTTCCACTTATGTACCTTTTTCTCAGGAACCATTAAAGATATCTTTACAATTTTTTTTTTCACTTGAAGGGAAAATTAAGGAGCACACTTTGACCCGGGCTTTTAGCGAAATTCTCATAAATAAATTTTTTATTACAGCTTTTTTACAACAAATCTGTAATTTTTTTGATATATTTTTAAAAAATCCTAACCATACTAATTTTTTGAATAACTTAAAAACCCCGGGTCAAAATCTTAATAAAAGTCTAATAAAAGTAACTAAAAAAAATCATGTTGATATCTTATATAGTTTCTGAGAAAAAGGTACACAAACTTGATCAAATTAACATAGGCAGCATAGGGCCATCCGACTCCCCTTAAGGTGTGTTTGTGTTGGGTTGGTCACCTAGAATCGTATTTATGTTAGGTGGGTCACCTAGAATCGTATTTGTCTTAGATGATTCCCATAGAGTCATGTTTGTGTTATGTGGGCCGTCTTAAGGTGGGTATGTGTTGGTTTGATCACTTAGAACCGTGTTTATATTGGTGGGTCACCATTAATCACATAATAACCTCTATGTGATTGATGGTTAATTCAACCTTTTAGCATACATATTTGGTACTCTCACTCACTCCATATACATAACGTTTAACCTAGGGGAGGAAACGTATATTTACGTCTAAATATATATTATCAATATTGTAATTCAGCTTTTTCCAGGAGGCTAAATGAACAAAAAACTGTAATTTTTAGCAAATCGTACACTTTTAGCAAACTAGCTAAATTTAATATAGTTGATAAATATTCAATAACAGTAATTTTCATATTATAATACTTACATATTATTTAAAATAAGCATATAAAGTTCAAAATTGCATTTTAAAGTTTGGTTTTCCTTAAAAGTGTTCGTAAATCAATCTTAAAATGTGAACAAACTACACCAACAAAGAAAAGGAACCAACTTGAAGACTAAGGAGTGTTGAGTAAAAGTAACTTACAAGTCTTTATCGAATAGTTCCCTTTCATTCAATTTAACTTAGTCTCTTGTGTTCGCTTTGTCCCTGAAGTGAATTACAATTTTGTTTTACTCTGGAAGAATCCAGATAAAACGTTTCTCCATTGAAAACTATGCTTCGACAGATCACTTTAAATATTATTTCATTATTTTTTATCATGTAGGGTTCATATCAAAATAATAATCATAGGACGAACATTTTAATAAATTGGAAAGTATGAAACAAAGTAGATGTATTTTATAATGACGATATGTCAGTTCGTTTTTAATTATTATACATGTCACCATATATGTCAATTGGTAATCTGTCCAATTAGTTATTGGGATAGTTAATAAATGTGCATGGCATTTCCTTTGTAACTTGAAAGCTAATTACAGCAATATTGTTACTGGTAAACTGAATTTCCTATATTGGACATAACAGCTACACTGAGAGATTCTCTTTGAGCGTTGGTGTTAAATTATACGGAATAGTTTGCCATTTAGAGCTTCTAATTTACTATCTGTAGGAAATATGTCACCATGATTTGTATGTATGTATTTGTCTTCTCAAATGTGGTTACAAGGTTAATACGTGTAAAACTTTAGGTAAACAATTCCTTCTCATTCGAAATCCATATTCGCCCATATCTCGACGATCGGCGTCTTATGAATAAATACAAATAAAAAATAAATAAATAATACTCTATTAAATAATAACTCAAAGAAACTATTTGACGCTGTAATTTGAAATTTTCGGTCATTTATCTTTTGACAAAGTATCCTATAAAGTTTATATTTAACTAAGGCAATCCTAGCTCTTGAACAACGTATCTTTTTTTCTTCAAAAAGTGGATTTCCATTAAAATGGAGTTTGTTTGAGGCCAACATCAGAGGAGAATGCCTGAGACCAGACCAAACTCCATTATCTCAATGACTTTGAATACAATCAAAATATTTTCTTATAATTATTCAACTCAAATTCTCCATGACCTTGCCATTTAAGCTTTTTGCTTAAGATTATTGCATTTATTTTTCCTATATTTAAAAAATGTTATTGTTAATGGCTTTTAAAACGAGTTAATTATTATATACCCGCAATCGTATTTAGATATAGTCGTTTGTTTTTTTATACCTCGAATAAAACTGAATTCATCAGGATTATTAAACTGAAATCATCATGTTAATAATTCTTTATACAGAATTTGCAGTAACTTTGATACTTTGATACATTTTCCAACCAGCTAATTATATTCGAATGTTTCATAAATTCCATTTCAAATCAAACGAAACTAATCACGATAATTTAACGATGAACATATACTTCCACTGAACTCTTTTCTCTCTCTCTTTTCAGTTTTTCTTCTGCCTCAACATTTTTTTCTCTATGTCTTAAAATTGTTTTCGTAACATATTTTGTATGTAAACTAGTTCCTAATGGCATTTTGACAATTAAATAGGGAATCGAGGAATGTTATCGTCACTTCTATCTTTAATTTGAGTGATTTACTTTTTTTGTTAAGTAAATTTCGAATGCATATGCCATATGTTTCATCATACAAAACATGTATAGTTAAATGTAGAGTGCATTTTCTTTTTTCTTTATTTGTTACATGTAGGTATTATTTGTGTATTTTCAATTCAAGCCAGGTTTTAACCTATTGTGAAACATTGTAAATAAGTAAACAAATTAAAATTACTAATATTTTGTGTATTATGTAATACTAAAATTTACAAATTAAACATTTTTGCAGTTTTTTTATCCAAAACTCCCGTATTCGGTATAGGATAACCTGAATGGTGTATTTTTATATAAATTATTTAACATTAATAATTAAATATTTAACTATAAAATACCTAAAAACTGATGAAAATATGTTATCTGTTGAGTGGTAAAACAAAATACATTAAAATGACTATGTACTGAAACGAAATCAAAATGTAATTTAGCAAATCCAAAATAAATACTCCAAACTCAAAATTTATATAGTTAAAGTATTCTTAAGGGCAAAATGATCTATTTAGAAAGTGAAAACGTGCATAAATATTTACTTTTTATTTGGAAGAAAGTATCAATCAACAACTGAAGAAATGGAAGGTATATATACTGGATAAATCTACTAAATATGACTCAATGGAAATAAAATATAAGTTAATTATGAATAACATTGACTAATCCAAAAATGACATCCTACTGATATCTAACGTACCTTCAGGTCTAACCTAACTAAATATAACCTACCATTTGAAAAGATCTATTCTAACATATTTTGAAAGGGGTTCTACCCTATTGCCGTTCTAAATAAAAGCTAGAAGCTTGAATTTGTCTTTACCCCTTTAGAAAAAAAATCGAAGATTGTGGAAATACAATCAAAAAGATTGTAAAATCTGTAAACTCTATGGAATGTGAGTGAGACAGAAAATGGGTCGTGAGATAACACTTTGAAGGAGATACGTCACTGTCACATAGACCCAATCTGGCCAAGGGCCAAGCACTTAATTAATTGTTGTGTGGGAGTGTTCATGAATCGCCAATGCAAGAAATTGAGAAACAAAATTTATTTCCTGCCACTATAAACTCCAGGTTTGATTCCCGTTATAGCATTATTAGGTTTATATCATCTTGGGCTGCCTAACCGGTAAATTGGCTCGGCACTTAAAAAGTAGTTAAGCTAGAATTGTGACTTGAAAATTGGGCAAAACTTTTAATGTTTTATATGTTTTTATTATTCCTTTATATTTGTAAATAAACAACAACCATTATTATAACTGCACAATATTATCCAGGTACCATGGATATATTTCTACTTATATTGTAATTGTTGTGTTGTGTGAAGCCATTTGAATTACATCTCTACCAACACGTATTATGCCGATAAAGAAACTTTGTATTACAAACACAAACAAAACCATCACATTCGTATTGTTCTGGCCAAAGATTGTAATTACATACCTTAAAACAGACTTGAAATGGTTGTCTAAAACAAATAATTGTGAAAAATTTTTTTAAATGTTGAGTTAATCAGCTATATTTGAATTGTAAATTTTACAAATTTTCAATGAAAGGGATTACGTAGAAACTGGAAATAAAAAATAAATAATTTAGCAAAATTAAATGTTTTTACTATCAAACGGTTGTCTAGGTCACTTTTTATTCTTCAGGATGAAATAATTTAGATACGACTAATAATAAAGCTTCCTACACGAACTATTAATATAAACGTTTCATCTGTGAGTTTTCGCAAATATTTGTATGAAAGCACTTGAACAAATTACTAATTACTGATATTTACGTTTTTTTTATGTCAGTTGTAGTAATAATAAAATATCTTATTGTGTTTGCAATAAACACATAATTTTATTTATATTTGTCGCATTTTAAACCTATATTGATTTTTGTCTGAGATAACGTTTTTAATAATGAGCAATAAAAAAAAGTAATTTAATTATAATTTAGTAATGAAGAACGTAAATGACTGCCCATTTTATGAAACTTTTTTATATTTTCTCAAGTTTTTATTAAATCTGATTCAAACAGCTCTAACCAAACACAAATTAATTTTTTATTTGATAAAAATTAGAATGTTCAACATATTTTTTGAGACTTATTTATAATTTATTGAATTGCTTACATTAACAAATATGTTTTAACTCATTTCGTTCATGACTTGATATTGACTCAAGAGAGGTTTCCCAAGTGACAATCACGATTTCTAGACACTAAAAATTTGTTAGTAAAATAATGTATTTTCAAATTTATTACTTATAATTAAGTTCGAATTTAGAATTTGTCATCTCACCTCACAGTAAATTTCATTATAAAATTCTGACTTTTCAAAATGTTATTAAACATAATTGCACTTCCTCAATAATATTATGAATGTTTCCTAGAAGTAGCTAATTTCATTTTAAAAGTTGGATTATTTTAATACTAATAAACACTTCATATAACAACAAATTAAAATAAAAGAACATTTACCTTCATTAAAAACAGCTCTTCTGAATTCCAACGAAACTCGTATCTATCATCGCAGACTTCCAAACTAAGCGGAACACTAACCAAGACTTCCGGACCGAAAAAGGGTTCGGCGCGCACTGAAGCAAGGTGCGGCAGCAGCAACATTGTTAGGAGCCTCAGTTCTCCGAGTGGCCGCAACGCCGCCGCAGCGCCACAGTGCCAAGTCAACAATCAATTCCTGCATATTGTTTCGCCAGTTCGATTTATTTCAACTGCCAGCCAATGGCTTGTACACGACTGAGAGAATTAGGGCTAATTCTCTACCTGAGGGTGGTTCGTGAGCGTCACAAATTTATTTGTTACGCTTCAATGGTTTTCACTTTGAAATTATTAGCGACTGTAAATTGTACGCGTTCATTACGCGTTCCATTGCAACGGTCTATATATCTGATTGACGACTGTTAAATGATATTCATAACACGATCAATAAGTCTATAGAAATTTAACAATAAATATTATTGGATATTTTCCGTTAATTCCCTACCATAACGATAACTTAGAATAATTTAACATAACCCAACCAAACCTAACAAAAGATAACTAAACCCAACTTAACGTAACCAGACCGAACATAACCTAAACAAACCTAACATAACCTAACAAAAGTCGTGGTAGTGAATTGACGGAAAATGTCCTCATAATTTTTTTATTTTTAATTTTTTTATTATTTTTCACTTATTTTAGATAATTGTATTTAGGAAAACCCTATGATGTAAATTTAAGTAGCGTTTTTGCATAGCTGATATTTTTCTTGATACTTAAAAATATATTTTTGTTCTTTTTCATTTTTATTAAAATGTTCCTTTTAGTTTGACCAGTGTATTGTTTTATCAAATCATGACATCCCGTTCATATATTCCTGGTTTTTATTTCTTTTAATTTTATCTTTTGGGTTTCCGAGTATATATTTTTATGTTGATGTACATTTTAATTCTTAATGATAACGAACCAGAAGTGATTAAATGCTCACCACTTTTTAAAAATATTTTAGTACATATTTTTAATTAATAACGAATGTAAAACATTAATTTAGTCATGTGCAATGTCTGATCATAGAAATATGGTTTCTGAAAGGTCTCAGAAAATAAATTATTATTAGTAGAGTTTTCGATTCTTTTCATACTACCAAATTATAATCCCTTCCACAAAAAAGAGCATCCGAAAATAATCAATATCGTATCTAATTTAAAATTTAAGTATTTTTACTTTTGTCGAAACACCAAAGTTACATGGATAGTACAATATATTATACGTTTATATAAATACTAGCAATAAATTTCGATTAGTAAGTACCACACATAACAATTTAGTTTAATTGAACAATGTTTGCGAAAAAAGATTTATTAATGAGTAAAAGTTTTTTATGAAGATAATAAAATGTATACTAATAACCTTTTCAAAAAAAGCCCTAGACAAAATTACATATATCAAGCTCCACTTTAGTTTGCGACATTACATTGATTAACTACGTTACCGACATAATTGGTCGGTAGCGTAGTTGGTTCAATCCCAGCTTCATGTGCTAACGGTTCTCAGTTAGATCCCAATCAGAGTCAATAAATTTTAAAAGGGATCAGCTGATAATCACCGGCTGTTCATTTGTCATTGGACTATTAATTAATGACACGTTCTAAGGAATAGTCGACCTTAGTTTGTAACAATTACTACATTCGCTCATCTACACTCATCCCACTCATTCGAAATCCATATTCGCCCATTCTTGACGATCGGCGTCTTATGAATAAATAAAATAAAATAAAAATTCATCGCTGTTGTAAATAGTTTTTATTCATTTCCCAAAATAAATATATATGAGAATATTAAATTAATACGTCTATCAACTAAAACATAATAGCTGTATTTACTTATTTTATAAGAACAATGTCAGTCGTCAGGAAACTTTTAGTCAGTGGTCATTTTGAAATATATTTTCTAAGGCATACAATATTTTAAATAAAATAAGTATTTTTAAGATCAAATTTTATACCGAATTCCAGTGCTTTATCTCAAACCTTCTTTAAGATATTGAGATTTTTTAAAACACGTATGCAGAATATGGATAAAAAAGACACATGTTATGATGTACTAGTTACTTCTTGTTTTGACAAACAATCCATAAAATATGGAACTTTAGAAGCTAGAATGGTGTATTTTCCTCCTTATCTAACTTTCAAGCTATTAAATAAAAGCACAATAATCATAATCATAATCATTTTTACTGTCATAAGAACAAAATGTCATTGACAAAGTCATAATTGTTGCAAAAGCTGCCACGACATATTTTTTAGCTGAAGTCAATAACTAAAATAGACTATAATATAGATATATTAATAACATTTATAACAATCAACACCATTAATATACAAGCATCACTGGTAATCACATGCATTTAAATAAAATTATACTAGGTTCTGAGGAATCTTTAAAATATAATTAATTAATTCATATATGTACTAATTAACTACAGTGGGGATTTTTAAATTAATGAAGTATGGCTTAGAGTGTTCATTTGTATTTATATTTGAAATAATTATAATAGTTTTCTTTTGTAAGACTAAAACCTCTTGGACTCTACTACAGTTTCCTCACAGTAATATTCCATATTTTATTATAGAATGAAAATATGCGAAATAGCTGCATCTTACATAATGGTGAGGCACAAAACGCACAATAGACTCCATAGCCTTTAAGGTCCTTTTTAGTATATTTGTAATAGTTTATCAATAAATGTAATTTGGTTAAAAACCAAACAATATATGTGAATTAAAAACTAACGCCTAAACTATTTAATGTCATTTTAATATAATTTAGATTGTCTATAGTTGAACTGATACTTATACAGGGTGTCTGAGAAGTAAAGTGACATACTTCGGGTAATTGTCTTATAGGTAAAAATAAAGACAAAAAAAATCACGAATAAATTGTTTCCCAAAAAGACTAAGTTTACCAGATATCCAAAATTTTGTTATTTTCACAAAATAATGTTTATCTCCTAGTTAACTTTACCGATCTTTATCAAACTGCTATGCACGTTAAAATAATAAATACCTATTTTAGAACAAATAATCAACCTGATAAAATTTTTAATTTCAAAACGGCAGCCATTTTAATTATTTGAACGTAAATTTATAGAAAACGGCAAAAAATAAAAAATAATGCTCAGAACAAGTTTTTTAAAACAATTGTATTACTAATCTGCCAGTATCGAAACAATTATGGTCATACGAAAAGTAACAGAGTCACATTGACATTTATATTGAGAAGCAGCAAAAGAGCCATTTGTTTTTGCTTTTTTTTGTTGCCTCTCAACACAAATGTCAACGTGTCTCGGTTATTTTTCGTCCGATTTTACTTTGTATATACTGATAGATTGTTAATTGCCTTAAAAAACGTGTTCTTAGTTGTGTTTTGCATTTTTGTCGTTTCCCCCAATTTCCGTTTAAACATTTAAAATGGCCGCCATTTTGAAATAAAAATTGGATGAGGTTGATTATTTTTTTGTAGAATAGATATTTATTACCTTAACATGCATAGTGATTTTCATAATTATCGGTAAAGCCAACATGGAGATAAAAATTATTTTGTGAAGAAACGAAATGGCGGATATCTGTTAAATGAAGCGTTTTTGTTAAAAAAAAAGTATTCCTGATTTTCTCTGTATTTTGACCTATATATAACAGATTCCCGAAGTTTGGCACTTTACTTTAGGAAAACTCCGTATATTATTTAACAGAAAGTAAAATTATTAATTACATTGTTAACAAAAATAAATCAAATTAAAGAAAGCATAAAAATGAGTTATACTAGTTTGGAAACGAAAAGAGTTTCAAAACAACCGACAAATATTTTGACAGGAATGGAAATCGAAACCACCTGTTTAGATCGTTATCTCGTCCAGGAGCCGTTTTCTGTACATGCCAAGAGGTGGGAGGGGGAGGGTTCAAAGCCAGTTAGTTAGTTAAGACGGTTATAATCCCGCCACTTATCGAATTACTGTCTACGGGCGCGGGAGGTGCGAATTGTGGCCGGTAGCGGGGAATCACTCTCTAAATTATTCCATGCATATTAAAGTCAGCAGGGCGATGGGACGGTGTGAAGCAATGTTTGCTGATCACCAGGCAGTCTGTGAGCTCGCCCACTCACCCACCGCAGTTACTGGAGACCAATTTATAGGTTTCTGCAATGTGAGAACCTGCTTGTTAAAGTTCGAAGACTTGGTTTTACGTTTTATGGCACTTTGACACGTTTAAGACTTACAAAATGATCATTTTAGGTATGCATGGAACTTACTCAGAGGGGACTTAAAACTAAGAAAGGAATTTGAGAACTTATAAGGACTCACACTGATAACTTAGAGGACCGACAGTGACAATTTACAATAACATTCACATCTCAACGATTGGCATCTTAGTAATGGATAATAATGAAGTTAGGGACTCACATTGAAAATGTTGGAGTATTAACATTAAGAACTTAAAAGGAACTTAAACTGAGAACCTACAAATACACATCCTGAGATCTTACTAGGACTTCTATGGAAAGCTACAAGAACTTACCTCGTGAATTCACATTGAGAGTTTACAAGGACTTGCACTGAGATTTTACAAAAGCTTACAATGAGATTTTGCGGAGCCTTCCAGTTCTAAAAAAAGGCACCTTGTGGGGACCTACAAGATCTTAAAACTCTGTGAATTTACATTGAGAATTAACAAGGACTTACACTGAGATCTTACAAAGGCTTACAACGAGTTGTTATGGGACCTTATAGTGAAAACCTAAAGGGACCTAGCCTGTCGATTTGAATTGAGAATTAACAAGGACTTACACTGAGATCTTACAAAGGCTTACAACGAGTTGTTATGGGACCTTATAGTGAAAACCTAAAGGGACCTAGCCTGTCGATTTGAATTGAGAATTAACAAGGACTTACACTGAGATCTTACAAAGGCTTACAACGAGTTGTTATGGGACCTTATAGTGAAAACCTAAAGGGACCTAGCCTGTCGATTTAAATTGAGATTTAACAAGGATTTGCACTGAGATCTCACGAAATCTTACAATGAGTTGTTATGGGGCCTTGTATTGAAAACCTACGGGGACCTAGCCTGTCAATTTAAATTGAGAATTAACAAGGAATTACACTGAGATCTCACTAAATCTTACAATAAGTTGTTATGGGACCTTATAAGTAAATCTACAAGGACCAATCATGTAAATTTAAACCGAGAATTAACAAGAACTTAAACTAAATTCTAACGAGGACTTCCATTGGAAGTTTACAAATACTTAGCCTGTGAATTTACATTGAGAATTAACTTCGACTTACAATGAGATCTTACGAGGGTTCCGATAGAAACCTATAATGACTTATCATTAGAATGTACCAGGACTCTCATTGTGAATTTATAATGTACAAAGGCATACATTCGGAAGTACTTAACATGACCTTCTGAAGTGTGGTCTCAAGATCAACAAAAATAAATCACAACAGCAAAATTTCAAAAAAGATTTTTTTAAATAATGAAAGTAACTAACACAGAACATCAAAATTTGCTCTTGTCAAACAACCATGTAATTGGTAAACAATTAGTCCTATAGCTTTTACTAGCATAACAATTGTGAAAATAATTAATAGCAATACATCTAGCTTTGCTGTTCTGCAATAAAATCCAAAAGCAAGTAATAATGAAATACGTTATCAATTATAGCTTTCATTGTTATTTTTTAATATTGGATGTATAAAACCAAGACGGTCCGCTATACAGCATCAACATTGGTCCACCAAATTACTTTTAAGATCACTACTTGAATAACCATTTTAAAAGATATTTTACGACATAAATTGAAGGATCCTTTCGTTTTGTTCGGGAATTGAATTGTATCTCCAATATATTGTTTATGAAATGATTCCTGAGTGATAGATTGTAATTCTAATTACTTTGGTCAAACTACCATTTATTATTATTGACAACTGTTATGGAAAATAAAGGACGTGTTATGCGAAGACCAAATGCGTATATAGAATTCACCAATGCGTTTATCTCATTTTATTTAATCGTCTGTTCTTTAAATTGACTGATCGTTATAGTTTATTTTTAATCAGTCAAAGATCATAAAGTATAAATTGATAACGCTTTGCACATAAATAAGTATATCTTTCAAATGGTTTTTAAGAAAGCTGAAATTATTTGATACGTCCATTATTTGATATTGTCGCTTGCCTTCTTTCAGCCATGCGTTTAATGTTACCTCCATACATAGATATAAACATTACAAATTTGCTCGATCACGTTATTGGCATGGCCATCACCAAGATAGAAGAATGCAGATAACAGATTCTGTAGGTAATCAAGTGAGTGTAGTTTTCAATATCTCTTTACTAATGTGGAAATATATTTAGCTGGCTCGTTTAACAGTCTTGGTTTATATTGACTTCTCAATTCTAAGTAGTATGTGTTTTATACTTGATCCACAGTAAATTTTTGTTTAGTCATCATTTATTCATTGCAGTTCTACAGTTGTGTCCTTTGACTTTACTGTTATCGAACCACTTGCCGGATGGATTACGTTAGTGTAGCCAATTACGCTAACAAAAAAATTAAAATAATTAAATCCTATTCTGTGATTTCTCTTTTACACATGCTGTTAAAAAATATAAAGTAGATACAAATAAAAGTTAAATAAAAATTATGTGTTATTTCACCAAGCAAAGTTAAGGCTGAGAAGCCCTCTTCAACACTTAACTTCTTGAGGGCCACCATAGACCGGGCAGGCAGGCTGCGTGCAAGTACGGGATCCCTCCTAGGAACAGCCACGCTCGCTGTTGCTTGACGCCGTTATATTGTAATTATGTACAACCCCTCGGTGAAAGACACTGGCAATTGTGATGAAATTCATTTTCAAAGTTTACTTCGACTGCCGACCCCAAAAAAGTTCCACGTTACGAGAACAGAAAGCGCCAATTACAAGGTTGTGTAAATGGTGTTTACAGTGATTACAAAACGAGAATCGATCATTTGTGGCCTGCTATTTCCCAGCCCTGAGACGTCAAAAAATCCACCAATTGCAGTTCTATCAAGAGCATCAGTGACTCTGATTCAGATTTTTAAGGTAAATTAACTCAACCCAACGAAACGAAATTTGTTTACTTAAATAATTACATGTTTGGGAGACCCAGTGGCCGTGTGGTCAAAGGCGACAGGACTTTGTACCTGAGTTAGAGATAGTACAGTTTCGAATTCCGGCCTTGACTGTTAGTATTTATCAGTAATATTCACCTTGATCTGTATTCTCCCCTTAATCTGTCTCATGAGTCCCCCGCACAGATCAATAAGCTATGAGGAATGGGAAGAGTAGGGTTACAAAAATAAATAAATAAAATTAAGTACAAAATTTAGCTTGACACTTTGAATACTACGTAATAAATCTTATTTAACAAGAAAATTATTCATAATAGAAGTATGAAAATTATTGGACCCAAGGCAGTCAAACTAATTTTTTACAAAATATATCTCTTGACATTGTCTTTAATTATTTCTTGCAAATACTGAAAATAAAATTAAACATATTATTGTTTAATAGAATTTCGAAGAGGTACACTTATGGATACATTTATTCCAAGACATGTTTTAAGACAATATTTTGAAAATATACGACAACAATAAACTTGTCCAATTGGCCAGAGGACTAAAAGGCTGAAGGGTGGTTATGGGCTAAGAACCTCTTAAGGGGATCAGCCGGGTCGTAAAATCAGGAAACTTCTGGTTGAAGATTGGAGACATAGATCTTGCGTTATTTGTTCTATTTATGATCCGGCCATTTTACCCCAATATCGTAAAGTAAACATGTTACGGAGGCTCTCGAGCCCGAAACAAATTAACCGAGCCTGTTCTGTTTGATGGCAACAGGGCAAATAAATTCCTTAATTTGTTCAGAGAGACTTCTGTATTTGCCCTGGAGGAATTTACTTTTGTAACTAATATGAGGCAAGCTGTTTTCGATAAGTATTTATATGACGACTCTTCTACAGTAATAATAAAAATACCTGACATAGATTTTTTAAATTTATGTTTATTTTATAAGAGATATTAAAAAAAAAATCTCTTAGATTCTATCATTTGATTAAAACTATTTCAAAATCATCACTAAAATGTTTTTTACTTTATTTTTCTACAATGCATCTTATATTACTTTGCAGTAGTTATGTGGCAATATTGATTAAAATAACCAGCTCATAGCCTAAAAAGTGTCTCAGTTCAATCCCAGACAGAGAACTACTCATCCCCCACTGTGTAATAATTCCATTTTAAAACTGTCTTGGCAACCAGAGTGGTAGGCCGTGTAGCGGCTCAAAAGCAATTTCTGCCCATTTTTTGTCATTAGCAGCAGCTGATTGGTTGGTTTGATTAAAACAAACGAATCAAGCTTACGATGATTAAATTAAATCATTGTTTAGTGTAACACAAATAATAGTAGTAACAATAATGGCAATAACACAACGATTAAAAATCTAAACAATAAATAGTAGCTAAACAAACTTGTGCAGTTCATTACGGTTATTTTTTTTAAACTAAACACTGTTGTGGAAATCGAACACTTGAAGGCGGAAATTAGTCACGCCCTGAAGCAAAGCAGCTCAGCGGTGGAAAGATTCACTTCTGCTGCTGGAACCCCTATATGGGCTAAATTTAACTCGTCACTTACTATCCGGTCCAATTATAATTATTATTTTAACGGTTATATTTCATTTCTTTCCTGTTCTTAATCCTAAGATTTGGACAATGAAGTTTCGTCATCATATGAATTCTTAAAGAGCTATTATAAAAATTAAAAATTCTAGAAAAAATAACTTATTATGGAATGGTTGTGAACCCCACGGTATATTTGATTTATTAATGACATAAAATGATAAATTATGAGGGGGTCTATAGGGTAAAATGCGTCCATACGCCTTATCAAAGACTTGTTCATATTTTATACTGTTGGTATTAAAAGAAACATTATTTTTGAAATGCTTAGTCATTTATAATGGGTTTACTCAAATCACAATGAAATGGACACCCAATAGTAAAATGGCCGTTGATTTATCTGCTGTTATGACTAATTATGAAATTATAATTAGTTTTATTTGGCCTTATTATGAGTTTCAAGTACAACAGCTATTAAGGAACGTATAGTGAATAAAAAATATCGAAATATCATCCTATCACGTAAAGTAAAGGAATGTTGTACACTTTTAAAATATTTACGTACGAGCAAGGACATTTCTATGTGGAAATAGTGACGTTACTAATAATTGTTAAAAATTAGTTTTTCAGTTTCACTCTGATGACTTCCAGTTTCCCTGACATACATTTTTCAAATGGAAATCCCGTTTTATAATGCAAATACAATAGATAATATTTTCAGTTGTGAATTTTTGTATACAAAACAATTTAATATCACACAACACAAATTGATTATAATGTAAGTACACAATGTACAATATTACAATCGTCGGTATCGGTAAACCATGTTCACCTTCCTTAGACCAAAGGGATTCACAATTATTATTATTATTATTAATAGCCCAATAGCCAATGCAACTATAGAACCTAAAGCTTTACGTGGAATCCGAACCACGTAGTGTTGGTCTGATTTTCAGCCAACTGACGAGTCTGACCTCAGTTACCATCCCTAAAAAACGTCTGAACGTTAACTACCATTCAACATGGACACCCTAGACTTCTCTAGTAGTGTTGGTATTAAGATGTATGCACTATTTTTATATTAAATTATTTCAATATGGGAGGTTCAGGACTGTAGTAAACAACACTCCACTGTTAAATTCCAAGACTAACAAGTTTTTAATAGATCCGGATCATTGTATTTTGCTCAGCTGGTTTTAACTTTCTCTTATAAAATTCACCATACTCAAGAACATCAGGTTTATCTAGGCTGTCCAACTGATACGTCGTGACCTGTTGAAGCAAGTTAGCAGTCGAAATATTGGTGTAATTTCTGCCTAAACGACAGACGCTCGTAGTAGTTAACGGCAATGCCACTAGATCGCTCCACACGCCGCCAGAGCCGGATGCCGTGGCATTCCAGGCGCCCGGTCTACAAATATCTGTGTTTACTAGTGGACTGCCTCACACACTCACAGCAAATAGCGGGTATCTGAGGCTGCCATCTAAACGTAGTACGTCTGTCTCTTTGTGAGGTGGATAGAAGTCAAGCGTTATAAAATCTGTTGATGAATATTCGTGAATTATTCTAACTAGGTTAGGTATTTGACAATCACACAGGTTAGGTATTTTGGCCTGATGATTATGGGCTGTGCCTTTGATTTGGATGTGAAATTTAGGCCATTATTTGATTAAAACTTCAACTAATTTTATTTAATTACTAAGACACCTATCGTCAGAGTATGGTTGAATATAGATTTCGAATGAATGTGATGGATGAATGTAGTCACGGTTACAAACTAAGACCTACAATTCCTTAGAAAGTGTCATTGATTAATAGCCCAACGACAAATGAAGAACTGGTTGTTATCAGCTGATCCCTCTCAAAAATTTTCATGGCTTAGATTGGGATCGAACTGAGAAACTTTGGCTAATCAAGCTTGGCTTTAACTTACTATCTATCGAAATGTCGTTTAATTTTTATGTGTATACTGTTCCTTAGTGACAATTAATTCAAAAGTCTGCAATCATTCAAAATTATTTATATTAAATATGTGCTTTCAAATACTTTCTTTTGGATATCACAGAGTAAAAAATACATATATTCTTTAACATTTTCCGTACTCCTCTAAAACTTATTGAATAACGGTTGACTAACGGACTTCCTTTTAATGCTAATCTGTCAAGATTTTGAATGTTTAATTTGACTTTATTACCTTTTTTTAATTTGCAGTATTTGCACTTAAAATAACAAAACAGAGGCAGAGGGTGAATAAATTACAATTACAAATATTGTAAAATTGAAGTCACAAGACGTTACCTTAATTTTAGTGTTATGAAATTAACTTTAATCACATTAATTAATTAGTATCTTTTATTAAAAAAGTATTAACAGGTTACTTCAGATTCTACTTTTTTATGACATGTATTAAAATTCCTGTAAGTGTGGCATTTACTACATTATAATGTTACTTTTGTAAGGTATTTAAAGTTTATTATTTTTATGAGCTATACAAATCACATACTACGCTGTTGAACATAATTTATCCATCAAAAATACTTCAAAATTCAGTAATATTTTCTGATTAATAAAAGCTGTGTGTGATATCAGTTCAGATACAATTTATGGTGGTAATAATAGGTAAAGTAGGTAAGTATAAGACGTTTCCCTGAACTTCAGACTGTTACATCTCATATGTCCATATCTCCTGCACACTTACAAGGAAACTTAACCTTTGATGGGGGTCCTAACTTCACACTTAAGTAATAAGCCATCCGCGTTGGCGGGTTGACACCACACTCTCCAAACTTAATAGCTTATAGCATTACGTAGGCCCTATTAGAAATTCTTACACTGAAGTGGAACACAAATAACATATATGCAAATTCTCTCTTTATTGTATGTATTCTTTTAAATTGTTTCAATAAATTTTAAATTAACTTTGCTAGGAGAAGTTTAAAACTCTTGATCATAGGTCAATTCTGTATACTATCCAAAAATTTCAAAGTTGTCGTGTTAGTCTTAGGGTTTTTTTTTAATGTTTTACTGGCCCATGTTATTTCTAGTGTCAAAAATGGTGTAGGTAGTTGTTTTGCAATTTAATTTTTAGCTTTAAAATTAGTAGAGGTGATACCAACTTTAATGATACCAATTCCATGTTAAACGGTTGAATCGGTAGTGGTGATGCAAACTGTGTTGACACCAATTCCGTGTTAAGTGGTAAAATTGGTAGTGGTGATGCCAACTGTGAGGATATCAATTCCATATTATGTTGTTAAATTGTTAGTGATGATACCAATTCCATTTTAAGTAGTTAAACTGGTAGTAGTGATGCCAACAGTGATGATACTAATTCCATGTTAAGTGGTTTAATGGGTAGTGGTGATGCCAACTGTGATGATACCAGTTCCATGTTAAGTGTTTTAATTGGTAGTGGTGATGCCAACTGTGATGATACCAGTTCCATGTTCAGTGGTTAAATTGGTAGTGGTGATGGCAAATGTGATGATACCAGTTCCATGTTAAGTGGTTTAATTGGCATTGATGATGGCAAATGTGATGATACCAGTTACATGTTAAGTGGTTAAATTGGTAGTGACGATGCCAACTGTGATGATACTAATTCCATGTTAAGTGGTTAAATTGGTAGTGGTGATGCCAACTGTGATGATACCAGTTCCATGTTAAGTGGTTAAATTGGTAGTGGTGATGCAACTGTGATGATACCAGTTCCATGTTAAGTGGTTTAATTGGTAGTGGTGATGCCAACTGTGATGATACCAATTCCATGTTAAGTGGTTTAATTGGTAGTAGTAATAACAACTATGATTAAATTAATTCCATGTTAAGTGGTTAAATTGGTAGTGGTGATGCCAACTGTGATGATATTAATTCCATGTTAAGTGGTTAAATTGGTAGTGGTGATGCCAACTGTGATGATACCAGTTCCATGTTAAGTGTTTTAATTGGTAGTGGTGATGCAAATGTGATGATACCAGTTCCATGTTGAGTGGTTTAATTGGTATTGATGATGGCAAATGTGATGATACCAGTTACATGTTAAGTGGTTAAATTGGTAGTGATGATGCCAACTGTGATGATACTAATTCCATGTTAAGTGGTTAAATTGGTAGTGGTGATGCCAACTGTGATTATACCAGTTCCATGTTAAGTGGTTAAATTGGTAGTGGTGATGCCAACTGTGATGATACCAGTTCCATGTTAAGTGGTTAAATTGGTATTGATGATGGCAAATGTGATGATACCAGTTACATGTTAAGTGGTTAAATTGGTAGTGGTGATGCCAACTGTGATGATACCAGTTCCATGTTAAGTGGTTTAATTGGTAGTGGTGATGCCAACTGTGATGATACCAGTTCCATGTTAAGTGGTTTAATTGGTAGTGGTGATGCCAACTGTTAGTGGTTTAATTGGTAGTAGTAATACCAACTATGATTATATTAATTCCATGTTAAATGGTTAAATTGGTAGTGGCGATGCCAACTGTGATGATATTAATTCCATGTTAAGTGGTTAAATTGAAAATCTGCCTCTTAAACTCTTCAATTCATTTGCTCCAACCTACTCATATCCCTTTAGCCAATCACCCAGGTATCAGCTAAGCATACATATTTACAAGATATAATAAGTCCTGCAAAGAAATTTAATTCATATCACTTAATACGTAATATGTAGACATATTTTATGTGAATATAGTTATTCTATTTTATATAATAATGTATAACTTTCATAATGCTTGAAAATCACAATAGTCTACTTTTTCACTTTGAAAAATTATCGAGCTCAATGAAAATAAATATCGACTTATTTATTTTAGACGTCTAAATAAATCTGTACATTTTGTAAAATATGGAATTTACTTAATATAGTTTGAAAATTCAGTTAAAGTTTTAACTTCTGACGAAATATGACTTTTTATAGTGAAATATAATTACATAATTATAATTTTATAGCGACTGCAAATAGAGATTTTGAAATTTACGTTTCAACTTTTTGAACATAAGATTTGAAATTATAGTAAACGTATAATCAAAACAACCTATCTATGTTATTACGTCAAGTTAATTATTACATTTATAATAAAAAAAACCTCAACTTATATAATCAATTTAATAAATAGGAAAATACCGTTCACTAACTTTTGTGTGTGAATATTATTTCAATAAAATGTTCAATATCTTATTTCAAGCAATATTATTGGAACCATATCCGGATTGTTTATTCAGCAAGAGAATTGCAACTAGGAGAGGTGGTATTTCCTTACACATCAAGAATAGGAAAGCACAATTACTATTCTGTCATTAAAATTCAACGAGCTGCGCCCAGAAATTCAACGAGGCACTCGTGGCTTGCAAGGCACTCATACCCAACCCTAGGGCAACCCGGTAACGCGCTTTACACCTCGGCCAAAAGCCGCTATTAAAGACCATTAGGTGACTATATAAGTGGAAAATTATACTTTTCAGCTTTAATACAAACGTTCTAAATGTTTACGACGACAAAGCTCGATCTTATCTGTTTGAACAAAAAGCGTGTAATTCCGAACGAGTGGCCGAGAGGTTGCGAAAGCGGCCGACAGTGGCGCCACTGATACTGATCACTATAAATCTCGTGACCTCATCTCCCGCGCTCTCAGCCGCCTTCCGCCATCTCCTGGTTGTCATAGGTTATGGATTACTTCTTGTGTGGTGGTCTGTTTCTAAAAGCTTCTTACGCCTTTGAATTACTCATTAGATCTTGTCTAGTTACTCACTACAACTTCCGGGAACTAGGCTGTTCTATTTATACGACGAAGATCACACTCTCTTCCTGTCACAAGTGTGAAACGTCAGAACGAACTGTTGGTTTTTGGTACGAGTAGTAGTAAATATAGCAAATGTTTAATTTAGCGTCTTTTTATATGCCTTTTATACTGCATTAACTTTTTAAATCATAAATAAATCAATTAGTCGAAATTAATTAATTACTAATTGAATAAAATTCCACGCAAAAGCATGTGGCCTAAACGAGTTGGTGAGTAAATTATAAAAATAAATAAATGGTTCAAAAGAATTTGCATAAACTTTTCCCCATGTTAAACTCTAAAAATCAAAACTTTACCAGTTTGATTCCCAAATATGTATTTTTTCCATAACTCAAAACCTAGTCAATTTAGAGACATGCAGTTTTTACTAAAATATTTTAAATTGTAATTCAAACCTTTTTTTAAACTCTAATCTTAAAATTAAATTTAAAAAAATGGTCGTGAGATAATGGCTAAATAGACCTACATTCCGAAATATTACAAAAATTGATCCATCCGTTTGGAATCTTGTGAACTACACATACACACAGACAGACACCAAATTTGTTTTCGAAAAAACACTTTTTTTCAGGGGACCCTAAAATTGATTTTTAGACCAACTTGTAAAATTAGTTTTTTTTAAGATCACAATACTTTCTCGATGCAAACGCATTTGGGAGAAAGTAAAAATAAATATGTTAAGAATCTTCTATTCATAAAGGCTTAAAAAACCACAATAATCTATGATTTTGTAATAAATTATACATTTTAACTATTTAAAGTGGATGGTTTTTAAACAGAATATATTATTCTTTAAAACAGCTGACTATGAAAGAATAACTGTAAAATATGTGAAATAAGATTCTAACCTAAATCTTAACACGGCAACATTTTGTAAAAAATAATAATATTGAATACTTAAGTTCCAGATTTGTTTATTAGTTTAATCATTTTCATTTTTACGGCAGTCATATCCAATTTTGTGTTATTTAAAAAATAACAAACAAAAATAAAAGTGGCATGGTAATATAAATTTTACACATACAAAAACAAATTAATTGACCAGCATATTTACTTGGGACATAACGTTAACATATATAGTGTATATTAGAAAGCTATTTATTTACTTTTTTCAGTAATTTTATATATTTTCCATGAAATCAAAATTAAGATCTCAAAAATTAACACATTTTTTCAACTTTAATAAACTATCTAAAATTGTTTAAAAGAATTTAAAGAAAACATTAAGTAAATAATGCTAAAAATATATTAAAATAATGATAAGTAAATAATATTGTGGTGTAGCATTAGTGAAAAATAGAAAAAAATACTTAGTAATGAGAGATTAAAAATCCAAAAACCAAACAATAATCTACAACGCAAATGCTCAGCAAAAAGTCAATGCCACAATAAGTGATCTAATTAAACGTTACAAAAGATTTACTACAATAATAAATTCATATTAAAATCGTACTTAAGCATTACTTCAGATTTCAGCAATTGTTCTAAGACGTTTCTTTTTCTTTAAGTTTTATTTTCAACTTAACTGGCTTTGTGAAACAACAATATTAACACTTGTGTTTTATTTTAAATTAAATACAACAGTGTACCCTCTTCAAGGAGTTAAGTCTGACATTTTTTGTATAGAAACAATATAAATACAGTAATGATATTTCAATTCATTAACAAATATTGCTCGAATTTAAATAGGCTAAAAACGTTCAGTTGAAACATTTCTATAACAGCTGATGCTAAATAAAAATAGAAAGATAATATCTTTAAAAACATATTAATAACGTCATAACTATTATCCTTAATTATATACACCTACAATATATATTCCATCTAATAGGAATATTTGTGCCTGTAATTAGTGAGTTTGTGGGTTTAAACTGCAATATATATACATGGGACTACACTAGCGCTCCACAATGGACCACAAAAACAGCTGATATTTGAGACTCAAAATTTAACATTGGATGGGAAATCTAGTTGTGTATAAAATCAAAGCTATTATACTTACATCTAATACTTAATTTACAATATTTGTATCTAACTGCAGATTCACAATAAATACAAATAACAGCTGATTTACATATAACAGCTGATTTTAAATGTATGTAACAGTTAGTTTACATTATAAACATATACTAGTAATAGTATATTTCATAACAAGAGTGGAAAG
The DNA here is from genome assembly GCA_035578905.1 of Stictocephala bisonia. Classification (NCBI taxonomy): domain Eukaryota; kingdom Metazoa; phylum Arthropoda; class Insecta; order Hemiptera; family Membracidae; genus Stictocephala; species Stictocephala bisonia. The sequence goes on from JAQJVL010000167.1 coordinate 1,576,488, forward strand.
TGGGGTTTTGCATGTTCGAGACCATATGTTTGAAGTGCGAGACTTGTCGAGCACTTCAAATGGTCGAGAACATACAAAACACTTTCACTGGAGTTTTGAACGATACTTTTCACTACACTACGGAATAAAAACAGGTGTTGTTGACTGTAGAACATTTTCGGTTGTAAACAATGTTACTTTCGGTAGTAAACAATAGACAGCTGTTGAAAATATGATGTTTCGCAGGCTGTAAACACATAACGAAAACAGCTAAACTCATAGTAGTGTAGTGAAAAAAAATTGGGTGTGCGTCGGACCACACGGTGGAAGTTATACTTCTTTGGCCATTCTCATACACCCACTCACGCACACAAACAGACAGTATTAGGTGATTACAAATATTAAGATGTTTGTAACAGTTTTGTAAAACAGCTGATTTTATTTGACAGGTTTCTTACCTAAATAATCATGATGTGAGTTTTATTGATGCATTTTTATGGAAACTGTTTCGGCCATAAGAGGAAGAAAATTCTTCATTAATGTGCGTATAGTGTTAAAGTAAATGAATTTACCAAATTTAATGTATCTCTTTTAAATTATTTCTGTAGTTTGATGAGCCTGTCAGTCAGAGAAAATCCTTTGATAAATGTAGAGCTAGAGCAATTACAACATTTGGAGGTAATGTGGTTTTTTGTGTTGTTTTATAAAAGTTTAGTGGTGATGTGAAGGCAGGAGCAAAGTATTTGAATTATATTTTCTAAATTTTTTTGACATTGTTCCGTCAAACATTATATGGACGTTGGTGGGAGAGGCTTATGGCACTATAAAAATACTTTTATAGTAGAGTGTATATAATTTAATGAGCTTTATATTTTCCAACTTGAAGTTTTTAGTATTTTAATAGATAGATATTTTAGGAAAGTGTGAAGTACAAAAGCCCCGAGGACACACTATTAGTGCCTGCTGTAATTGGTACATTGCTCTCTAGTAATGAAACGTTTCAACCTGCCAATATCACAGCAATCAGCTGACATTGCCCTCCTCAACTTCTTCCTCGACATAATTACTGGTTTGGCCAAATGATGGTCTATTACTACTCCGTTCAGTTCAATTACATACCTCGTATATAGCCTGTACTTAGCCATTTGCTAAGATAATCTCCGATACATCCTATTTCACGTTACATTAGAAACTTATACTCAGCGTTTTATTATGGTATTGAGATTGTAATATAGTAAACAACTAAAAAAGTAACACACTACAGACTGATGTGTATACATATATATCCTATGGCTTTCAGTATTACGTGAGTAATTTCTTCACCTACCAAAATAAAACTAAAAGTAAAATAAAATTTGAAAATTGGAAAGACAGTTTGGAAAGTAAATAAAATATAAAATAAAATTCAGGTTACGTAACCTTTCCCAATTGAATGAAGAAGATCAGATGATCCTCCCCCCCTGAAAATAACCCATTGGCCAACCATTAACTATGGGATCGATAGTTTGAGTTTCAGCTCTGCAATCACATGACAGCTCATTGGAGGTTAATCCCACATATGATAGTCTTATGGCCGATGATGGACTGCTACAAGGCTCTGTTATTGCTTCTATTTTATTCAATGTATACACTACCGACGTTCTCACCATCCAGTCTAGAAAACTTATTTATTAAAATGGTGTTGCTCTCACAACTAAACACGAGGTCATATCACTATCAGAAAAATTACTTACACTTGATCAAACAATAATTATTGAGTGTGAGTTTTAAATAGCACTACAGAAAATAGTTCTGCCAAGCTATACGAAGTGATGAGTCTAGTTGTAAAAGTAGGCCTACCAAAACCAGTTTGTAATAAAAATAAAAGCTACACTCTGCAAAACTTTAATAAATTTTATGTATGTAAATAATTCCAAAATCCATTTATAAGGAATAAGAATATATTTATTTTCTCGAAATATATACATAAAATATATATAATTTACATTTAAACATGAAAAGGTTTCTTCTTAATTGCTCTGTTAACAAAATATAACTTATAATACTATAACAAAACCTTTCATAAATTACATATTTCAAGAAAATACTAGGACCTCCTAAGGCAATGCCTGTTTTAGAGGTTCCTTCTTTTCAAATAAATCTTAATATGCGCAAAAGCAAATAATATTAATTTAAAATAAAATATCCCAATTCTTCAAAATATAAACACTAATATAAAAACATAAATAGCTTAAACCTTAACTCTAAATTTAATGTTATCCTAACCCTAACAGTATAGCTATATAATACAATAGTAGGAACAAAATAAAAACGAAACAATTTATGACTAACCAAATATGTATACTTTACTATGTTATCTGAATTAAATTTTGATAGAGTGAATAAGTATTTACAAGGTATTAAAATTATTACAATTATAAATTAATAATAAAAATATGTTTGAAAGTGTATTGCTTTAAACTTGAATATTTACAAGGTAATCTATACTTGCTTGCTTTAATAACCAGTTTTTTACTTTGTTGGAAAATAACTTTATATTTTTCAAATTTTGCAGAACAATTGGTATTGAGTTAAACATTTTTGGTCCATAGTTGTCCATTGATTAAACATAGTTAATCATCTACAGGAAGAAATAACCTGTCTTGTTTTCCTAAATTGTAATCAATAGGACATTATACAATTGATTACAATATAATCAAATCCTGTGGAAATTATAGTAAACAGCATATGAATTACTTCAGTGTTATTTGATAAGTTAAATAATTAGTTCTAATTTACAATTAACCCTGATAAATCAATATTTTATCAACAGGTTCCAACATTTATGGCAAAAAATAAAGTATCACAAAATCCCTTTTATCAGTAAGATTTATAATGGAATCATAATATAGTTCATAAATTACTTATATTAATGAAATGATCGAAGAAAATTTATGAATGCCAACCTTACTTTCATTGCTTAGCCCAAAATAAACATAAGTAGTTCGGAGTGATGATTAACTATTGATTCAATCAATAACTAATATAAGTTACATCAATATTTTGGTATGTTTATTATAGATATTATGTAATAACTTGTTGAAACTTATTTGCTAAGTATTATAGAATGTTTATTATGATATTGTGATCATTATTTTTAGTTTTTTATGTAAATATTGTGCTCCGGTTGATTTTCAGAGAAATTGGACTTGACTCAATCCACTATATTGAACTTTAATATATTTGTTCTGCTATAATGTAAGTGGGATATCCTGTTTTATAGCAAGAAAATAAAATAAAATAAGCTTTTGCAGGCAGTAATAGTCCTTGTTCATCTTCAATTTAAATAGCAATACAAGAATTTGAAGAAGGCAATAGTAGTAATTGGGTAATTGGCAACAGATGGGTATAATTTGTGGACAATATTGGCGAACCCAACCGTTTCATTAGTGAGTAGAACACACCAATTATTGGGGGTACCACCTAGGGTCATAGGGTATTTTAATCACACACGTCACTTTCTTTAAATAAATAAGAGTGTTGTTATTAGACCACCACTACTACACATTTATCTATTTTACGGGACGTTTTCGAAATGGTTGGGGTCCTAAATATATATGTATAATAATAATATATATTGAATATATTCATAAACTAGTTTGATAATGTCATATACTTTAAGACTAAACAATGTTGCTACAATGGTGTGATTACTTACTGCCCGAATCACTACTCGGCCGTGCAAAACTACTCTACTCTAAAATAAGAAACTAAGTTAAAAACATAATTTTCCTATAAAATCGAATTAGGGGAATTCTTAATTTACTGACACCTTCAAAATACGGACCAAACAAATACCTATCACTGTGCATTTCATGGTCAAAGTTTATGTATGTATTCATGGTAAACTCTATGATATATTGAGAAGAACTGTTAAATGAATCTCTTTGTCATACATCACATGTTGATGATTACATGCTACTGTTATATTGTGGCCAACTTATGTACACATGGACCTTATGAACATGTTATCCACCCTATATATTATATATTTTTATATGATATTTAACTTATTTTCTCAGTATTTTTACTATTCTTCATACTCTAAGCTGATTGGATTTTGGCAGATGTCCATTATCTCTCTATTTTCACAACTATTAGGCCCTCCTATCTGCTTTACGTTTAACTGAATTTTAAGGCCATAAACTCACAGAAAATAAGTTTAAGAATATAAAATTAATTTTGATCATGACACTGGAAATAAAATTAAAATGTCGTATGGCTTTTAGTGTGGAGAGTTGCCCAATTAAGACAGAGTTCCCCTCACTTGCTTAGACGATCCCAATTTTGTTTTGTGGACTCGATAATTACAGGCTTGGAGTGACTTCCGAACCACTAGAGCGGCACAGAGGTAACATCTGATACGGTCTCACCGGGATTCGAACCCTGGAAACTGCAAGGCAAGCTGTCGCTTTAGTCGCTGCGACCACTCCTGCGTGATGACACTCTAACAACATTTTATAAAACACAATTTTTATTTTATTTCATCTTTTTTTTATTATTGCAGTGTTGAATATGGACTCAATCTGGCATAAACCCTCCAACTGAATACTTTGGGTGTATTCCACATTCTCCCCTGCATTAAAAATGCTTGTGCAGTTACTAACATTTAGGGCAAGTAATACCGCCTGTTGTGATTTTTAATTTAATCGCACACATTTTATAAAAATATAAGTTATAGTAACAAATTAAATGTAAGTCTTCATGGACTATTATTACGTTTGGTTAAGACATTTCCTTAAACTGAAATAAATTATATTTAGCTTTCGTTTTTTATGTTTCGTAGTTTTATTATGTCAAATTAGTTTTATTATGTCAAATTAGTTATACAATCCAAATGTTACATAAAGATGTCGATTAATTGTATACTTAGATAAATCAAATTAAAAAATAATTGAACCAAATGAGGTTTTAATTAACTAGTAATTTCGGTAAATAATTGCAACATTTTTAAAGTCGAAATATAAAACAGTAATAGGTTTTCTGGTTGTTTTATGACTAATTGTATACTTTTTTGTTTATCCGAATAAAGTGAAGAGTTCGTTGTTCTATTTGAAACATAATTGGTGAACGATGAGTATTTGAAAGAAATATTTAATTAAAAAGCAGTAACTGGCAAATAATTGTTCATAATTATTGCTCTTCAATCTCCAAGTAGAAGGTATTATCACTAGAAGGCAACACTTAAATGCCATCTAGATAACGCAGACTGGACTCAGGTTTATTGTCAGGAGAATGATTCGCTAGATTTTGATTCTTTTATTTAATTTTGTTTTTAGTTTTATGAATATAGCCAAAATTAAAGTTGGCAGGAATAATAGAGTCAAAACAATAAAACCTTGGATTAATGATTATCTTTGTATGAAAATTAGAGTTCGAAATACAATTTTCTCAATTAAAAAATTAACCAATTAACAAATTACTACATAAGGTACAGGAATAAGCTTAATTTTGAGATAAATAACAGGAAAAATATTCTATGAAAAATATTTGAAGGTTGTAATGGAAATAGTAAGTTGATATGGAATGTCATTAATGAAATGACAGGTCAACAGAATAAAATATCTGGTAACATTATTTTAATGATAAATGATGATATGTACAGTGATCCTAATATGGTTGCCAAAGATTTAATAGTAATTTTTTATCTGTTGTTGATAAATTGCAATTGTAAAATGTTAATCCAGGTAATTTTACTAGTCTGGAGTTCAAAAGCTATTTCACGCAACACTTTTAAGTAAGTTCTATCATGCATCAGGATTTGTTTTTAATAGTAAAATCATTGAGTAATAAAACAGACCCAGGCATTGACGTAATAAGCTCTTCTCTTATAAAAATTGTGTATGAGAATATCAAGGATGTTTTATTACACTTAATTAATTTTAGTTTTGAAAGCGGAGTTTTTCCCTCTAAATTAAAAACAGCTGTTGTGATTCCCATTGACAAGGGCGATTCTAGAACTGACTGTAATAGCTTCTGATCAATCTCGCTATTGTCAACTTTTTCTAAAATCTTTGGGAAAATTATGAAAAATAGATTAATAATTTTTTTACAGATGACACTTTTTTAGTGACAATCAATTTGGGTTTAGGGGAGGCTTGCATTAAAACATGTATACGGAGTGCCTAGCAGAGTCGTAAAATCATAAAGAAACACCATTCAAAATACAACAGTTCTTTCCCTTTAAGCTGTAGGTCATTTAAATCTCTTTAAACCATTCAAACGACAGATAACCATCGATATGATAACATGGTGACCAGATTTCCGCATTCCAATCAAGGTCGCGGCCTTCCTCATCCCCCTCCCCCGTAGCCTGTCTCCAGCCAACAATGTATGACGGATAGTGTATCGGTTAGTTTGCAGGCGCTGAGCTTTTCTCTTTATTGTTACGAAACACTTTATTTACAGAATTCATATAACTATGCAATTTGATGCACATATCAATAGTTATCATTTCTCAACTCTCTCTGAACAGTGTAAAATGTACGTGCAAGTATTGGCATAAATTCAGGCATGATAAACTTACTTGAGTACACACTCAGCAACGGTGAGTCTGCCAGGGTGCAGGCTCGCTTTTTCACTAGTGGACACTCCATTTTGTCAGTGGCCACTCGGTTTTATTCAACTAAAACGGAGTTGCCACTCGCAAGTCATAAGTAGACTCATCGTGGTACTTATAGTGACTCATAAGCAGGCGCGTACAGTGGTCCTTAGTAATTAATGGGCTGAAATCCTAAAAAATGATTAGTGGTCTTTTTTCAGATATTAAGAAAGCATTTGACACTGTCGGTCAAGATATATTATTAATTAAATTATATAACTGTGAAATTAAAGGCATCGTTTATGAATGGTTCAAAAATTATTTGATTGGAAGACAGCAATGTGTTCGCATTGGAAAAAGTTTTAGTGAAATAGGCAACATTTCTTATGTAGTCAACAAGGATCTATTCCTGGGGCAATGTTATTCTTAGTTTATATTAATGACTTGTGTGATGCTTCGTTTGAAGGAAAATTAACGTTATTTGCCGATGACACTGCACTATGTTACATGGAAAATAATTGGGTAGACGTGGTAAGAGCCATGAATAAGGATATGATAGCACTTCAGTGGTTGTTTATCCAACTAAATGCTGCTGAGCCCTGAAATCCCGTTTATATTAACTTTAGTCTGCGCAAAGATATTAATTTAAGTAATCCAATTGTTTATAAATTTATCGACTGTTTATGTAGTCAAAGAGTATGTAATAAGTCTTGTGCTATAGTTAAGAAAAAATCAGACACCAAATACTCGTATTTAGGTTTAATATTAAGATATCCAACTAAACTGGAAAGCTTACATTTCAAAATTGAGGTTGAAATTGAAAAGTGTTTTGAGACTCTTTACTTTATAAAAGATCTGTGTCCTGAAAATTTACTAAGAACGGTATACTTTCGTTAGTACATAGCATATTAGATTACGGCATAATATGTAGGTATAGTACGTATGACACTGATATCCATTCGAACTTTACATTCTAGAAACATTTTATTAGAATAATAACTAAAAAAAGAGTAGAACCGAGCCTTCACACCCATTATTTATCAGGTTATAGATACTTGCCTTAAAATATATGTTTGTATATAAAGTTTTAAACATTGTCTTTCTTCGTAATGAAAATATAGACATTCCTCGCGATGTCTAGAGATCAAGATTAAGAACTGCGGACCACGTTGTGGTACCAAGGCAGGATAGTACATTTTTTATTAAGAGTTTTATTTTCATGGGGCCAAGAATGTTTAACAAACTTCTTGCATGTGTAAAAAGTTGTAACAATATTACATTATTTTTGAACAGATTAAGAAATTAGTTGTTTACACTGGGCGACATTGATTTACTAACCAAATTACAGTCATAATCTTAGTTTCAACTAAGCCCAACACATTCAGTTTAAAAAATAACTAGTTAACTGTCTTCATTTTATTTTGGTTTTATTATTTTTATGTTTCTTATACTTAGAGTTTTATGTAAGATAGGAAATTCATATTATGTTGTAAATTCCCACTTATTATAATGTCATATAACGGGATACTTTACTTTATTTAAAATGTTCGTGTCTGAAAGCTGTTTTCTAAATTAATTTATTATGAAATGGAGCCTCTAATCAGGCATTTTGCCGTTGAGGTCCGTAATTTTCCCTTAAGTAAATGTATATAATTAATGTAAGAAATCTTAATGTTATTTTGTTAATTCAGTTTATATTTCTGTATAACTCTTGTTTTTATTTCCAGCATAAAAGTTTTAATGTCATGTTTTTCATGGGAAAATAAATATTATTATTATTATTATTATATATGTAATTTAGGTCAACAAAGGATAAATCTTCCATAAACATAATTCTTCTTCAGCTTTTTTTGTTCTTTATCATGAGATTAAGAGCTTCATTCAAAAACGACACATTAAATTGGCTTAAACTTCTTTAAAAAATATTTAAATATGAAGTAGCATTCTTCAACTCTATATTAAAAGTTATTGTATACTTATTTATATATAAAAATTATATAAAAAGTTATACATACTTGCTTCGTAAGCTTTACAAAGTCTCCCTGTTGAATTGCAATTATAATAATGTATATTTTTTAAGGATACTAACAATTTATATATGGTATATCTAAACAGTTTTCATTTACTGTAATAAATGCTTCATTGCATGTTGTATTATAAAACTGAAGACCAACAATACAGTTTACCATGTAATCACATTTCCCAGTCAAATGTTCCTTTTTTTCTATGTATTAGTAAATATGTATTCCACATTGATAAATGTATTTCATGAAAAATATAATAAATCAGACTAAAATTTAAATTTTTCACAAAAACAACAATACGTATCATCGCAAAACGCAATAGCATTAAACATGTTACATAAGTCATATAATAAATATATATAGAATAATACTTTCATACGATAGCATCGTTACAAATTACCTATGATGAACATTGGTTTTTATTAAAAGTTTCAGTGAAATTAAATATAGAAACCATTCAATAATTAAATAGAAAATATCTTATATAATATTTTTGTTTAAGTCATTGTTATTGCATTTATTATTATTTCTGTTTTATTTTCAGAATTATTTTTTCATGGATAGAATAGGTAGTTGTTATTAACATTTATTAATATATTGCTGTCCATAAATTAAGAAATTCATCAAATCTCTATAAAATAATATAAAGAACCCAAATGTAAAAATGATAGTATTTATTTACAAAATTATTCTACAGGGAGTATTAAAATCGTACATAGGTAGGAACAATGTCATTTGTATACAAACAAATTAAAAATACAGTAAATAAATAAAAATATTCAATACAATTATGTTATATTAAAACTAAACAAATCTGGAACTTTTAGTTTGTTCTTTTAAATTTTGGTTTCAAACTTGAAATTAATATTGAGCTATTTTTTATTATGTTGCTAGTTTTATAACATTTTCATGGCATGGTATTAATTTTTTCATTTTATAACTTGTAGACTGTAGACTTTTATAACTTGTCTCGTTGAAGTCTTATAAATATTCATAACTATAAATAATTTATATTAATACAAATTATTTAGTGATCATTTTTTTAAATTTAAAATAAAATAAAGTAGTTTTAGCTACTATAACGACTCGCATGAAAAATGTATATTGCTTTACACGAAAATACAATATGTAATTAATTACTCAATATGGATTGTCTCATATCATAATTCTGGTACTCGACAAAATCATTTTTTAAGATCTCATAATTCACATACATAAATTAAGTTATAATGATATGTGTTACAAACTTTAAAACGAATAGGAGAGATTACATGGCTTTGCGATAACTATGTATTTTCCGTATAATATAACTGAGAAAGGGCGTTGTTATATATCTTTGACCACACTTTACTGTAGAATCCGATCCACGTAAAATATGTCTAAATATGGCTAGTCTCAATAGAGTAAAGTACGTCCCCAAATAAGACATGGGCTAATCAATGCCAAATAATCTCAGACTACAGAGACTTGTTCAGTAACATTGATTACTCTGATATTGATTACATTATTTTGAGTAGCATTCAACTAATAATAAAACACTAAGCTCTCAACTCAGTGCCTCCTACGATCGAAACACATACATTTATCCTCCAAGTACCTAGACTGTCTTTTCGTTCTTAAAGCTAACTTGTCCAGTTTAAATGCAGACCTATGTTTAGATTTTGCCACATAACAAATAATTGTTCTTGCTTAAGTACGAGATACGTTCAACTCATTTATAATTAATTAATTACTCATTAGTTAGACGCGATCGTTCAGTTATGGGCGAATATGAGGGGCGAATGAATGTGATGAGTGTAGATGAATGAGTATAGTCATTGTTGTTGACTAAGGTCGACTGTTCTACAGACATGGCTACTTATTAATAGCCCAAAGATAGGGCAACTAAAGGACCTACAAATTTACATGGAGTCCGAACCACGTAGTGTTGGTCTGAGTTTACCAAGCCTTACCTGATGTTGATCAAGCCTTACCCTTAGTTCTCTTCCTTACACGACATCTAAACATTGATTAGCATCCAACATGTACACCCCAGACTTCTCTAGTGGTGTCCTCGTCGATGGCAACCATGGAGTGGATGCTGTGTTGGTCATAAGAGGGCCGAGTCTATCTCCAACAATCTTCTCAACACTTTGTTCGCGAGTAGCTGGGTTACAACACTGCGCCACCAGTGTCGACTATGTTATACGTTACAGAAAGGATTGTATTTCTTAGAAAACAGTTCAGTAAAAGAATGCTGTCGGAATGGCAGTTATGAAGCTACTATAATCACCGGGAAAGTGTTTATGTTATTAAAGAAAATTGTCGGCTGTTCCAGAAGTACTATGTTTCTTGCAAGGACTTGAGAGTGACGATGACAAGTCGCCTCCCCCTCCCCCCCCCATTACAGTCATTACAGGGTCATAGTGAGCAATGGCGATAATAAGGAAATCAACAATTACAGGAAATACGGTCTCGGTACACATGGAACTTGTGGTTACGTACTAATAAATAATCTGAGTAAATAGTTCGTACATAGTTGAAGTAGTAAATAAATTCAAATTAATTTATCTACTACTTCTTGCTTGTTTTGTTAATATTTATTTGTAGTATTTTATGAAAATGTTGTTAATTAGTCACTTAGCAGTATTCCTTTTTGATGTTTTAGCTACTGTTTGTAAACATTGTTAACTGTCATATTCTGTTTGGACGTTATTTAGTTAATGGTAGTTGAAATAATGATGTTTTTATTTTATATTTTTATCATTACTGTAAGTGTACCGTTCTTTTTTAAGTCTGTTTATTCTTCTTATTATTATTATAGCTGTATTGTTGTTATTGAAAGTAATGTTGTTCCAAAGATCTTCTTTAAATTGCATTTATAATTTTTATAAACTAGTGATCTTGTAGAAAAATATGAACATGTTGTTATTTAATTTATTATATTGCTATATTTAATTTATTAAAGTATTTGTTTTATTTGGTTCTATTCTACAGCTTTGTCTCTTATTAGTTTTACTTTTCATGTTTGATATAATTGTTATTACCATTACTTATTTCTAATGTTGTTATTATTGCTTTTACTTGCTGTTATTGTTACTTATTATAAAATTATTAATAAATCACCCTCACTGAGGAACAGTTGAACTCAGTTTATTAACAAGACTACACTCATCCTACACTCATATAATCGTTCATATCCACCTTAAAATACGTACAACTTTGTGTCGGCGTCTCATAAGTAAGAATAAGAATACTTATGTTTATTGTTGTTATTACTATTACCAACCCTAAGTCTAGATGTAAGAATTGAACCTCATAGTAATATTACTTAATGTTACTTGTGTCTTGTTATCGCTAACGAAGACTTTATTGCATAATGTTTTAACGCCATAGATACGTATACATAAAATCTGTTATTATTTTAGAGATAGCTAAATGTAATTGTCAAACTGAATCTAGAGTAATTGGTTAAATACTTTCCATTTTATTTAGTTTTATGGAGTGAAAAGAGTTGTCTTTTACTCTAATAACTATAATAATTATTAGATGACAAAGTAATATTTTAATGAGCGAGTTTGGAATAATATTTCTTAAATTTTGATTGAAAATGTATAGTTGACATCTGTCCCTTCTATTGTAACTCTCCATAAGGTTCAACCTTGCCTTTATAGAACAAGCTATTTACTAAATAAATTAAGCACATATTTATTCAATTATTTCTTTGTAGTTATTTAAGTAGAGCAATAGTTTTGTTTGTTATTATAGTTCTGTATAGCACACATGTTAAATCGGACTACCGAGTTTAGATTTTCTTATATATTAAATGTTATTGGGATTTAATATGTAAGAATATATTTATTAATTTTAATTAAACGTAATGAAACTTTGTAGTTATTTACATGTCCCTATACCAACATTTAGACATCAATTTTGCTCGTTTTTTGTGTAGCCAGAGGATGGCCCACAAAGGAAGTCTTAGGCATTTTTAATTTAAGCATGCCTTGAGTTATATTTTATTTTAAAGGTCTTTTTTTGTATACTGTACTACAAAAGTGCAAACACAAGGTCAAAACGATGCCCCGTGTACAGCCACTCAAAGAATTTAATATCAAATAACTAATTCTTCTTAGTTATACGGGTATTTATTTATTCCTGTTTGAGGTCCCTGTTATTGAGTGTTTGAAGTCCCTGTTATTGAGTATGTTTTTCATTGTTTACATTCGTAACGAAATAATAGGTTATAAAATTAACTATGTTTTCTAGCAAAAGTAAAAACAATAAAAATTATCAAAACGCTTCTGACAGTAGTAGCTATACACTAAGAATAGTTTAAGAAAATTATTATGATAGTTTGTTACATATTTTTTTGTGAAAATGAATGAATTTCTCTTATTCTGTTAGATAAATTATAGCTGTACGTAGCAATAGATAATAACTATCTTATCCTTTCTCTAAAGTAGAATTAGTTATATGATATTACTTTGAGAGACTATACTTTCTAACTCGGTCGTCCTTTTGACCTCAAGTTTGCACTTTTGTGTTGTAAAAACAAAGTCCTTTAAAATGAGGTATAACTCAATGTTGGCTTACATTTAAAAATGTTTAGACTTCCTTCATAGGCCATCCCCTGACTATGTTAAAGAATAAGGTGAAATATGTCTAGATGTTTGGAATAGAGTCGTGCATACAAGTACAAAGTTTCATTACATTTATTTCGATATTTAAAAAAATAATAAATATATCCCATACTGTTGCCCAACCTTGTATATAAAAAATAATGAATTGATTGATCAGTGAAAACTAAACTCATGGATTATAAATCAAGATTATTCACTACGTTTGTAAAAATATTTATTCATTATTTTTCACTTGATAGAGGTATGGTAAGGTATTGTTATCAAATGTGCGTGGTTTAATTGGGGAGTACAAATACTAAAACTTTCGAAGATACGTCTGCAGAGGTGGTGTGGTGTTTGGAACTGTGGTTACAGCCACAAGCACTGACACCCCAAGCTCCTACCAACCAAGACCACTAATTCCCCCTCCCCACCCACCTAACCCCTAACTACGCATTTCAATAGTAAATATTAATTTATTATGAGAAAATTAAAGTTCATGATTTAATACATATTAAAGTAACGTTAAAAACATACGTTCTAGGTTAGGCTTATTTAATTAATTGTTCGCCTTCCTCTCGACCACGGCCGGCAGTTCTCTGTCGCACATGCTGGCCAACGGATAATTCCAGTACACCACGTTGCTCTTTGCGCCGGCCGCCAGTTCCCTCTTGAGTATATGGTAGAAGGTGGACATGTACATGGTCCCATCTTCGTGGTGGTCGGTCACGATACCCAGACACATCCAGGCGAACAGCTCGCTGGCTCTGCAGACTTCGGCGAGAAAATCTCTGTTGGCGTCCACGAAAGCCTTCATTTCCGTAGCGTACTCTTCGATGATCTCCAAGCCGTTTTGGTATATGGAGTATCGCCTGTCGCCGTCGTACAACACCTTCTTCAGAAAGTCGGTTAGCATCGCATTTACTCTCACTTGGGTCGATACTTCCGTCCACACCCTCATCTTGGGCGGTGCGAAAGAAATGTTCTTCAGCACTTCGTCGAACGTCTCTGGCCTGAGTCGGTAGCGGTCGTACAACGTGCGCACGTACTCCTCCGCCGCGGTCTTGTTCACCAGCCCGTGGAATGGCGAATCCGTGTCCACGGAGCATTTGGTCAGGTAGTCGGCGATGTCTTTGCCGTTCAAATGCGCCTTGTAATATTTCCTGATTTTCTCCAGTAACCGCAGCTCCAGATACTGTCCGCTGATATACACCGGGTTGTCCAGCGTCACCTCGTTGTGTCGCCTGTCCAGCGTGTACATCTCGTCGGCGATCTCTTTCAATACATGTCTGAACACCATGTCAAGAGAGTGCTCGTTCGGATCGCAGTTGAATTTCAGAGCGCTCGCCAGGGAACGGTCATCATTCTTGGCGTTTCTCTTCAACATCTCCTGGTCGAATCCGTACGTTTCGTTGAACGGGCAGAACAGGTACTTGTTGTTGTTCAGACGCGGTTTGAAGTCGTCTGACGACGAAGGCACGTAGTACATGGAGCGCACCATGTCAATGGCCTGTTTCTGTTTCACTTGGGACGAGTTCAGCGCGCTCCACAGCAGTTGGACCGACTGCAGTGCGAACACGTTGGTACGTAGATCTTCGGACAGGCACGCTTTTAGGTACGTGATGGACAACTTCTTGGCGCTGTCGTTCCGCTTGTTGGTCCTTACGCTTGGCGCTCTGGACACCACTGACGAGGCGGCGCAGGACGTTGCGTCTGCTTCGCCGGCATCACGTAGTGGCAGCGATGCGTTTCTGATCGTCTGATAGACACGGTGCTTCCTTTCGACGATGCACTCGGGTGGATCTTCAACGGGCGCGGAGTCCAAGGCCGCGTCGCTGGTGGTGACAGCGGCCGTCGTTTTCGGTCTGGGGCTCCTGGGTGCTGCAGTAGCTGGGTCGTTGCGGGTCCTGGGTCTTTTGCGGGCCGGTATTTTGTCCCCGTCCGTGGTGCGAGATCTCTCTCGCTCATGACTTCTGGAACGTGATGGCCTTGGTTGTTCCGAGCGGCCCGAGGGTGTTTCGCTTTTCCGCCGTCTCCGTTCGCCACCGGACTCCTCTTCTCTGCACTCCACCTTCTGGCGTTTCTTCCGTACCACCGGAGCTGGAGAGGACCGGTCGGCCCGTGAGTCCGTAGAGGAGCAGGAGGAAGACGACGAAAACCGTGGTGGCCGTTTGGTGTTCCTAGCCTTTTTACGCTTGTCACCGTGCCTCCGATCCTCGTGTACGACGCCACCGACCGGGGAGTTCACTATCCGCTCCTCTTCGGTGGACGACCGGTCTTCGGGCGCATCGTAAGTTGATCCGTCCATAGATATTTTCTTGCCTACGGTGGGCGGCGTCTTCATATGTTTCACTGGCGCCGGTCTGACGGGGGAAAGGTCTGGCCCACGATTGCGGCCTACGATTAAGACACGTTACACTGCCGACTGCACCTTGTGATGATCTTCAGCGATTGTCTGACTGCATTCATCTGGTAAAAAATGCATACAATTAATATAAGGACACGTTCTCAAACCAACTAGTAGTATACAAAATGCTAAAACAGTATTGTTACAACTAAGGATGATTGCAAGCTGTAAATCTGTTATCAGCCTACTAGCTTTTAATTATTTGTTTCTCTATTTTCAATATATTTAATTCTTATAATTATTTAAGTTTTATATTTTTTGTATTTTCGTTATTTCAAAAGGTTTGATAGCTTTGCATTTATGTTTGATAGTATTAACTAATTTATTCTTTTTGAATTGAATTATTAAAATAATCTGCCATCGCCATGAAAATAACATGAAGTCTAGTATAGTAGATCAAAATATTCGAAGCCTAAGAAATAATGTTGACCCATTTCTTAGTAAATTAACTGCTAGAGATATATTTCCATAAATAATAATTCTATCTAAAATATGGATTTCACAGCATAAAACCTTTAGCTTCGAAATTCCCAATTATGGTAGTGTAATGCCCATAGAATATTAATTAAAAAGAAATACATCAACATTCATCCTATATCTAGAGTAATCATTCGACTTAAATATCATTATTTAAATCAATGTCACATATATTATTATGGGATAGGAAATAAAGCAAGAACGAAATTATATACTGAAGAAATGTGTTACCGTAAGTAGATTTCGCGTTTAGATTGACATCATGATTCTTATCTGAATTACTATATCTATATATAGGTTATTTTCTTTGTAAGGTAGTTTGTTAAGCCTTTTTCACGTTTAAACTATTGATAACAAATAATAAGGTTAACGTACCTTTGTCGTCTTCAGCTACAAAATATTTTATTGGACTACCGGTTTCAGGACAAGAACTCCATGGTCACATTCAGTCAGTTTTGACAACGTACAGTGGATGTGCCCATGGAGTTCTTGCTCTGAAACCGGTAGTCCAAAAAATATTTTGTAGCTAAAGACGACAAAGGTTAACCTTATTATTTGTTATATATATCAACTCAGGAGGCTTTAACAATGAATAAAATAAACTATTGATATATTTACTGAGACGTGATGTGTTCTTGGAGTTTTTTATGTGCCTTGCCCGTTTTAATAAATTTGAGAAAAGAAAAAAGTTGTCTAACCTTGAATGTGTTTCCACATTAATGAATGAATGTGAATGTTGTACTGATTTGAAGTTGAAATGAAACACATCTTTTTAGGAGAAAGTTACTAGTTAGTACGAATATTTGATCCCTTCACACACAAACCGGGTTTTAAACAAGATATTTTATCTACATAATGTTCGTTTGTTCCCTCCTGTGCTAATCATCACCACTCGTTACGACCTTATGAATTAGTGTTGAACACATATAAAAATTTGAAATGTACGATTCAATTAATCATTTTCAATTAATTTATGCTGTATTTTAAATAATTATTAAGAAAAGGGTTAAGTTGGTGCTCCAGCAACACAGCAGTCCTTATGTCTGTTACTAAATGTTAATTATAGTTGAACATTAAATTGTTAATAATACGTTGAAATAAGAAGTTAATGTAGTCATTAATGTTACGCCCATTTTCATTGTCTTAACACATAAAGAGAACAATAAACACTTTTTTTAATATATAAATAATAAACATACTTGGTATAACTCCACCTATCTTGTCATTAATTTGTCGTCGTTACGGAGCCGTTCATGTGACTGATATGTAGGCCTTAATGTAGGCATGAATGTAGTCTTTGTTACTAAAGTTGACTAATTTCTTGGGAGGGTAATTTATTAATGTATTAACTTAACTAGTTGAATTGTATGAAAAGTAGTTGTCACAAACAGTGGTAGGAAGTTGCCTCCTATTAGATTAGTAATTTGTTGTATATAATATCAAGATAATTGTGTATTTAAGATGAGGTTTAGAATATACATATATATATATATATATATATATATATATATATATATATATATATATATATATATATATATATATATATATGTATATATACATATATATATACATATATGTATATATATATATATATGTGTGTGTGTGTGCGTGTGCGTGTGCGTGCGTGCGTGCGTGCGTGTGTGCGTGTGCGTGTGCGTGTGTGTGTGTGTGTGTGTGTGTGTGTGTGTGTGTGTGTGTGTGTGTGTGTGTGTGTGTGTGTGTGTGTGTGTGTGTGTGTGTGTGTGTGTGTGTGTGTGTGTGTGTGTGTGTGTGTGTGTGTGTGTTGGTCCATAGGCTCATGGATTTCTGTACACCTACCACTATTGGGCTCTTGTACACAATCCCATCTCTGTTGATCTTTTTCTACAGTGATGTTGTTCAAAAACATATGAATAAGTTTAAAACAGTTTCATTGTTATTTATTCTTAGATAAGGCTTAATATTGAAATGAGATCACTCCTTTATCACAATAATTACCAAAATGATCCAAAAGAGTCTTATCAAGATGCTTTCAGAGAGTCCCCTGTCTCTCTAAATTCTTCAAGTGGCTGTGTTCTGTCGGTTTCGTTGTAATTTAACACTAGGCGGATATATTTACAGTTACGACACTAGAGGCAGGGATGACTTACGTACTCAAGCTCTCAGATTAAGAGTGTTTGAACAACCCCCATCTCAGGCTGGGGTTAAAATAATCAATCCACTCCCAGCAGACATAAAAAATCGGGAAAGTCCAACTCAATTTAAAGCTCGATTAAAACACTTTTATGTATATGGTAAAGCATTCTACTCTGTTGATGAGTTCCTAACTTACCACTGGGGCCACTAAATTTCGTACATTAAGACTGACACTAGTTATAAAGAGTGAATGTATGAATGAGTATTGAACTGATCTTAGTTTGAGAGATAAATTAATGAGAGTACAACTTATTGACAAATTAATGCCGCATGCCATACAATGTAAATACTGTCTACTACAATGAAGATGATTATAATAATTATTATAAATGAATAGAGTTTGTGATTATCTCCTTTTCAATGAATCTAATTTTGAGCTTAAATTAAAAAAAAATATATAGAACCAGTCTCTAGGACACATCACAGTCTGTTTAGTTCATTTAAAATCTATTTCGTTAGAACAACTCTATATATAACATTCGTTCCAGTTGATAAAATATATCTCTTTCCATAAATTGTATTAACCTATTTCACTATTTAAGCAGGGATAGCGTGAAAACATGAACCTGAAAAGTTTCTAACAAATCATCTTACAGTGGACCGGGGTAAATACAGCAATTCGCAATAAAAACATGGAGTGGACAGCCGCTAACAGGGGAATCAACAATTTGACCCCCCCAACTCCCCTTCCCTCACCCCTGACTGTACAGCCAAAGTGATATCCCACCCGCCAATCCCACCCGCCCACCCATGCACGTACTTTGGTATTGACCCACCCGCTCACTCATACACGCACTTTGGTATTGACCCACCCGCTCACTCATACACGCACTTTGGTATTGACTCACCCACTCACTCATACACGCACTTTGGTATTGACCCAACCGCCCACCCATACACGCACTTTGGTATTGACCCAGCCGCCCACCCATGCACGTACTTTGGTATTGACCCACCCGCTCACTCATACACGCACTTTGGTATTGACCCACCCGCTCACTCATACACGCACTTTGGTATTGACCCACCCACTCACTCATACACGCACTTTGGTATTGACCCAACCGCCCACCCATACACGCACTTTGGTATTGACCCACCCGCCCACCCATGCACGTACTTTGGTATTGACTCACCCGCTCACTCATACACGCACTTTGGTATTGCTTTTAAAAACGGTTTCCTCTTGCTTACTTTCAGTTTGGTAAGCTGGGTTTAAATTTATTTCCGCTTTGATATTGTAAAGTTTCTTTCAATTTAAGTGTTAAGATTATCAAACACACTGAACATATTTTTGTTCGTACTATCACATTTTGGGTTAAAAATTAATTTATTTCATGAAACCAATGGCACCAAACCTCCAATAGCATTTAATAGGGGTGTGGAGTTGGACTACAATATTTTGTATGCCTTCAAATGTCTGTAAATGTAACTTAAATTAGGGGGATTAAGGAAACGATTCCAACTTTAATTAGCCACCAAATTTGATAGAGTAGCATTAGAGACCTCTAATAATGTTTTGTTTCTCCCTTTATTTATTAAAAACCCTTAAAATGTGAAAACGCTTGCTAGGGGTTCCTATTTAAACATTTAAAATTACCTCCAACCAACCCCATTTTCGGAAGATAATCAAAAACTTTCATAGATAACAAAAACTCCTAAGTTGGTCATATAAACATTTTCCGAAGTAAATCACTTCATCTCTAA
Source organism: Stictocephala bisonia (assembly GCA_035578905.1). Taxonomy (NCBI): domain Eukaryota; kingdom Metazoa; phylum Arthropoda; class Insecta; order Hemiptera; family Membracidae; genus Stictocephala; species Stictocephala bisonia. The sequence goes on from JAQJVL010000167.1 coordinate 1,596,438, forward strand.
TCAGAGAAAGTTCAGGGAAGGGGGAGTAAGACACCTTGGTAAGTATATCTTTAGAAGAAACATTATTTACAAGTACGAAGTCATTTAATATTAAAAAAAAAAAACATACACACAATTAAAACTCATATAACGTCTATCCTTCAAGAGAAAAATGACTTGAAGTTGTTGGTGACAGCCGGATCATTTACGAAGTGTTGTAATCCAGCTACTCGTGATTAATTGTTAAATAAATTGTAGACAATGGAATCTGTTTCCTTAAAAACCGGCACGGTGTCCACCCATGCTTGTCATCAGTGTGGATGGTATGTCCATGTTGGATGCTAGTCAGGGGAATAAACGTTGTTAGTTACTGTCACTTAGCTGGAAATCAGATCAATAGCCTACTGCGTGGATCAGATTCCACGATAAAAACGATCAATCGACCTTATCATCGAAAACTACACTCGATTGATCCCATTCAGTTCGCATTCATTCGCAACTCATATTCACGCATTATATTCACGATCATTAGTGATAGTGAATGTTAAAAAGTAAAAACCAATCACTAATATAGCTGCTATTGTATATTATTTATCGTGTTAAGAGATACATTGTTCACTATGTAAACTGATGAAACCTGCGTGTAGCAGTACACTTGAAGTACTACAAAAGAGCAGATACTTGTTCTGTGTTGTTCTAATAAGTAAAATCAAGTGATTTACTTGTTTAATATGTTCATCATTTACTATTTCCTATTTTTTTATCTAAAGACTATTCTAATCAAATTATATAGGCTCTATAATGAAATTATATTTTCAATTATGAACAAATTAGTTAATACAGCGACAAGTAAAAATCTTTATTTTCAACTACTAGTTTTTGACAAAACAATTTAAATTTACTACTGGATCCAAACTGCGAATGATAAATCAATATCAAATTCAAACCATGTTATTTTGGACTTACTTGTTTAAAAAAGTAAAGCTTCTACGTGTCCCACAAAGAAACACTTAAAAATTACTATTTAACATTTATGGTAGCAACAGAAAATACATAACATTGGACAGATTACACTGTCTAGCAGCCAAGATTATTTTATTAATGGATGGTTTATATAGACAGTTTCACACTCGCAATAAGTTCCAGTCGACACTATAACTCCAGAGGACACCCACCCACCCTGTCTTCGCCACTGATTAACTCATACAAACAAGAATTACCATTTTATTAGTTCCTCGCCTTGGGCCGGCCACTTAATCCTCTAAAAGCTATTAAAACACCACCTTTGAAGACAAATTTAAAGGCTAACGACACCTAAGGACTCGTCTAACTTTGTATTTGAGTTAGACTCAAGAATCGTCCAAAATTCAATTTCTCAGGAACTCTTTCAGAAAGAGCTCATACTGATTTATGTAGGTCTGAGTAGCTCGCAGTTATGTATTACATGTTATAATTAATTATTTAACTTAGTTACATGGTGGGTGTTTTGACGTGTTTGTGTGAATAATGATGTTCTTATTAATTATTATCATGCATGCAAGAGATTTTCACTTTATTTATTTTTAAGTAAGTTTGTATTTCAATAAACATTCTACATTCGAATGTAAAATATGAAATTGACTAAAAATTGAAGCTAGATAACATGTTTAACTTTAATATACATTTTTAGCTCATTATTACTTTTACATCATTCAGACATACAGTTTTCAGTTCATTCACCCCTGTTATTTAATGTACCCTGTCAGTTTCCACGTGAGTTTGTTTATTATGTAGTATTCGCCTTAAAATTCATATTAGTTTAAGACGCCTTTAAGGCGAGTTTTAAACAATCTGTTGAACGTTGAAGAAATTGATTCACATAACCTCTGAAGGGAAGTGTGAGTCAATTATTCATTTGTAGATAATATTTGGATATTTCCGATGCTTCAAGTGTTTATTAAAAACACTTGTAGCATTGGAAATCTCCAAATTAATATTACAAATTGTATCTACCAATTAATAACAAAACAATGCTAACAAATAACTTTCAAACAACACTATAAGTTACTGTGGCTGATGTTACGCTTTCTAAAACAATCAACATATTTTATCCAGACATAACTTGAAAGTATAATTTTAAATGTGCTTACATATTCATTTGAGATGTGGTCTTGCTTGTATAGAACATTTGTGAAATATTTATCAAAAGAGATTTATCCTGAAAATAACAGTGTTTCCATAACTTACAAAAATACAATTACTTGTTTTAAAGTGATAAATAGTTAATTTGTTACGTCATGTATGTTAAAATACGCAAAACGTTATGTCAGCTCTTGAATCTGCCATCACTTTATAAGAGAATGAAGGCGTTTATCTATATACTAGAAGGATAAATATCTTTTAGTTCTGACATTTAGTTTACTATTCAAAATCGAAAAAGTGAGCAAAAAATCGCTTCCTTCCCACTTGACAGTTTTAATTTTCAAGTTATTCAGATATGAGACGTCAACACGGGTTGTGTTTATTCTAAGGCGAATATTAAAGTTCATATGAATGTAGGATGCGTGGGGATGACCTGTGTAGTCTTGTTATTAACTGAATTTGACTTATAAGCTATGTTATTAAAAATAGTATAAATGCCTATGAAATTACCAATTTAAATATGCGAACAGCTGACGTGATTCTCCTTCAAATTAAGCATAACACGGCGCGTTTTAATTTGTTTTGTATATATCGTTTACATGATTTTTCAGAAAATAGTTTCATTATTGAATTAGCATATACACTAACAGAAGTTAATAAAAACACCGTCATTGTAGGAGACTTAAATATAGATTTATTAGATTCATCTTCCATACACACTCTAAATTGAATAAATGATTTATCCCTTCAATAAATGTTTACAGTTCATACAACAGTACAACTTAGGAATATTACTGGTCACCGTTTCCTGTAGCGTGACCAGTTTTATTATCTATTCAACAACAAAAACAGTTTAGCTTCTTAAATAAAAGTTTTTGTGTGCAAATCCCATGGCATCTGCTGCAATTATCATCATAACAGTAAATCAAAATAACCACTTATAAATTTTAGCAACAAAACTTCATGATTAACAAGGTCGAATGCTTTTTTAAAGTCGATAAAAAGTCCGGTGGTTTTGGTTTATGTTCACATCTCCAACAGAAATCACATTACTCTTTATATTTTCTAGAATTACTGATAACTCATCAGTAAATTGTCTTTCCACAAAACGTAGTAATCTATAGGCCTAAATACAAAATAATTTAAAGCGGTTCTGCATACAATTGATATCAAGTAAAAGAACATCAGCAGATAACATATTAATCTCAATATTTTAAAAATAAATTCCTTTTTTAACGTGACACATAACTTCACCAGATCTGTAATTATTGTTACAATTAGCTATTGTTTCATACCCATTAATACTATAAAGATGAATCTCGAAAGTATTAACCCATATCTCACTCAATACAACAATTGTAACATCATTTTCAATTTGACTGAACTCCAATACAAAAGTTGTTAAAATTTGATCTTAAGCTTCTAATATTACAATATAACAAACATAACCGATTATTATCTTCCTCGCAGCAAAAGAAATCACTATTTAATTTTTCATAACAAAATATCTGATTATTTATTTCAGCCATTAATTCGAAAAAATGAATTCATTTTAAAAATGACAGTTCAAAGTCACTAGTTTCAAAAACTCGCATAAAATGTAAAACGTAAAATTAATACTAAAACCTGTTGGTGCTGTTATAAAGTAGATCGAACAGTGAATAAGAATATGTCATTGGATATTCTTTTTCAATGTTCGTTCTGCAAATACAGTAGCGCCGCAAAGTCAGAGGTAATAAGAAACCCGACAGTAATAGTGATAGTATTTGTGCTTGTAATTTTAATACTATATTTATTTACGACACTAAGATATTCAAGACTAAACTGAAAACGTTAAGAAGTCCAATTCCTCTAGAAATTCTTTAAGATTTCTTTAAAAGACGTAAAGAGGAGCTATGTGGAAAAGTGCCTGCAGGGTTATCACAAGTAAACTAGCCTAAAGTATTATTTTGTTGAGTTAATGTCCTATATCTACCATGTTCATGTTAATAGCTAATACAATATTACATTAAATCAATAATTACTGTCCTTAAAAAGTAGGTATTTAAAAATAGTTTTACATAAATAAGACTACTCACCCGAACAGGACCTTTGCTGCGTATCTAGTTGACTTCCAGGCGAGCGACCGTCCTTTTATACCGTCCTCGTATGAAAGCGTCTATCTGTGGGTGCATTTCCGTGTCAAGGTGTACGGAAATGCAACTGCATTACTCAACCTAGGCATGTAACACATCGTTGCACAACGCACAGCACGGACATCTCAGCCATCGACGAGGCCGATCGAAACAGAACAAAATCCATGGCTTCTATATATATACACGTTATATACGTTATTTTTCAGAAAATAGATTCATTATTGAATTAGCATATACACTAACAGAAGTTAATAAAAACACCGTCATTGTAGGAGACTTAAATATAAATTTATTAGATTCATCTTCCATAAACACTCTAAATTGAATAAATGATTTATCCCTTCAATAAATGTTTACAGCTCATACAACAGTACAACTTAGGAATATTACTGGTCACAGTTTCCTGTAGCGTGACCAGTTTTATTATCTATTCAACAACAAAAACAGTTTAGCTTCTTAAATAACAGTTTTTGTGTGCCAAATCCCATGGCATCTGCTGCAATTATCATCATAACAGTAAATCAAAATAACCACTTATACATTTTAGCAACAAAACTTCATGATTAACAAGGTCGAATGCTTTTTTAAAGTCGATAAAAAGTCCGGTGGTTTTGGTTTGTGTTCACATCTCCAACAGAAATCACATTACCCTTTATATTTTCTAGAATGACTGATAACTCATCAATAGATTGTCTTTCCACAAAACATAGTAATCTATATGCCTAAATACAAAATAATTTAAAACGGTTCTGCATACAATTGATATCAAGTAAAAGAACATCAGCAGATAACATATTAATCTCAATATTTGAAAAATAAATTCCTTTTTTAACGTGACACATATTAACGTGACACACTGCACGTGAGTGGATTATTGATATATAACAACATATACATTGATGGTATGGGTGGGCGGGTGAGTCACTACCACTGCACGTGAGTGGGTCATTGATATATAACAACATATACATTGATGGTATGGGTGGGCGGGTGAGTCACTACCACTGCACGTGAGTGGGTCATTGATATATAACAACATATACATTGATAGTATGGGTAGATGGGTGGGTGGGGCGACTACCACTGCACGTGAGTGGGTCATTGATACATAAAAACATATACATCGATGGTATGGGTGGGCGGGTGGGTTAGTGATTTCTACAGTATTCGCGGATGCCGACATTTTACCGTATCTTACGTACACACTTAAATTAATGGTGCTGGTGTGAAACTGGTATATATAAGCGACATACTCAATGCAGTGTGATGATGTAACGTTGAATCATGAGTCAAAGCGCATCGTATCGCGTCATGCACATTACAAGTAAAAGGCACTAAAAGATGCACCGTCACACAATGTTGCAACGGTACAATTATTGTACTACGACAAAATGACGTATACATATCCTATGAGTCAAGCGATGAATTGTTGTTTAAAGACAATTTCAATTCAATTTATTTTTTCAAAAATACAGACAGTACAAATAATGGCCCAATGGTATGTGTACGTTAGAGTAAAACGTAAAAATAGTCATATAAAATTGAACTATGCCAGGGATGTATAATAGAATGTAATATAATATTTATATTTTACCGATTGACTGTTAGTAATGGATAACCATTATATACCAATTTATAATTATATTTATATATAACTATATAAATAGTCTTAATTTATTTTATACTAACTGTAGTGTTTTAGTCTTTTTTAGTTCCTCATTTGGTTTTTGAAATAAAAGCTGTTTTTTTGCAAACTGTAGAATTATATCACATCTCACTATTTGTGCCAGTTCTTTGGTTAGTTAGAGATGTCTGCTACTACAGCTGGTTTAAATTGCATTACATTTGCTTGAAACAACACTAGCGCTCCACAACTACACCCCAAAACAGCTGATAATTTGAGACACAATAATTTAACATTGGATGAGAAATCCAAGGTAAGTAGAATAACATAAGGTAGTTATCATTATAACGTCATTGGAGAGATTGTTCCACCAGCTGTTGAAATACGCGTTATTTTACGCAACAGAATAAACAAAAGTATTGCCTATAACAAACTGTTATCACTGTAGCCGGTTGCGGTAAACTTTAACTAATATTTGTAATATCTGGAACTGGAACTGCAGAAACTGTTTTACGGGTAGCATATTTACGTGAAAACACGTACTAAACCTATATAAACCAAACAACAATTTATCGTTAGTAAATTTTGTCAAAATATTTTTTGTAAACAACATAATTTTATTTTCTTTATTTATAAAATTAGAAAGAATAATATCAGCCTCTATTTTTATTAGTCATTCCTAATTATATACATTATAATCAAACATTTGTATTACTAGGTTAACAATACTTTTCATTATATTTTAATAATAATTAATAACATCATCTATATATTTAATTTCGTAAGGCGAATCGGTTGCCTTGAATTTCAAGTACTACACTCCACCTACGCCCTTCGGAAATGGCTCATTTTAAAGCTCTCATATTGTAGATGGCGGGAAAAATAAAAGTTTTGCAATTCGCTTTTGGGGCTCCACCCCATTGGCCTTCAAAGTCCCCATGTTAATTTTATGTGAAGAGGGTTTCTAACTTTTCTTTTGATTTATTGTGTCCAGCTGTCAATAAGACAAACTAAATATTCCAGCTATTAATGTTCTAATTAGGTTATCGTAACGTGTTACTGGAGTACTCTGCAAGTCGTTATAAACACAGTGACGGCTCTGGCTAAAAGTCAGCTGTTCACTCAAATGACGTCATCATGATCCCACCTTATAATTCTACTTACCCTGGAGAAATTTATGTGTATGCATAAAATCAATAGTCGCACTATGCGAATGGTAAACAATTCATAACAGTGCAGGTGGAATATAAACAGCTGATTATTTGTAGTTTTTTTTTAATATTGCTATATTTGAATGTCACTTTTTGGTAAAAAAAATCATACACAAGGATTTACGTAAACATAATTTTTAACAACATTTTCAAGCCTAAAATAAATTAAGCCTACTAAATATTTGTTTAGTATTCACAAAACGAACGTATATATTACTTACTTAAATATAATAACTGTTTTCTTGAAATTATTTCTGCCTTGTTTAAGTTTATAGTTTCATATTTACCTGTTTATTTTAAGATACCGAGACTACTATCTGGGGAAAATGTGGATTATGTAAATTGAAATCAAAATTATTGAAAGGCGGAGTAAGTTGCGACTAGTAAGTCCTCTCATCCACTTAACATTATATAAATCTTTACAAATAATGTAAATTATAATGATAAGAAAGACAAGACGAGTATAGAAAAGTGAATATAGTTTATATTAAAAACTAAGGACAGCATTTTATCTAGAATGTTCTTATATATCATGAAATGAAGGCCGTCAGCTGATGTCTTTAAATGTTATTGATTTTCGACAAAGATTGAGTAAAAATCCAACCGATATTTAAAAGATGGTCACCAAACGTGTTACCAGCCGGTTTATTATATAAATAAAAATTATCAACAGAATAACAATTTTCTTGTTCGTAACGTTCTTTTAAAATAAATCATTCAGATTTAATATTTTGTTGAAACTAATCATACACACAAGGGTTTACCATACAAATAATTTTGATGTAATCCCGATTCAAAAAAATTATAACTAAAGTAATATTTTTAGTGACAGCGATGAGTAAATGAGTGAGTGAGTCAATGGTATTTGCCTTTTATAGGTATAGATAAATAACTAAAGTAAAATTTCCCTCATATTTTATAATTTATACATCAATTAATAAGCCTGGAAAATGACTGATCACTCTTAACAGTTGTTTACTAGTAAAACAATATTCAAGTAAACAAAAAACAAAATTATTAAATCTATGCGACTAAAAGTACCAAAAATTAAAAAATCTCCACTGTGATTCCTCAACAAACAATATATGTAGCGTAAAAAATAAACATCAGTAAATGATTAATACAAATATAATTTGAAAGAAGAAAAACTAACACTGATCTCAAGCAAAATTCTATAAATAACCTTTAAATTAAGAATCTAAATGATACTATGATACTTAAAACGTTGTATCATAAAACATTGTTTTCTACTTCTTGTATTTTTTAAACGTAATGTTTTTTATTTTTAACGAACTGTTGTTATCAACATGCTCTTTTATCTACGTTTCCAGCAAAACATATTTGTTTCGTTAAGTACATAACAAGCCAATTATGTTTCCCTCTTGTTTCCAGTTCCTTTCCCAACACACCTCTTATTTCTCCCATGTTTCACAGTCACTTGTTATTCCTAGAGAGTGCCGGGATAAGGTTACAATAGACGCCTTGCGGCGTCGACTCCATTGGTCCTGTAACACCCATCTATCTTGCACTCCATCATCGATGCAAATGCTTGTTGACGTTCACTCGAGTACAGTAATTGCATATAACTATCGAAAGTTGCATTTTGACCTTGAAGCCTCATATTATATGCAGTGGCGTTATGCATAACAATGCAAGAGCAACAATACCAAATAGCAGGCCAATTTTACACCCATTACTACCGATTATACTAGTTTTTTTCACTTTTTTTCGTACTGAGAGTTTTTAAATAAATATTTTTCGTGTATTTTTATAAAATAAAAAAAATTATTAGACGCAAGATTTTATCAATACGAAATAAACTCAAGATGTTACTTTGGTTTATTTTAAAGAAATTATTTTAAATGATGTTACTAGATACTGATTATATCAGCACTGGTGGCGCAGTGATGTAATCCAGCTACTTGGGGACAGAGTGTTTGAAAGCTTGTAGGCGATAGGCTCAGTCCTCTGAATACCGATACGGCACCCGCTCAGTGGTTGCCATCGACATGGGCACTACCAGAGAAGTCTGGGGGGTCCATGTTGGATGGTAGTCAAGGTTCAGACTTCTTCCTGTTGTGTAGGGAAGAGAACTGGGTGTCAAAATTTCAGTTATGTGAATATCAGACCAACACTATGTGGTTCGGATAACTGAAGATTTTCTGAATAGTTATCATTGCAGGTTTAATATGATTGCAAATGTATATGGTTAAAATTTAATTGGTAGTGAGCTAGTTTGTAGATATAATTAGCATGGTATTTGCAATTCAAGTAATTTGTCATATTTGCACATTTAAATCCAACTAGGATAAAGAACTAGGACTAAGAATTAAATTGAGAGTGACATGTGTAATGTGTTAGTTCGATTTTTGTATGTGCATTTTCGTCATTTCAATTTTAAAATAGAAGAAAATGTTTGAATTTCTACTTTTCTTAGTAATAGTCTCACACCTCAATAGGTAAATATTGAGCACAAACCAGTCCCAGAAAACAACATTATTTATAAACACTTCAATAAACAAATGTATCACATAAAGAATTCAATCGATTAAACTGAGAGGTTATACAATCCAATAAAATATATGTGGAAATATATCTACGGGCCAATTTGTTGGGGCCACAGCGTGTGGCGCTGTAGGCCCAACAAACATGCGTGGCCTTGCATATAAACTACCTACTACGAGCGTGTACCTGCCGTCGGGAATTTCTGAACTTTAGCCTGATTCCTATACCAACAATCGAACTTAAATATACACACGTTTTTATAGAAAACTATCACTGTGTTCTGTTAAGACTCAAATTTTTGTGAAAGTCACATAAATTTGTAAATTAATACGTATGTTTAAATAAAAAATTATTTTAATTACAAAGTGAAAAGTTATCAAAATGATAATTTATAATTTACATCATCTGAACTGAAATTTTATTCGCGATATTATTCTTTATTCCTCACTTGTTAAGTAAATATAAGAAAATCCTTTATTTTCATAGTTACCGGTATCCTTAAAGTTCCTTTTTTTACTACATAACAGTATTGGGAACATTTGTCTCATCTGACTTAAACTAACTAATGAAAAAAATGTTTATTTACACATCATACATAAAAATAGGCCTATGCACAGTAATTATACAATTTTCATCATATACGGGGTGTTTCATACAACCCATATCAAATATTTAACGATCTAAAAATCGGCACCAAAGAATTTTCCTAAATTATTTTTAAACCTTTCGAACTGTGGGGTGTTCCAAAATAGATGGTCTCATGTTCAGATCTCGATAGTTAATTTTAAATTTAAACATGGGTAGTATTGTATTATATAAATGATTTATCTAGTACAGAGAACAATGCAAATATAGTGATGTACGCTGACGATGTGTCTCTATTGTTGTCAAGTAGAGATGCAATTGATTTGAGAGCAAGTGTTTCTCGGGTAGTCACTGAGGTAAATGAATGGTTTGAGGACAATGGTTTCTTGTTAAACATTAATAGAACAAAATATATTAATTTCACTACAAAAAATAAATCACATAATATTTGTGACGACATAATTGTGAACCCTAAACAAACTGTACAGAACGACACATCTGTATAGTTCCTCGGTATGACTGTTGACAGACTGTTTGCTGGAGACTAATGCGTAGTATCAATTCATGTACTTTTGCAATACGAATATTAAAAGCTTCGTGATAGTAGATATATCCTTCTTGACGTATGAGAGCATAATTCGCTATGAATTGGCTATCTGGGGAGGTTCATCCTCTCTGGAAAGAGTTCTTAAATGTCAAAAAAAGATCTTAAGGATAATTTTCGACGTCACTGACTCATTCATGCAAAAGCCTGTTTATAGAAAATAAAATAATGACAATTCATTCCCTTTATATATTTGAGGTTTTAATTTTAACATTTAAAAATATTGATGCTGAGGCCAAAATAGGAAATTTCCATTAATACAATACAAGGCACGGGGAGGCACTATGCTACCCAAATCATAGGACATCAAAATTTGAAAAAGGCCCAGCTTATATGGGATTACATTTTTTTAACGAATTTCCACTAACAATTAAAAAAGAAAACAACATTTCAAAATTTAAAGATTTAGTAAAGCCCTTTCTTCTTTCGCATGCCTTCTACAGTGTATAGGATTCCCAGTTTTGAATGTTTTAAATTATTTTAATTTATATATAACAGTTTGATCCATTTGGCAACACTGTTCAATGTATGCTTAAATATAAATTTTGAGTGTTCAAAGTTATTACTATTTCATACATTCGACTACCTCACATGTCTGTAGTACAAGATTTATATTAAATATTAATTAATTGATAACAGTATTATACTAGTATTAGTTACAGTTAATTTGACAAAACATAAAATTTGTACAAATAGAATTTATAATTGTAACAAATATTATGTGTTTATTATTATGTGTGTGTCAAAAGGATTTGATTTGATTTGATTGTATGTTTTTAAAGACCTTTAGAATCAAAACATTTCGGGAAAATTTTTTTTATAATGTCGTGTCTTTTAAATATAGTGGCTTAAACTGTATTCAAAATCACGTGTTCACAATAGAGTTAAAATGTTAATAAAGTTAATGATTTATACGTTTCGTTATCATAATCTATATACAAATGGCAATTTGTATAAAGTGATAATAATTGAACAATAATCAGTATGTTTGGCAAAAAAATTGAGTTTATTGTGTATTTTATACTAAATATTTTCCTTATTATTTGCTCATAATAAATGTGAATCGAATTCATTCAGAAGTTATAAATGATAAACCTAACTGGTATGTTGTACTGAATAAAAAAGTTTAATTGAAAAATACGTCCAGTCAAGGACTGTTTACTTGACACGTCCTCATCATGCATGGCCAAGGATTTATGAGGACAGAGAAAAGCTTTTACGAATTCCTCTTCAATAAAAGGATGCGTTAGCACCAAAGTCAGCTGGGGCTAACCAATTTGAACTTTTGCTTTTATGGTTCGGCTTGGACTGATCTCGGTTTTATTTGTCTCTAAAGTCCTTGCTCTGAAAATGTTTTAGCTTCGAACAATTGCAAAGTAACATTATTTTTAGTTGACATATTACGCATGTCGACACTTTCGATTTTCACAACAGTTCTTCTTATGTTGTAATAACTGCATTTTGGCCAGTTTTTCTTAATTATTACTGTTATAGAGGATTTTATAGAGGAATTGATCATAATGTCCTTTATTACTCTAAACGAGTATGTACATCTTATAAATACACACATTTAATTCCTGCTGGGAAATATAAGAAAACGATTTAAATCAAAATTAATAACCATTTTTCGTTTGTTCGCTTATTGGCCCAATCGGTAACGCTATTTATGTGAGTGGCTTATCCCCGTGCCTAATCTTGTTTCATATTTTCAAATGAGCACTCTTTCTCTCACTAGACCAGGTTGTTTAAGATCTTATTCCTGTCACTCTATTACCCAAACTCAAATCAAAAATATTTTGCCTGCGTTTGTTATTATTGGAAATACCACATAAAGCTATTTGTCTTCTATGTCATCTTTTCTTCCTTTGATCCATTTATTTTTTCTGTTTTAATGCTACTTAGATGTTCATAAATTTCTACAATTACTTTCCTAGACTAGTTTGTTCTGTTTCCTTGATAAACCCTTAGAATGTTGGACATTTATCACGTCGGCAATGGTGGCGCAGTGCTGTAACCCTGCTACTTGGAGACAAAGTGTTAAGGAGATTGTAGACGATAGGTTCCATGCTCGGTCCTCTTAATCCCGACACGACGTCCGCTCAATGATTGTCATCAACTTGGACACTATTATAGAGGTCTGGGGTGTCCTGTTCGATGGTAGTCAGTAACTGAGTGTCAGACTTGTTAGTTACCTGTAAATCAGACCATAACTACGTGATTCGGATTCCATGTAAAGCTTTAGGTCCCATAGTTGCCCTGGCTATTGTACTATTAATAAATAGTCCTTTCTGAGCTAAGTCGAACTCAGATATTAACAATGACTACACTCATCCATATACACTTATCACACTCATTCACCCCTCATATTCGACCATATCTCTACGATCGGCGTCTTAGAAATGAATAATAAAATTAGAATATATGTTAGGGTATTGTTCTATTTACTTATTCTTTCTGTCCGTAACTTTCCAAGTTAATATTAAATGGACCTAATATCTTCCTTTAATTTTGTAATTTGTTTTGCGTCAAGCTTTTGTTTCAAATGTTTAGTATCTTAGGAGTATTTTGGTTTAGTCGCCGTATTAGTGGCTGAGTTTTGTATATTTAGTCAGTGGTTTTTTTATAAAGCTTATTTGTTAGTCTAATATCCTTGTTGCTTATAATTTTTTTTATTAAGGTACTAGTAAACGTATATATGAAAACAATAATACATGAAATAGGATTAGAATTATAAACAATTAAATTTTTGTGTTTTATAATTCATTTATACAGTGTGCTATGTTATGTTTTATTTTATAAGTAATAAAATGGATAGAACCTGTGGATCCAAAGTCAAAATTAATTGATTCTCCGTAACATAGTGGTAAAATGGCTTTATGTACCGTTACCAAGGTCAAATTGGCCTCAAAACCACTCTCTCTTTAGCAATTAAAAACCCATTAAACTATTGTTTATTGCCAGCCCCAATCATGGTGACGCATCCAGTGGATTATTGAGTAATTTGACTTGATGAACTAACTTTTACGATTTATTTTTGTAAGCAAACAATGTAAGTGCTAAGTTCATGAATAACGTAATCGGAGGAAGAAAATCTGTTGATGGGTTTTTTATGTATGGGCCGGACAGTAAGCGACCTGCGCTGTATATTAACACAATTAGAGATTTCGACAGTGGACGGGAATCGTTGCCATGACAACTTTAAATGGAATAACAGTGCGGGAAGAGAATTTCTCTATCTCACTTCCACCTCTCATTCCATTCCTCTTGCTCAGGCGCATTGGGTAGGTCCACTTTTAATAGGCCTAACTATAGTGACGTAGAACTTTGATCAAAATAGGAAATACCAGCATATAACACGCATACAGTATAAATAGAAGTATTTTTGCATTGTGTGTAGTTATTTTACAATTTTAATACTTGATAGGAATGATACAACTTTACGTTTTTAAATGGAAGACAGATAAATGAAGGATATATGTATGTTAAGCTGAATCAGCAATTCAAGGAATGCTCCTGTGATCCTGGCTTTTTAAATATGAATTTAATATAAACGTAATGTAAACTTACATTGAACATTGTTTGATTTAGTAATTGTGACTGTTTTTATCCTCCGAATTCTTTTACAGGTCAAGCTGTATTTCTTTGATATTAAATTCCAACATTTTAAGTTTGAAACCGGAGGGAAAAGTATATATATTCGTGAAATTGTATAATCAGGAAATCAATAAAACTTAAAAGAATAAGTTTGATAGTTAATTTTAGAAATGTTTAGACATTTTATAACCTTTAATCTTAATATATGTATGCTCCGTGCCCCGGAAAACTTGTTTATGCAGGACGCTAAATATTTGATGGTTACATTATCATACTATGAATCTGTATTGAATACAATAGTGCTAGTTGTGTTGTGGCCAGCCTTTGACAGTTATGAAGAGGAGGACATGTATTTTGTTTATTTCATTATATATATATGTCATTTAAAAAATACCTTTCAATAGCTTTACAAACATTATAAAACATATTGACTTAATTTAAATAAAACCTAAATTAAAAATGCACATACATAAAAATTAAAATAGTTATGTATTTTAAAACTGAAATTATTAAAAAATAAAAAAACGAGAATAATTTGGGCCAATATGAGTCAAATACTTTGGTAGGTAAATACGATAAATGCGTAACATACATATTTGCATGATTATCATGATGCTTATTTTAATCAATCATAAAAATATCATATCAATTGGGATTTTCATAGTTATCGTATTTAATTATATAAAACAAGAAATTTTAGTCTTAACGTATAACGGAATGTAAATATAGCGATAAACCAAATTCCTGGATTTCACTTTACCTCAACAGGAACTAGGTGGAGAACTAGTTATAGTCTACTGCGCAACTGTATTACGCTCGGCCACGCCTTCCCGCGGTGGCAGAGCACTGCGCATGCGAATTAGAGTCGACCAGCCGGCGATATATGTATCTGCTACCGCTGCCACTATCTCCGTTGTGCCGACAGTTTTATGAAACCTGCCCTCGTTCCATAACTACTGTCTCTTTAATTGCACCTGATGTCCTTGGTGTTCAGTTACTAAGGGGCGATCCTATCGTCAGCTATTGGCAGCCATTGCTTCTAGTGTTACTCGACCTGTTCGGCTTCAGAGATTACTCACTACTCTACTGTTATTTGAGAGGATAAATAAAAAGTGGAAGTGCCTTATTACATTATATTATTCATAGCTTGTTTTACGCAATCACCCGTCATCTCACAAATTAACCGAACAAGAATTTCCGTTTAGAAATCATTTTAGGTGCCCAATCAGAGTACAAAAACCTGTATTGAATAAAATAGCAAAGATAAATTACAAATAACTAAACAAAATATAATACTTTTATGGAACAGTCAAAAAAGTGAAATTTTCCACATTTTTTATTTGGTATATTATTTATATAACCAAACAAAAACAAAGACATTTAAACTAATGCTATTCAATTTAATGAAGCAACTATATTAATACTGGCTCAAAATAATAGGAGAAAAATAATATGGATGTTAAATTGCAGTAATTTGATAGGAACGTATTATATAACTGATGGAGAGTTA
Source organism: Stictocephala bisonia (assembly GCA_035578905.1). Taxonomy (NCBI): domain Eukaryota; kingdom Metazoa; phylum Arthropoda; class Insecta; order Hemiptera; family Membracidae; genus Stictocephala; species Stictocephala bisonia. Next base: position 1,612,306 of record JAQJVL010000167.1, read on the forward strand.
CGTAATAAGTGATAATTATAAAATATGTTTTAAAAAAATATTTGTTTTCATTTTTAATTTGGTTGATATAATTATAAATTATCTTTCCAATCACGTACCTTACGTAGGCTACGTTCAATAATCCAAAATTAAATTATTTTTGACCTTAAAATAAATTCAAAAAGTTGTTGAAGTGTTGGAAGTGTTGTATTATAAATTTACCAGATTATTAAAAGGCGTTTTACAGCTAAAATAACAATGTAGTAAACAATATTATTTTACTATCATATTGTATCCCGATTACTAATTATACATTTGTTGTGATAATTAAAATCTACTAAACGTAGCGGGCATTTCAACGACATAGGCAACCGGTATAATAGACTTAATGTTTATTTTAATTTATATTCAACATATTATAAAGGATTACTTGAATTACACACCTTTTATAAATTTAGCTTCTTGGTACTTGTTTCAAAATATGATTTTCACTTTTCATAATACAACAAGCACTGTCCTATTTAGTACGATGTATGGTATAATGTAATTACTCAATATATAGTATCCTGCATAAACAATATTATCGGGCACTGAGCATTCATGGCTTAATATGAAGGGTTATAAAATCGATAAACACGTCAAATATAAATTACCAGACGTTCTTTAGGTTTTTTATGTTTTATTACCTTCCTGGCATTCCAGGAATTTCAGGAATATATTTAATGTTCTCTTCCATTTCAAACGTCAAATTTTGAAAGTGTTCAATAACAAAGAAATATAGCTTGTCCTGTAAAGGTTTTGGGGGTCAAAAAAAATCACAATTACTAAATCAAACAATGTTCAAAGTAAGGTCCTGATTACGTTACATTTACATTAAATTCATATTTAAAAGTGTAAGCCAGGATCACACGATCTATCCTTGAAATTGCAGATACAGCCTAACATACACGTGTACTTCATCTATCTGTCTTCCATTTAAATAAATGGTTCCAATTTGGCACAAACTTTCCCCCAAATTAAACACTTAAAAATCAAAACTTTTAAAATTACTAGTTTTATTTCTAAATATGTTTTTATACCATAACTAAAAAATCATACAAGTTAGAGACATGCGGTTTTTACTAGAATATTATAAATTATAATTCACAGCTTCCTTGAAAATTTAATAAAAATCGTTAGACCCATTTTTGTATGTGTTTTGCCTATAAAAATAAAAAAAATAAATTTTCAAAAAACTGAAAAAATAGTCTGGAGATATTGGCTAAATACACTTACATATAAAATTACATAAACACTGATCCATCCGTTTGGTCTCCAGAGAAGTGCACATACACACAGACAGACACACATAAGGATAGACATCAACTTTTTTCGAAAAAAAAACACTTATTTGGGTTCAGGGGACCTTAAAATGGGTAATTAGACCAACTTGTATTAAAAAATGTTTTGGACGATCACAATATTTCTTTCTACTATGGGAAGTAGTAGAAACGCCATGGGAACGCTAACGCATATGGGAGAAGTAAAATTTAAGTTGTATCATTCCTAACAAGTTACCACAAAGTATAATAGCTATTTAGTAGACTTGTTTGAGAATACATTTCTGTGTGTAAATAATATGTAACGTTATTACTGTATTTAATAAAGTATGTAATAAACCATTATGATTAAGATAGTGATATAACATTATGTATTATACTAAAACTGCTTTGATCATAAGCATAGTTTTTTGTTTTTTTTTTCAGTTCGGCAGTTTATTTATTACTCTAGGGAAGCATCCTATGAATAGCTTTAAATCAGCGAATAATCTCTTCATAATGTAAAACTCCGAGGACATGTTAGTTTTTCTGGCTCATCTTGTTAGAGCCCGAGGTTGGGCGGTGTCGGCAGAATTCCGATGAGGCAAACCCCTGCATGTACAACCTTCTTGGTTGCCTCAGGGATAGATGCAGCCAGTCGCAGATGGTATCAGCACTGCCTGGTTCTCACTCTCCCATGGGAACCTGGACATGTTTCGTCTACCAGGGGATGATAACAGACATTATAGTTTGTGTTGTCGATTGTGCATTTACATGGATTACAATGTTGCAATGGACATCTGTATTAGTCGGGTAAGTGAGTTGTTGGCTTCTCACGTTATGAGATGTGGGATGATAATCTTAGAAGATACGTGCACAAACTTAACACGTGAGACGTGATATTCATGTTCGCTAGCTCATGATGTAGTTGTTGTTTATATGAAGTTCTTATTTTTGTAATTTTCGATCTATTACTTTTTGTGGTTTACGTGAGTGACGTCAAGTGCCATGTTTTGTTTGCTCCTGATTAATCGAACAGCTCAATAAAAATTTGCGTGTTTAGTAAACTTATTTGCTATCGTATTTTAACTACAGCTGTAGCATTCTATAACTCAGCTAATTCTTGTGACTTTGCAGGTGATATAGATCTTATTACAGACACTACTGGACAAGTCAAGGGTGTTCGTAATGAGTGACGTCCAGGGTTTAGGTGTTCAGAGAACTTAATATCCAACTTGATATTTTTCCAAATATACATAAGTATGTGGTGTGGATTCCAAAATAAACTGTAAGTTCTTCATCGACATGGAAACTACCAGAGAAGTCTGGGGTGTCCATGTTGGATGGTAGTCAAGGTTCATATGTTGTGTAGTGAAGAGAACTGAGCGTCCGGTTTGCCAGTCAGCTGAAAATCAGACCAACACAACGTAGTTCGGGTAACACGTAAATCTGTCCCTTAGTTGTCCTGGCTATTGGGCTATTAATAAATATCTGTTTCTGAGAAATAATCTACCTTAGTTAGTAACCATGACTACACTCGTTCATCTACACTCATCACACTCATTCGCCCCTCATATTCGCCCATATCTTGACGATCGGCGTCTTAACAATTAATAATAATAATTGACCTTAGTTAATTATAAAGAGTGTACTGGTCAAACTATACTCATTCACAATACATAGTCATCCGCTCATATCAAATCAGTACTTCAAATAATAAGGAGATAAACTATAGATGCTTCACATTCGAAGAAATTTAAAAACTTAAACTAAGTAGCCTTGAAGATTTCTACCTTATTTTTATATTAGATACTATTCTTAGCTAAAAACATTCATCCAGTCTCATCATCTACAGAAAATTTTGTTATAAAAATAAATTACGTATTATTAAAACTTTGAAATGTGGAGCTTACAAAATGTAAATTAACACAGAGTGATTCTTTTTACATCAAAGAACTGTCATCAAGAGTATAATGAAATTTAGTATGGTAAGATAGGCCAAATATTGGTAATTTTATTTAACATCTCAATCACTAATGTTTTACGTGAGATTGGAGGTTCTAAAATTACGTTAGTTAAGCCTGTCTACTACGGTTTCTATATTGTGCTGTGATTTTTTATTTTATTTTTTATGATCATTTCAAAAATCTATTGGACCATTATACCTTTTTAATTCTGGCTTAAATATTAAAATTTGCAATAAAACAGTTTGCTTTAAAAAAATCATAAAATGTTGAGTAGTGATTTTATCTTATCTACTTTTTTTAATTTATTGACCTTTTAACCATATAATTTAAGTATTCAGTGACATTTACTAGCTTATTGATAATTTAAAATTAATAAGAAAGATATTACCTATTTATTCTTTTTTCTTGTGTTCTGTTATTCCCAACAAAGTGAAACGAAACAACCAGTTTTATTCTGAGGTATAAACTAGCAATACTTGACTGCCAAAGGTCAAGATGTAATAAGGCATCCGTTAAACTATATTGGCCAAACCAGTTCTCGTGATAATATTAACGATTTCACGGCCCCGTACTGCTACGAGTAAGGGAGTAATGAGAGGTTGTCGGGAGCGAGGAGGGTCACCTGACGACCAGATCAGCACTTACTCCAACACTACAGAGGTCAGGGAAAGAACCACTGAAGAGATACGTCCAAATCTATAGTGGTCGAGGATGGTAACCACCGACCCCAAACGGGCACTATCTCTTACACTACAGAGGTTTGGGAAAAAACCACCACAGTGATACGTCAAACGAGGATGGTGACCTATCGACTCCAAACGGCCACTATTTTTTACACTACAGAGGTTTGGGAAAAAACCATCACAGTGATACGTCCAACGAGGATGGTGACCTATCGACCCCAAACGAGCACTATCTCTTACACTACAGAGGTTTGGGAAAAAACCACCACAGTGATACGTCCAACGAGGATGGTGACCTATCGACTCCAAACGGCCACTATTTTTTACACTACAGAGGTTTGGGATAAAACCATCTCAGTGATACCTCCAACGAGGATGGTGACCTATCGACTCCAAATGGGCACTTTCTCTATAGCACACTACAGAGGTTAGAAAATTAACCAGCATATAGATAAGTCCAACAAATGTATGGCCATTATTTCTATCGATAAAATAGTAATGGACAGCAGTGAGGAAAACATTCTATGTTCGTGTATTGTTATGTAATATTACAGATAGGCTCACACAGTGTGCTCTTGACAATACCACGCTTCTGAGCTTCACTTAAACGTCACTAAGTGCACTCGTGTCAACTTGGCAGATACGTTAAATTGAGTTTAGCATATCAAGGCATATTTTTTGTTTTAACTATCCTACATATTAAAACAATCGAGTCATTTTCTTTACTCACTTTCAAAACTTGACTGAGTTTGATGAACGGAGCTAGATTTTTTAAATGTCAATAGGTTTTTGTCCTAGATGGCGTCAAAGTTGCAATTTTATTCCTATGGAGATCAATTTTAATTCACCAGCTGGTGGCATAAACAAATGTTAAATGGTCCAAATTATTTGTCCAAATTATTTAGGTTAAACATAGAGAGCAGCACAGTAAAATATAAAGTTAGTTATAAAAGAACGAATACATGTCTGTCTGTAAGTATGTTATCAACAGCCATTAAATATAATGAAAACATTTTAAATAGGCTTAGTAATAACATTGGTTGTTTATAATAATTATTATACTATAAGTAGAGGGCAAATTAAGTGCAGTGAGTGAGCTACTGTAAAATAATTTAAATAATATGATTTTACGTAATACAATTTAATTAGTAATATTTGAAGTCATAAGCTACAAGACGACGCAAGAGGCCGAGGCGTAACGAGCGCAGCGAGTGACGGGGCTGGCAAGCAAAGAGTGCAGGGGTGTCCCCTAGTTATTCTTGATTATATACACCTACGATATATAATTTATATAATAGGAATATTTGTGCCAGTAATTTTGTTAGTTAGTGAGGCCCGCAACCACAGCTGGTTTACACTGCATTATTTTAGGTGGGACTTCACTAGCACTTCACAATTGACCACAAAAACAGCTGATATTTTGAGCCTAACAATTTTAAATTAACTAGAAATTTATCTTATTATAATAACGCTGGATTGAGATAATTCACTCACTTACTAACATAAATGCTTACCCACTTCGGAATGTCGGAAAATTTTGAAATTTGTACTGAAGGTAGACCTAACCATTTCGACCCCAGAAAAAATCAAACATTTTCCATTTTCTGGCTGTGTTTTGGAGGGTTGAAAATCAAAGATTTCCCATAAGAATAACATGGGCGTCTCATAAAATAGTATTTTTTATGACCTAACTTAAGAAAATGTTTTAGCAAAACTTTCATACCTTCACAGTTCTACACGGGTAACAAATGCGCACTTTATATATTAATTCCAGTTTAAAAACTTAAACATTTGTGGTATCAGGGGCCCAAACACTGAAATTTTTTAAAATGTAAATTTTTTTATTACTGGTGATATCTACTTAAGTGGTGTATCAATTTAACGCTATTTTTCTCCTGAATCCAAATACACCGTCAGCTCTTGAATAGGGCAAATAATGAAGTGTATATGTCCCCAAAACAAAATACAAAAATCTCCGAAAACCAAAAAAGGGTAAAAATAAAATAAAATGCCCAAGTGGGGTATCAAACAATAGGTATTCATCTTCTAAATCTCATTATGCCATTATATTTTGGAAGATACAACGTATAAGGGCTTTTCCTCTCTCCAAATAAAAAATATGCTCCAAAACCCAACATTGGGTAATGTTAAACTAATACACCCAAGTAGGGTATCAAATTAAAGGTATTCTTCTTTTAATTTAATTTTTATGTAGCAGAGCGTCTTGGTGAGGCCGCAGGCCGAACTGTCCCCTGCGAGGCCGTAGGCCGAGTTCCATAAAGTGGCCTGTAGCAGAGCGTCTTAGGCCGAGCTACCCCATGAGGCCGCAGGTCGATTCCATACAGGGATGTCTCCTAGTGTGTGTATAAAATCAATACTATTATACAAAAAACCTGTTCTTCATTTGGTTTAATATGGCGGCTAAAATATAAGTTATTTATTATTTAATTTTTGCTCATTAATAAATTAGTTTTGTATTTGTAGAGAAATTAGATATAGAGATGCAAAACTAATACATAATCAAGGCTTGTTTAGTTTTAAAGTACATGCACTGATAAAAGGAATTCTATGAAATATTTAATTAATTAGCTATAACATTCTGATTGTAAAATTCAGTTTGAGAAACCTTATGTAAAGAGTTCATTTCACATCATCAAAGTGAGGAAAATAACAGTATGTTTTACATTTTAACATGAAAGGCCTTTGATGTTTACGTTGTTATTTAAATTCTCCGTAAACTTGTATTCAGAATCACCAACTTAGCATATCTTATACAATTTACATAAGTGATATAAGAAAGAGAGCTAAGTTCACGTAGACTAGATAGTTAAAATGTCACACAGCTAAATCGGAGTGAATAAGAATAGAATTTATAAATATGATGTGGTTGTTTTTAGAGATAAAAAAAGTCAAGTATTTATCTGTGATACTTAAGCATTTTTAGGATTTTAAAAATAATAGAAACACCACAGAACAACAATTTAGTATATAAGAGGTACAATATGGTACAATAATTATGTTGGTCGATTTTGGTAAGCCACATATACCATCTTCAGACCAAAGTCATTTAGAAAGAACTTTAAAAAAATTAAATTATATATTTTTGTTTATCAAACTGTGTTGAGTGAAGTTTAATTTTTATTAATTTATATCGAAACATAATCTGCTAATTATATATAAGCCACTTACAAAGCTTACATCCGAATTGAAATATTCTCATTTCAAGCATTATAGTGAGTGAGTGCTAGTTTGCTCACAATCACTACGAATTGATAATGAAGTTAATGTAATTTTGAAATATATCCATTAGTGTAATCGACATAAACAGTTCAAACTATAGAAGAGGAAATGCCGAAGGAAACTAAGAATATTTGTGTAATAAGTAATGTGGTACTATCTCATGTTAAATCCAGTCGAACGTTGCCTTAGAGCACCTGACTATATTTGTATTACTCAATGCACTTACCATATCACTTCCCTCTTTACTGTTTAACTGTCCCTTATCACAGTCTCTGAGCTTACAACCAGTGGGACCACAGTATCACATTACTCTTGGACTACCGATACGGCGGCACTTTGAACACTCCCTCCGGCACGAAGTGATATCTCGACTTCAGCAGGACGTGTTAAAAGTGCGGGTGACCATATATGGTAGGGTGAAATGGCTTAGTGAATGAAGAACAAAGGGTACATTGCAAATAAATCCACAAGAAGTAGTGTAGTTGCGAACATGTTAGAATACGCGTCCGCTCAATGGTTGCCATCGACGTGGACACTACTAGAGAAGTCTGGTGTGTCCATGTTGGATGGTAGTCAAGGTTCAGATGTTGTCTAGGGAAGAGAACTGACAGTCAGCTGAAAATCATACCAAAACTACGTGGTTCGGATTCTACGAAAAACTGTTGATTCCATAGTTGCCCTGGCTATTGGGCTATTAACACTTGTGCTACTTCATTGTATAATTCTGTCGTACAGCACATGTACAGTGTTATTGACCCACCCACCCGCCTATACACGTACAGTGGCACTGACCCACCCGCCCGCCCATACACGTACAGTGGTACTGACCCACCCGCCTGCCCCTACACGTACAGTGGCACTGACCCACCCGCCCGCCCATACACGTACAGTGGTACTGACCCACCCGCCCGCCCCTACACGTACAGTGGTACTGACCCACCCACCCGCCTATACACGTACAGTGGTACTGACCCACCCGCCCGCCCATACACGTACAGTGGTACTGACCCACCCGCCCGCCCCTACACGTACAGTGGTACTGACCCACCCACCCACCTATACACGTACAGTGGCACTGACCCACCCGCCCGCCCATACACGTACAGTGGTAATAGTCCTTTCTGAGCTAAGTCAAACTCAGATAGTAACAATTACTATACTCGTTCATCTACACTCATCACACTCATTTGCCCCTCATATTCGCCCATATCTCTACGATCAGCGTCTTAGAAATAAATAATTTTGAATCTTTATTAAATACTTTTTTTATAATATCCCTAGTGCCGAAAGAGGAAGAATGATTACAAAGACCACATATAATCTCAGAAAACTAATTTGGTTATGATGGACGATTTATTTCATTACATTGATAGTTTAAGAGCCTCAAGTTCTAGCTATCCACATCGGACATATCACATGTCAATCGGACAACTAAAATTTAAGAGTCCTAGATAAAGGCATTCAATTTATTAAACTGCATTGCTAGGATTCAAAAGTCCTAAGTAATGCCACACAATCTATTTTACAGAACATATAGGAATCAAGTGTCATAGTTAAGTCTTAAAATATATAATTTACTGGATTTATAGGACTTAGAGTCATAGATAAAGCCGTAAAATTATCCTATGGATGTCCATGATTTATGATTCCTAGCAAATGCCACACGGCCTGTATTTTATCGGACGTTTAGGACTCATGAGTACTTACCAATAGCACACAACCAGTATAATTTATACTTACGATTCAAAAGTCCTAGCTAAATCTATACTACGTATTTTATAGAACGTCTAAGATTCAAATGTTATAGATAATACCTTGGAACTGATGTTTTATTTAAGGTCTAGGATTTAATAGTTATAATTAAATGAATTAAACGTGTGCTATGGGTCATTTAGGATTCTTGAGACATAGATAATTCCATACAACCTATTGAATTTAATGACTAGGATTCAAGAGCCTTATATTATACACAGAGATGAAAGAAACAGAGGCCATATCCCATAGTGTGCTGAAAGTGTGTCAAGATAGTGCATGGAGTAATTATATCTCCAGTTTGCCGTGGGGATGGAAGGACCAACACCTTGTCAATCACTCCCCTTTATTTCCCTCAAATACTTAAGAATAAACGTAGTAATTATTACTACAGATTTATAAACATGTACATTAGTTTTAATATTTCTATAACTGCTACTGAGGCGTTCTCGGCTGCATAAGAAAGGGGCCTCTACTTCTTCTATCTCTATGTATGGTGCCACAAAAACCACAAAAACCATTTTTTGGTTACCTTGGAGTCATGAAGCTTAGCTAATACCAAAGTACCTAAATTTTATTGGGTGATTAGAATTCAAAGCCCTAGTTAATGACACATAATGAATTTTATGAAACATCTAGTACTCATAGATTAATCCTAAACGCTCGTAGATTTTTCACTCATAAAATAGATTTCATTGGATGTATGTGGTTTAAGGGCCTTATCTAAAGCCACAAAACCAATTCCAAGGGATTTAATAAAGTAAATGGTATAAACATTTTGAAATTTGTATAAAGAATATTTATTTGTATAAGGTTTTGAAACCCTATAGATACGGGCATAAGTGTATTGTAATAACAAAACGTTGGTGTAGAGAGCAAAAAACTTCTCTGGTGGAGTGTCCTCCACCCACTACAACCTTTACCATCACCTTAGAGGGAGAGACACCAGGTCAGGTCGACTGCAGTGCACGTCCTAAAGTACTATCCAGACCAAATTGTAGGTTGTCTGTGCATTACCACTACATAACAAGTCTGTCCTCTCAACTTACTTGGCCCTCCTACACCATTATACCGTAATTTGCCGACACTTTGTCGCCTCGTCCACGCATAAACACCTAACTGCAGTATGTACTTTGACTGACTCCACTATCTCACGTCATCTCCGTGCAATCCACATGCAAATTCGATAGGTGCAATTCCTTTCGGTTGTCTGTACGTGTTTTAAAATAGCTGTATTTACGTGGTCTCGTGTAATGTAAGGATGTCGTAAAAAATAAACTTTCCCCCATATTAAACACTAAAAACCAAATGTATTTTTGCCATAACTCAAAAACTGGTCAAGTTAGAGACATGAGATTTTTACTAAAATATTTTAAATTGTAATTCACATATTTCCTGAAAATGTAATCGAAATCCTGAAAGCCGTTTTTGTCAAAATTATATTTTTGTATGTTTTTTACCCATAAAAAATTAAAATAACTAAAATTTCAAAAAAGTGAAAATATAATCTTGTGATACTGTCTAAATAAACCTACATAACAAATCTCATAAACATTTATCCATCCATTTGGTCTGCAGCAAACTGCAAATACACACAGACAGACACACATACGGACAGACAACATTAAAAAAAAAAAAAAAAAAAACATTATTTTGGTTCAGTTGACCCTAAAATGGATTTTTATAACAACTTGTAAAAAAATTATTTTGGACAATTACAATACTTTCTCTATGATAATGCATATGGGAGAAAGTAATAGTTGCTTCTTCTTCAATAAAAGAGAGTATTATTTTGTTAATATTTTGCTGAATCTATGAAATCCAAATTAAGTGTTTTAGTCTGGTAGGTTAACAGAACAAATTAATTGAATTTAATCAGAATAAGAAATGAGAACTTTACTTTATTTGATAATGTTCCGACTTTATACGAGCGCCCTTATTGTCAGATGAGTTTAGCACTGACGCACGATTTTTTTCAAGAATACTGCGTTTGACACACAACAGACAATAATTTACTTGTTGAGGCAGAAATTTGCTTAAAAATTCACGTTTAATCAATTCAAACAATAATACAACAGAAAATTAAATAAACAACAGGGAACAAAAATGTAAAAGACGATATATACAATAAAAACGTCCTCGATCATAATAGGTTTACTCACACTAAAATTCACAATATCAATAAAATAAGTACATTTATATAACTTAAATATGGCAACAATGCAAGACGTAAAGGTGTTGATATGGTTGCGGCTGGCTTACATCGCCACGCGATTGGCTGTAGCATTCCAAAACTCCTCGTAGTTTCAGAATTTGCTGTAAGAGCGCACTACTGCAAGGACATTAAATAAATATCCCATAAGCAGCTGTTATTTGTTCGTTCCTTTAGTAATGCGCTATTTTTATATATTCTATGTAACACCATCTTGTGTTTCTGGTATGTTTGTTGACCTTAAACTAAACAAGAACGTTCCTTATTTTATCGTCATTTTATTTTATTTGTTTTCAATAGTTTAGTTTTACTGGAAGAGCACTAATTGTTTGCTATATTCGAAAATGAATATAGCAAAAAATTACTTTTTTCTTCTAAATGTATTTTACACATATAAACATAATAACAGTTTGATGATTTTCATACATTGTATTATTAATTACTTAATATTATATTATCAAATATTTAATTAAATCACTGGCTTTTTTTCCAGTTTAATTTTACTAACGTAGGCGAAATGGTTCATATTCCAAATTGAGAACTGTTCCTTGTAAATAATTAAACAGATATCTTAACTCCTAACATCCTGCATTACTTTTAATAATTATTTAATTTACGATTTATACTTATTTTACATGTCCTTTTTAAATTTATCATATTTTTACGTGTGAATGTTTAGTTAGTATGTCCATTCGTGTGTTTAAGTTAATTATTTGGCCTTTTTGATTTTAAAAAATGTACATTAAATTGAAAAAAAAAATCGAGTCCTCCTCCTTATCATATGTCAAGAGTTAACATATCATACATTCAATCAAACAAAAAATACGTGTCCTCCTCCTTATCATAAGTAACATGTTAACATATCATACATTCAATAAAACAAAAAATACGTGTCCTCCTCCTTATCATATGTCAAGAGTTAACATATCATACATCCAATAAAACAAAAAATACGAGTCCTGCTCCTTATCATATGTCAAGAGTTAACATATTATACATTCAATAAAACAAAAAATACGTGTCTTCCTCCTTATCATATGTCAAGAGTTAACATATCATACATCCAATAAAACAAAAAATACGAGTCCTACTCCTTATCATATGTCAAGAGTTAACATATCATACATTCAATAAAACAAAAAATACGTGTCCTCCTCCTTATCATATGTCAAGAGTTAACATATCATACATCCAATAAAAACAAAAAATACGAGTCCTACTCCTTATCATATGTCAAGAGTTAACATAGCATACATCCAATAAAACAAAAAATACGTGTCCTCCTCCTTATCATATGTCAAGAGTTAACATATCATACATTCAATAAAACAAAAAATACGTGTCCTCCTCCTTATCATATGTCAAGAGTTAACATATCATACATTCAATAAAACAAAAAATACCAGTCCTCCTTATCATAAGTAACATGTTATCATATCATACATTCAATAAAACAAAAAATACGAGTCCTCCTTATCATAAGTAACATGTTATCATATCATACATTCAATAAAACAAAAAATACGAGTCCTCCTCCTTATCATATGTCAAGAGTTAACATATCATACATTCAATAAAACAAAAAATACGCGTTCCCCTTATCATAAGTAACATGTTATCATATCATACATTCAATAAAACAAAAAATACGTGTCCTCCTCCTTATCATAAGTAACATGTTATCATATCATACATTCAATAAAACAAAAAATACGTGTCCTCCTCCTTATCATATGTCAAGAGTTAACATATCATACATTCAATAAAACAAAAAATACGTGTCCTCCTCCTTATCATAAGTAACATGTTATCATATCATACATTCAATAAAACAAAAAATACGTGTCCTCCTCCTTATTATAAGTAACATGTTATCATATCATACATTCAATAAAACAAAAAATACGAGTCCTCCTTATCATAAGTAACATGTTATCATATCATACATTCAATAAAACAAAAAATACGAGTCCTCCTCCTTATCATATGTCAAGAGTTAACATATCATACATTCAATAAAACAAAAAATACGCGTTCCCCTTATCATAAGTAAAACGTAAACATATAATATATTCAATAAAGCTAAAGATTCGTTTCCTCCTGTGTATCATACGTACAGAGTTTGAAAATAAATGTTTTTTTTAGTAATATATATATATATATATATATATATATATATATATATATATTATATTTAAAAAAAACCTATCCCGTCAACCTCTACTCTCCAAGCCGGACTCTTTTCGTCTAGCTGAACTCAAGCTGACAATCCTTGGACATGTATTGTTGGTCTCAGTACAATGCCTCAGACCACCCGTATGTTTAAATATTAATGGATTGTTGTATTAACTCAATGTGGGATTGCCCTTTTTTATTGATTAGAACAATTTGTTTCTGATCTTTAGGTCATATACATCGTCATAGAGTAAAAATCTATTTATTTCTTATTACAACAGTCATACTATTCAAATTTTACCAAAAAAGATCATATCCATTCTGAAACTAAAGAAATTTTATGTTGCCAATAAAACAATTTTTTTTATCTATAACATATGATTTATAGTTTTATTTGCTAACTTAGTTGCACAGTGGCTAAGGGTTCGCACAGAAGAATGCAAGAAGCAAGTTTATACTTTTCAACTGAGCTGTAACTAACTTAATGAAGAACAAAGTAAATGTTATGTAGTGAAATTTTATTATTTTTTTATTTAAAAAATTTAACATGGCACTTTATGAACAATTAATTACTGAATTCCTGTGCAAGAACATAATGAGTGTAATACGAGTAAATAGGTAGTGGCCGTAAAGTCGTATGTTATTTTTTTTTTTTTTTTAATATCGTGAAAATAATATTACCACTACTTTAAATTTTTTTCTTTATTAGGGGATACAAAAATTCCAAGTCTTATAGTTCAATTAATAATACAAAATACTATATTTTGGTTGCACAAAACAAACAAGCGCTGCCAATCAAGCAGAAGCAAATCTTGTTTATCAAGAGGCCTAACTTTTTAAAACCATTTAATATATTCAAAAACATTTTTTAACCTATTATAAAAGAATGTAAGCCATTAGATGTTAACTTTCACTTATAAAGGGTTTGTAAAGCCAGCCTAAATTGACTAATCAAAATAACAAATTTATTATTATCGCAAAATAACAAAAAAGTAGTTATCGAACAGAAGATAACTTCTTTCTTTATAAATGGGACTGTAGAAATGTTTCAGTATTGGTGAAGTGTTTTAGACTTTTTAGCAGTAAAAAATAGTTTAGACGGTAGTCTAACAACGGTTTGAAAATAAATTAATGGTAAAAGTATCCAGAAAATTACTTATTACAGCTAATTCCTTATCATAATTACTTATTACAGTTAATTCCTTATCATAATTACTTGGTACAGTTAATTCCTTATCATAATTACTTATTACAGTTAATTCCTTATCATAATTACTTATTAGAGTCAATTCCTTATCATAATTACTTATAACAGTTAATTCCTTATCATAATCACTTGGTACAGTTAATTCCTTATCATAATTACTTATTAAAGTCAATTCCTTATAATAATTACTTATTACAGTTAATTCCTTATCATAATTACTTATTACAGTTAAATCCTTATCATAATTACTTATTAAAGTCAATTCCTTATAATAATTACTTATTACAGTTAATTTCTTATCATAATTACTTATTACAGTTAAATCCTTATCATAATTACTTGTTACAGTTAATTCCTTATCATAATTAATTGTTACAGTTAATTCCTTATCATAATTACTTGTTACAGTTAAATCCTTATCATAATTACTTGTTACAATCAATTCCTTATCATAATTAATTGTTACAGTTAATTCCTTATCATAATTATTTGGTACAGTTAATTCCTTATCATAATTACTTAGTACAGTCAATTCCTTATCATAATTACTTGGTACAGTTAATTCCTTATCATAATTACTTGGTACAGTTAATTCCTTATCATAATTACTTGTTACAGTAAATTCCTTATCATAATTACTTATTACAGTTAATTCCTTATCATAATTACTTATTACAGTTAATTCCTTATCATAATTACTTATTACAGTTAATTCCTTATCATAATTACTTGTTACAGTTAATTCCTTATCATAATTACTTGATTTAGTTCTAGGGGGAATCTGATGGTTAGTGAAAATATATTCATTAATTCCACAATTTTAAATTTTCACAAATGTATTTTCGAAATTGTATAAAAATACAAAAAATGTTTAAAATAAAGAATTCATAAAAAATAATATAAATAGGTATGTAAATTAACTTTTAAAACTATGTTCTAAATTATCTTTTTTTTTAAGTCATCTCAAATGATTAATAAAAATATATTATTAAAATTAAGAGAAGGTTGTCACTTTTTTAATGCTATGAAAGCTCTTTCAATTTTTTTTCTCTTTTTCCAGGATTTTCTTTATAAACAGTTGTCAATTCTTCAAATGTAATTCATAATGCCTGTAATTTATAGTGTGTTAAACTAATTTAGACTATTCAGAATAATCGGTATAAAATTTATACATGTTGTTTTATTCTTGCTTTTACAAGAAATTCTTAACATTTTTACATCTGTTCCCATCTTATCATACAGTAAATATTGGTAGTGTATTCTGTGGTTTTCTACTCGTATAATGATGAAGTAGCTGCGTGACCTTGTCGGAGTGATGACAGAATGCCTTATCTCACTTGCAACTGCATATTGCATGGCTTCGCTTTAAATCGCCTCATTTCTCTTCTTGCATGCATTTAAGGTCGTCCTTGTGAGCTGTTTATGCCACAATGGAATCATTTGTTCAATCTTGCAACCACACATCCGGCTTTACGTTCCTTCCGGTGTTAGTCAAAACTTAGGAAAAACATGGCATCTCAAAATATGCTATCATATACACTTCATTATCTCTAGAGTCCAGTTAGTTTTGCTGGATGGATTAAGAGATAAAGAAGTTTTAAGGATTCAACTGATAGCTAATTCGTTTTTGTGGCAAATATGTTTTATGTCAATGGTTCATATTATATCAGAGGGAACAAAAATACCCAAATTCATTTAACATTTCAGTGGAACCTAAAAACTCAATCACGCTAGTATACAGACTTGAAATAACAAAGGTACCGGTTCTGCTTAGGAGCCATATCAGGGAAACATTTCACTATTTTTGCTAGGAAGCCAAATCAGATAGATTTAAATCTAGTGCTAAAACGTCTATTCTAAGTCATTTGTAATTTTATTGGGGCCTTTAGACAAACCGGCGCCCCAGGCTGCACTTAAATAGAGACATTGAAAACGGTACCAGCGTTGGACACGCTCAACATGTGAAGATCCGATTACCTCTTGATCACGCGTGAAGTGTTCTGGAGAAATCTGATTGACGCTGGACAAAGACCAAGGCGGCGAATGCGTCCAATCTATGATTACACAGCGGTCGATGGTGACCTTGACCCCTGACCCAGGGCCAGTATCAACTTGTATTCTCAGACTGACCAATGAACCTGGTTGAATCCACGACATCGATACCTCAGCTCTAAACTATGAAATTTTATTGTTTATTATGAGTTAACCTACAATATTTAGTTGTATAAACATTCTATTTAGTTGTAACTCCTTCTCTCGCTGAAATCAGCCTTCAACTTCAAGCCATTGTTAATAACGTCACTAGCTGCACTCGTGCTTATTTCGCCCTTCTCCCTCAGTCTATTACTGCTTGAGTGAATAGGGCATGCGCTCATCTAGATACCCCGGCCACTAGAACAATGAACAAAGACTGTGTGATGAGTGATTTGTTTTCCATACGATTTACGTACGGACTTAATTAAATAATTAAATTTTCTAGAAAAAGATATTACATAGAGAAAAAGTCAAAAGACCAGATTTATAAGCAACTTAGTTCTAAATAGTATATATATAAAAAAAACAATGTATTGAAAAAAATGCTGCTAACGGTTTCAAGTTGTAGCTGAAAAACATGAGCTATATACGATCAAAATTGATGTAGTTGTAACCTTCTCCAAAGTACGTGAGTTTGCTGAGATAAAAGTACAGGTCGAGAAGAAAGTCAATGGATCAAGTTGAGTGTTTTACTTTGTGTTTATAATTATAGCTCCAAAATGTTGCTGACTAAGTGGGCTTGGAGAAATATACTAATAAGAAAATTAGTCATTCAATCACTAGTGTTCTTTTTTTACTACATTTATTTTTACTAAAATATAACAAGTAATATTACAGTCAAATATCCACTCTAGAAAAAACATCTTAGTAAATATTGTTTCTTCCTATTGAATGAAACGGTGCTGTTAATTTGACAAACCTTACCGTGTGTTTAGAGATGAAAGTAGAGTAAGAACTGAAGTTTTTAAAATGAAATAAACAGTCATTCTGACGTTAATATTGTAAAGGTAGAGTCAGAGCAAAGTTCAGTAGCTCAATCTGGCCAACAGCTACTGCAGACTTCCGAGAATGCGATGGTATCTGAACAAGTCCAGAATGCTTGGGGCCGATCGTGGTCTGCAAGACCAAAACATCTAGCTTGTTAAATGTGTTAGTCGAATAAAACCCAACTCTTAACAGCATTTAGTAGTCTAATCGTTTCCTTCTGAAAAAATCTCAAAATTGTGGACGGTAAATTTATTTTACCTTTAAAAAAATGTTCTTAATTGATGTGGAAATACACTGTTATAACTGTAAAATTTATACAAATAGGTATGATGATTAAATAAGTGAATCTCAATAGCAAAGTGTTTAGATCTGTAAAGTGAGTGTAATTACGTTAACTGTGATTTCTAAGAAGTTATCTCAATTAATTAAAGTACAAGTAAACGTCACACAACACAAATCTACTACAATATAACCACAAAATGCACAAATATATTACAATACAAGTACAAAATGCAAAAATACTATACATTTTGTGCATACCATAATATTTGTGCATTTTGTGCTTATATTGTAATAAATTTGTGTTGTGTGACGTTTACTTGTACTGTATATGTACCAACACTTATTATACTAATTAAAAAACTATCAATTAATTGCCATCATAAATAATAGGATCACTATCTGATATATTTTGATATTTCCCCTACACGATACTGTTGAATACATTTTAATGAATTAGTAAGCCTATTACGTGTATTAAGTAAATAAATCAGTATTGGTTATTGTATTGTATTACTCCTAGAGAGATAGTATATTAATATCAACTTGTATTGTATTACTCCTAGAGAGATATTATATTAATATCAACTGCTCAATGTGAGTTTTAGTGACCTTTTGATGAATGGTCAAGATTGTGTTACCTGTCCAAAATTGCCCTTGTTATTTTTAATCCTCCAAACAATAGCTTGCTCCCGGGAAGAGCAATCAAGTACAACCAAAGAGATATATAAAAAATGTAAAATTATTTCTACAAATTTCAGCCATTATCTTGAAATGAATTGAATTATTTGTATATTTTCTGAAT
The DNA here is from genome assembly GCA_035578905.1 of Stictocephala bisonia. Lineage (NCBI taxonomy): Eukaryota > Metazoa > Arthropoda > Insecta > Hemiptera > Membracidae > Stictocephala > Stictocephala bisonia. The sequence continues at coordinate 1,630,924 of JAQJVL010000167.1, forward strand.
TAATGACGAATATAATAAGCTTGAACACTGTTACACATCATAATCTGTAACCAACCATCATAAAGATACCAACCATAATTTGTAGCTTATCCTATTATGAACATTTGTTTAGATTGTTTGTAATAGTAAAAAATTGAAATTTTGTCTAACTTTACTCTCTAGTTTACACGGGGTCTTCAGATCTAAGTAAGGTAAGATTAAATTAGGTTGGGTTAGGTTAGGTTAAGCTAGGTAATTTTAGGTTGAGTTAGGTTAAGCTAGGTAAGGTTAGGTTAGGTTGAGTTAGGTTAAGCTAGGTAAGGTTGGGTTGGGTTGAGTTAGGTTACGTTAGGTTAAGCTAGAAGTTGTGTAATAAATAGCCATTCTGCTTTATATATTTTCAAAATGGGACAGTTATGAAGAGTGGCGTAATATAAATTATTTATTTTATGTTTGATTAATTGCTCAGCATAGAGTAAGAGTGATATTGCTAACAGGCTAGTAAACATTGTATAACAAAGACTGTTGTAAAGTACGTTGGACATTAATACCTGTCAATGCTCTTCTTTTGTTTTGTTGTTAACCTTTTCAGTCTTTTCCTCAGGTAGTTGTGTACTGGCCATCCATTTATTGTTAGAAGCCTTATTAGGAAGCCGCAGTTGTGTAAGCAGCATGGGAAAGCTTGGTTACAGGTTGATGGATTGGTACTTACCGTACTTACAAGCTCTGGCGCATCCTTTGTCCAACTAGCCGCTACGTCATCGTCTACTTACATATACCGGTAATCCTAATAAATTAGTACATAAAAAATGAAGCTAACTAACCTCTACAATAATTCACTGACAATTTGTTTTGATTTTTCCAAGATGAGCTCATTTCTAAATGATTTTTTATTTTTTAATTTTTACAAGCCAACTAGAAGTTTTAAATTGAATGTTTTAGCATGTTTCTAAGAATTAATAAGGATGCAACATTGGTAAAAACGCCAAAAGCATAGACTGGTGTTTTTTATTAAGTAAATAAGATGTTTTACTATAATTTTTTTCGTATAAGAAGATATACGTTTTTTTTCTCTTTATAAATTACAGAACTTTTTTTGGACCTTAGCTACGCTCCACCTTTCATCCACATACTTTTCATCACAAATTCGTGACAGTCCATCTACCAGATTTGTTGCTAGTTTAGAACTACTCAGGGGATACGTACAGCTTTAAAGATTTGCCGTGAACAATTGATGATTGTGCCGTTATTGAATCACTGTTGAATCACTTGCGAGCTGGTGAGGGCAAATTGAACTACTGGAAATATAAATAAGGATTTACACTAGATCAGTCATGCGATTGCGGGAAGTCTATCTAAACAATGGATCACATAGCTACAGAATGCCCCGTGCACTATTTTAAAGAGGTATTAGCTAGAATAAACAGAATCAGTGAGTCAGGTCTTAAATGGCTTGGTGGACTGGATTTAACTTTGTGACAGATCACTTTTGGAAAAATATGACTTTTGGACCTTTTTCCAAATAAATATATATTTTATATTTTTAAATTTATAAATTTTGGCTTACAAAAATCATACGATATAGTTATTAATTTTTATTTGGTTTGTCAAAAAATACATTATTCTTTTTGATGTAGAATATCTAGGTTGAACCAATTCTGTGAAGTGGCAAAAAGGCGGTCGTAATTACACAGTTATATCCAATTGTTAGGTCCAATAGAATCAAGAGAAGAGGACATATGAGTCTTCAGAGGCTCTCGGCCATCTTGGTTTTAATCCCATAAGAACATTGTTACTTCCAAGCCGGACATAGATCACACGTATCCAAACTAAACAGTTATTTTTTAACGGATTTTCTCAAACAAATTGTATTTGATCAAGAATGAAATTGCGCGTTGGAATTGCTCTGCATATTCCTAATTCGTTTTATAGAACAAAATATAAAAAAAATTTAGATAGAAGTATTTATTTTCACTTTTTTTAAAAACTAGGCGTATGTTTTCAAAATATTCAAAAGCAAATGTAATGTGAAATATAACAACGTTTAAAATGATACCTAATATACAACTGTTGGTCAATAAATAACGAAAAAATATGGATCCTCAAATAACATTGTTTTTATGGGATTAAAACCAAAATGGCCGACAGCCTCTGCAGACTATTAGTTACACTTTTTATCATCGAAAGGGATTAACAAATTTTGACTTGCGTTTTAACTCAATACCAAAGATTTATAAGAATTATCTATTATTTTAGAACGTATTTTTGGTTTATCATACACGTTTACTTTCTCTACATCAATCGTAAACAAGCATCTGAGGCACGATCCAGTTGGGGTGTGAGAGATCGTTGATTTGATAATAAACACTTGACGCCCTATTATTACGACCGGGTAAACACTGGGGCCCATTGTGAGACCCACGAGCAGTGTTCATCCATTCCGACTGGCAATACACTCATGGGGCGAACCTGTCATTTCTGAGCACGTTTGAAATCTTGAGCTCATAATCACCTACGTGTCATTTTAATAGAGGAAAGTTAGGTTGATCCTCTAAGACACTTTCGAAGTGACCATTGGTTGGTTAGATTAACTCTAACGATCAAGCTTAGAACGATAAAATCAAAGCATTTTTTATTAACTAAATAACAATTAATAATAACAACAACACAATAAATAATAATGTAAACAATAAATAGCATCTAAACAAACTTTTACAGTTCATTACAGTTATTTTGTTTCAACTAAACACTGATGCGGATATTGAACACTTGAAGGTGGAAGGTAGTCACGCTCGTGATGTACGGCAGTCGAGCGGTGGAACGGAGCTCCTCTGCCGCTGAAAACACAATATGTGCTAAATATAACCCGCATGTCGCTTGTTGTCCGACACAATTAAAGTTTATGATACAGTATTTGAAATACATGAATATTCATTTATATGGATTTACTAAGGCATGAGTTTCTTAGCACTGGGTCTTCAAGTTAGTTTTGTTTGTATTTACAGTTAGACTTTTCTAATACATAAAAATTAAAGTGTGACTCATTCGCTTTATTGAATCGATAACAACAAAATTAATTAGAGTAAAGCAAATTGTAGGTTACGTGAAGTGGCATAAACAGCTGGTAGACATTCTTCTCTCTTCTCTTATTGCCTGCTATAAAACAGTTAAACTTTACAATCCTGACCTTGTGTTTACAACATTAGTCGTCAGACTTTATTCAATCTTGGTCAGGAATTTAATAAATCATTTAGCAACTGGGCTGTTTTTCTTTTCGTTAACTATACTGCATTCCGCAGCCTTCCGTGTCGAAACATACAGACCAACCAATAAAAAGAATACTTTAATCAAGTTTTTATTTTTAGTGTTAAACAGTCGTAACTACATTTAGTAAGTAACAAAACAGTTATATAACTAATACGAGAACTAATGGTTCAGCTGTAACTACATTGAGTAGTAACAAAACAATTATATAACTAATACGAGTAACTAATGGTTCAGCTGTAACTACATTGAGTAGTAACAAAACAATGATATAACTAATATGAGTAACTAATGGTTCAGCTGTAACTACATTGAGTAGTAACAAAACAATGTTATAACTAATATGAGTAACTAATGGTTCAGCTGTAACTACATTGAGTAGTAACAAAACAATGATATAACTAATATGAGTAACTAATGGTTCAGCTGTAACTACATTGAGTAGTAACAAAACAATGATATAACTAATACGAGTAACTAATGGTTCAGCTGTAACTACATTGAGTAGTAACAAAACAATGATATAACTAATATGAGTAACTAATGGTTCAGCTGTAACTACATTGAGTAGTAACAAAACAATGTTATAACTAATATGAGTAACTAATGATTCAGCTGTAACTACATTGAGTAGTAACAAAACAATGATATAACTAATACGAGTAACTAATGGTTCAGCTGTAACTACATTGAGTAGTAACAAAACAATGATATAACTAATATGAGTAACTAATGGTTCAGCTGTAACTACATTGAGTAGTAACAAAACAATGATATAACTAATATGAGTAACTAATGGTTCAGCTGTAACTACATTGAGTAGTAACAAAACAATGATATAACTAATACGAGTAACTAATGGTTCAGCTGTAACTACATTGAGTAGTAACAAAACAATGATATAACTAATATGAGTAACTAATGGTTCAGCTGTAACTACATTGAGTAGTAACAAAACAATGTTATAACTAATATGATTAACTAATGGTTCAGCTGTAACTACATTGAGTAAGTAACAAAACAATGATATAACTAATATGAGTAACTAATGGTTCAGCTGTAACTACATTGAGTAGTAACAAAACAATGATATAACTAATACGAGTAACTAATGGTTCAGCTGTAACTACATTGAGTAGTAACAAAACAATGTTATAACTAATATGAGTAACTAATGGTTCAGCTGTAACTACATTGAGTAGTAACAAAACAATGATATAACTAATATGATTAACTAATGGTTCAGCTGTAACTACATTGAGTAAGTAACAAAACAATGATATAAATAATATGAGTAACTAATGGTTCAGCTGTAACTACATTGAGTAAGTAACAAAACAACATATAACTAATATGAGTAACTAATGGGTCAGCTGTAACTACATTGGGTAAGTAACAAAATAACGATATAAATAATATGAGTAACTAATGGGCCAGCTGTAACTACATTGAGTAAGTAACAAAACAATGATATAACTAATATGAGTAACTAATGGTTTAGCTGTAACTGCATTGAGTAGTAACAAAACAATGGTATAACTAATATGAGTAACTAATGGTTCAGCTGTAACTGCATTGAGTAGTAACAAAACAATGATATAACTAATATGAGTAACTAATGGTTCAGCTGTAACTACATTGAGTAAGTAACAAAACAATGATATAACTACTATGAGTAACTAATGGGCCAGCTGTAACTACATTGAGTAAAAAGATTCAGAAAGCAAAAGATTCAGTGAACATCAAGCCCATTTTAAATACAACAGAAGAGAAAAATCTGCTATAGCTGCCCATTGCATAGACAATAATCATAATTTTTCAAAACACAATATTTCATTACTTAAACAGATAGTCAAGCCTAAATTCTTAAATGCATGGGAGACATACTTTATAAAATCAGAAAGAAATGATAAACTATTAAATAACGATGAAGGACCTATCTTAAATTCTAGACTAATTAATTTAATTACAAAAAAGTCAACATAATTTTTACTTTTTTCTCTTTGATTCTCTCACATGTTTTTCTCACTATTTAAATTTTGTTAAATAGTCAGATGTTTTCATTTATTTATTTTTCTAATTGTAAAAAAATAATAATTTTTATTTACACATAACCTGAAGATGGAAGCTTTGCTTTCGAAAACGTTTGTGTTGTAATAAATTTTATATTGGATTTACGATCTATGAATTGTGTTATCTTATACATTGAGTAAGTAAGAAAAAATTATATAATTAATACGAGTAACTAATTGTTCAGCTGTAACCACAAAATATAACTAAAATTAATTTGAGAGTAGTTTTAACCAAAGTATAAATTAGTTTCCATAATCCAAACCATTATTTCCTATCAAATTTTTATTTATTCGATGTTTTATTATATTTGAGTTAGCTTATTTTTAGACGTGTATGAAGGTATTACATTTTTACTTTCTCCCACATGCGTTAGCATAGAGAAAGTATTGTGATCGTCCGAAAACTATTGTTTACAAATTGGTCTAAAAATCCATTTTAGGGTCCCCTAAACCCAAAAAAGTTGGGTTTTTCGAAAATAAATGTTGATGTCTGTCCATATGTGTGTATGTCTACGTATGAGCAGTTCACTGGAGACTAAACGGATGGATCAATTTTCATGCAATTTGGTATGTATGTGTATTTAGCCAAACGATCTCCCGATCATTTTTTGACTTTATTGAAATTTACTTTTTTATTTTTACTGGCAAAAAACATACAAAAATGGAATTTTTTCAAAAACTGCTCTAACGATTTTATTTATGTTCAGGAAAGATGTAAATTACAATTTAAAATATTTTAGTAAAAGCCGCATGTCTTTAACTTGACTAATTTTTGAGTTATAAAAAAAACTTATTTGGGAATCAAACTGGTAATTTTCAAAGTTTTTATATTTTAGTGTTTAATGTGGGGCAAAGTTTGTGCCAATTCTTTGGAGCTATTTATTTAATATAATTTTTTTAGTGAATTTTTCCTGTTATTTTCTTAAAAACAAGTGATTAATCTCCATTAGACATACAGCACTCTTTTGTCTTGCCCGGGTAACATCTCTGAGTACGTAAACACAGATGCAATTTGTTAAACCCCCCTGTCTTGTAATGAAAGTCCGAATTACTTTTTATCGTAAAAATATAAACCACTTCAAACTTTGCCATGTAATATTGCCTTGTGCACTTCATGGATGACGAAACTGTAAACCTAAAACGGAATAAAATATTCATATGGCATGTGCTCTCAATACATAATGCACGTTTATGTAGTGCGTGTTCAGTTATGTATTGATTTAAACCCGTGTCACTCAAATGAATCGTGCAACATGCATGCTATTGTGATCAATACACATAACTGAAGTGTCTAAAAACAGTTATGTGTATATACTAGGTTAAACTAATATACAGGATGTTAGTGAACTCTCTTTAAATAAATTGTAGGTAGGCCTATATTCCTTGGGTAAAGGCAAACAAAAAACAATAAAAAACCATTTGTCTAAAATGTCTATATTTCTGTCTGTCGGTCTGTATGTGTTTTTTACAAATGTTTTTATAACTCAGATCTATTTAAGTTAGAAACTTCAAATTCGGGCTTCATGTGTGCATAGTAGGTAAAATAAATCCTTAAAATTTCTGTGCTTTAACTAAAGCCGTTTCAAGATGACGTCCATTTAAAATGTTTAATGTCAAATTTCATGAAATCAGTTATGAATACAACAAATGTTTTGAAATGTACAAAATGTATTATTTAAAGGCAAATCCAACGATATATTGTTTGATAGAATCTAATGATAAATAGTTGAGTAATCAATTTTGTAAACATTAACTATGGTACGAAACACCATATTTGTTTTTTACCATAATTATTATAATACGACACACATGAAGCCCAATTTGAAGTTCCTAACTCAAATATATCTTGAGTTATAAAAACATTTGCAAAAAACACATACAGACCGACAGACAGAAATATAGACATTTTAGGAAGTGTGGTGTTTTTTGTTGTCTTAGGATAATAAAGCCAAGGAACATACCTACAATTTATGTAAAGAGAGTTCACTAACACCATGTTTATATTATGGATCACTCAATTTTACGGTGTTATTAAAACTAATTATCAGTAGTTTTAATTTTATCCTAAATTGTTTATATGGGTAATGGGGACCTATAAGTTTCCAATGATTATTTTAAAAATTGTGGTTTAAAAGAATTAGGGTGGAATCCATACAACTATACCATTATAATTCAATATGTTTGGGTTTCTCTGAGGAGAACACTCATGGGTCTGGTATTCCTGTATAGACTGGCCCGAGGTGAGGTAGATGATGCCGCTTGCTTGGCCGGTCTGTCTATCCGTGTGCCTACCTTCCAAAGTAGAAATAAACTTCTTTTCACTCTCCCATACTGCCGCACAGCTTCTCATGCTTTTTCCCCTCTTTTTCAGTTCATGAGAGCTTACAATTTACTAATCTCTAGCGAGCAGGAAATTGATATATTTTTTGACCCTCCAAACATTTTTGAATCAAAATGCCTAACAGCGTTGAGTTTATTAAATGTATAACTATTTTTACTTTTATAGCTTGTTGTAAAATAATCTTGTTATCTGATGTATGTTGATCACCATTTTTACTGTATTATTATTTATTTATTTGTTTTTATTTTATATATATATATGTTTTATGTGTTCCGGAAAATTGTATGCGCGCTAAATGTTGTTAAGGTTAAATTGTATTTATTACTGTTTGCATTTGGTTATTAGAAATGATCAGTCACCAATTTATACAATATTAAGTTACTGTTATGAATCTTCAGAGTAGGCTATATTTCTCATTTGTTATTTATTATATTTATTGTATTTATTATTACTTTTAGGTTAAAGCATGTTACTGTTGATAATATTTTTAGTTATTTATTTAACTTATCTATTAATAAGAGTAATAATATGGTTTATATTATGTGCATGAAGTGAGCTCAAGAAACCCCAGCATGAACTTTAAGATTAAATTGAACTGCTTTAGTGTAACTGGTTTTGTAAACTGTTCTAAAGCATGCAAATAAAATAAAATAAAATATTAATATTAGCCTAATCTAGCTTTTAATGTCACTTTGATATTGTTTATTTGAATATTTCATTCTACTTTTTAACTTTTTAAACAAGAATATTTGCTCTTATAAAGTGCAAAGTTATGAAGTTCCAGTAAATAATAATCCCAGGCAAGGTGATAGATTATTTCCAATACTGTTTAATTTGGGACTGGAATTAATGCAATAATTTATGTTATTTTATTTGTTAAGTTATTTTTATTTCCTTTATTTATATCTTGTTTAATTGCATTTCCATTTTTTACCATATATTTTATTTAAACCTTTTTATTAGATTACATGATGGATCACAGTTGGTGATTACACGTTGCCTATATATAAACTTAATTCAACGAGAGGAATACCGACCATTAACTCAGTTGGGGATTCGAACCTTGGACCACGGACTCCACACTCCGATAAATTATCCACTGAGACACCACACCAGCAGTATAAGACTTATATTTACACATCATACAAAACTGTTCCATCGTCCCATTCTTTGGATCCACTGAGGGTCTACACCCGGTAGTAAAGCATAGGATACAAAATGTATTGCTATTGAGCTGAAACATTATTTATCAATCCCTAGATTGGAAAAATAACTACTAGCCAGCACTCTTAGTAACTACTAGCCAGCACTCTCAATAACTCCTAACCAGCACTCTTAATAACTACTAGCCAGCACTCTTAATAACTACTAGCCAGCACTCTCAATAACTACTAGCCAGCACTCTTAATAACTACTAGCCAGCACTCATAATAACTAATAGCCAGCACTCTTAATAACTACTAGCCAGCACTCTTAATAACTACTAGCCAGCACTCTTAATAACTACTAGCCAGCACTCTTAATAACTACTAGCCAGCACTCTTAATAACTACTAGCCAGCACTCTTAATAACTACTAGCCAGCACTCTTAATAACTACTAGCCAGCACTCTTAATAACTACTAGCCAGCACTCTTAATAACTACTAGCCAGCACTCTCAATAACTACTAGCCAGCACTCTTAATAACAACTAGCCAGCACTCTCAATAACTACTAGCCAGCACTCTCAATAACTACTAGCCAGCACTCTTAATAACAACTAGCCAGCACTCTTAATAACTACTAGCCAGCACTCTTAATAACTACTAGCCAGCACTCTCAATAACTACTAGCCAGCACTCTCAATAACTACTAGCCAGCACTCTCAATAACTACTAGCCAGCACTCTCAATAACTACTAGCCAGCACTCTCAATAACTACTAGCCAGCACTCTTAATAACTACTAGCCAGCACTCTCAATAACTACTAGCCAGCACTCTTAATAACTACTAGCCAGCACTCTCAATAACTACTAGCCAGCACTCTCAATAACTACTAGCCAGCAATCTTAATAACTACTAGCCAGCACTCTTAATAACTACTAGCCAGCACTCTTAATAACTACTAGCCAGCACTCTTAATAACTACTAGCCAGCACTCTTAATAACTACTAGCCAGCACTCTCAATAACTAATAGCCAGCACTCTTAATAACTACTAGCCAGCACTCTTAATAACTACTAGCCAGCACTCTTAATAACTACTAGCCAGCACTCTTAATAACTACTAGCCAGCACTCTTAATAACTACTAGCCAGCACTCTTAATAACTACTAGCCAGCACTCTTAATAACTACTAGCCAGCACTCTTAATAACTACTAGCCAGCACTCTTAATAACTACTAGCCAGCACTCTTAATAACTACTAGCCAGCACTCTTAATAACTACTAGCCAGCACTCTCAATAACTACTAGCCAGCACTCTCAATAACTACTAGCCAGCACTCTCAATAACTACTAGCCAGCACTCTCAATAACTACTAGCCAGCACTCTTAATAACTACTAGCCAGCACTCTCAATAACTACTAGCCAGCACTCTTAATAACTACTAGCCAGCACTCTCAATAACTACTAGCCAGCACTCTTAATAACTACTAGCCAGCACTCTTAATAACTACTAGCCAGCACTCTTAATAACTACTAGCCAGCACTCTTAATAACTACTAGCCAGCACTCTTAATAACTACTAGCCAGCACTCTTAATAACTACTAGCCAGCACTCTTAATAACTACTAGCCAGCACTCTCAATAACTACTAGCCAGCACTCTCAATAACTACTAGCCAGCACTCTTAATAACTACTAGCCAGCACTCTTAATAACTACTAGCCAGCACTCTTAATAACTACTAGCCAGCACTCTTAATAACTACTAGCCAGCACTCTTAATAACTACTAGCCAGCACTCTTAATAACTACTAGCCAGCACTCTTAATAACTACTAGCCAGCACTCTTAATAACTACTAGCCAGCACTCTTAATAACTACTAGCCAGCACTCTTAATAACTACTAGCCAGCACTCTTAATAACTACTAGCCAGCACTCTTAATAACTACTAGCCAGCACTCTTAATAACTACTAGCCAGCACTCTTAATAACTACTAGCCAGCACTCTTAATAACTACTAGCCAGCACTCTCAATAACTACTAGCCAGCACTCTTAATAACTACTAGCCAGCACTCTTAATAACTACTAGCCAGCACTCTTAATAACTACTAGCCAGCACTCTTAATAACTACTAGCCAGCACTCTTAATAACTACTAGCCAGCACTCTTAATAACTACTAGCCAGCACTCTTAATAACTACTAGCCAGCACTCTTAATAACTACTAGCCAGCACTCTTAATAACTACTAGCCAGCACTCTTAATAACTACTAGCCAGCACTCTTAATAACTACTAGCCAGCACTCTTAATAACTACTAGCCAGCACTCTTAATAACTACTAGCCAGCACTCTTAATAACTACTAGCCAGCACTCTTAATAACTACTAGCCAGCACTCTCAATCTGCATTGTTCTTTAAGTTTTATAGTCAATCATTAGCACCAGTGAATTTTACTGAATGTCTCAATTGCACGTATAACTTGGAAATACCTAACATTATTTACTGGTAAATTGTAGACTAGTTTCTCACATGACCAGTTACGTTGATAAATCATGTGGGAATGCCTTTCCCCACCATCTGCCAGCACGGAGTTACAACTTCAATAAATCTACATAGCACAGGCTAGGCTATGTTCGCTACTACATAATTTAAGTTAATGAATATAATGTTGCTAATGACCTCTCTACATCACATACAACTTTCTGAATATAAAGAAGCTTTTGATAGCTTGGCTAAAAATAAAATGTGAAAATCATTAAGGAGTAAAAAGTAGTAGAGGAGTTGTTGTAAGAGAACTAAGGGAAATAACTGGAAATATAGGGAGTTGTACGAGTGTTGGGGGTTTCTGGCTGAACGAAGTAGATAAGTGGATCGAGGCTGAAAAACGCCTGTCATTAGAATGGTACAAATATGGGTGAGTCAATACCATGGTACATGTATGGACGTATGGGTAGGTCAATACCATCGTATATGTATGGGTGGGTGGGTAAATACCATGGTACATGTATGGAAGTATGAGTAGGTCAACACCATCGTATATGTACGGGTGGGTGGGTAAATACCATGGTACGTGTATGGACGTATGGGGAGGTCAATACAATCGTATATGTATGGGTGGGTGGGTAAATACTATTGTACGTGTATGGACGTATGGGGAGGTCAATACCATCGTATATGTATGGGTGGGTGGGTAAATACCATGGTACATGTATGGAAGTATGAGTAGGTCAATACCATCGTATATGTATGGGTTGGTGGATCAATACCATGGTACATGTATGAAAGTATGGGTAGGTCAACACCATCGTATATGTACGGGTGGGTGGGTAAATACCATGGTACGTGTATGGACGTATGGGGAGGTCAATACAATCGTATATGTATGGGTGGGTGGGTAAATACTATTGTACGTGTATGGACGTATGGGGAGGTCAATACCATCGTATATGTATGGGTGGGTGGGTAAATACCATGGTACATGTATGGAAGTATGAGTAGGTCAATACCATCGTATATGTATGGGTTGGTGGATCAATACCATGGTACATGTATGAAAGTATGGGTAGGTCAATACCATCATATATGTATGGGTGGTTGGGTATATACGATGGTACATGTATCGGTGGGTCAATTACATGGTGCATGTGTTTCTATACCAAAGCACATGTATGAGGTCAATACTATTGAACATGTAAGTGTTGTAATGTTCTGATAATTCGTTAACATAGACTAGTAATAAAAATTATAAGCAAGAATTAAATAGATGAACTAAAAAAAAAGATAAAACGGGTTATACGATTTTGGAATAAGTTCATAATCTTCTTTCGTGCAATGTATAGAATATTTGCTATCGAGATGAATACAATTGTTTAATATCACATTAATATTAAACTATTATTTTTGACTTTCTAATAATAGAAAACTAAGTTAATTCCTTTGTATTGTTTTCTTTTATTTTGAACTTTATAATTTTTATAGAATCTATGTTTATTAAAATAACGTTATGTATCAGAATGTAATACTTTTATTAAATTTTATCTGGCTGGAAGTGGCCCGTTCCCCTCACATACGCATGTAACCAGGAGGGAACCTATTTCATTATATCTGACTGGAAATGGCCCGTTCCCCTCACACAGATATGTGACCATGAGGGAAACTATTTTATTAAATCTGGCTGTAAGTGCCTTCACACAAGTATTTGCCTATGTGGGAAACTATTTTCATTGTTGTTTATCTTTTTTTAAATATACGTTTTTTATATACATGTAATGAGTAGAGAGTTCGTAAAGTGCGGATGATTTGTTTGTGCCGGGGAGAATGTGTTTGTCAAAACGAATTACTACTTTTTAAATAAACATTCTTGTTGTGGACTGATTAATGCCTAAATATATATTTAATGAATTCCGCTCGGTGTTCTTAATGAGCCCTCCTATCAATCTTATGTATGGAAGTATGAGTAGGTCAACACCATCGTATATGTACGGGTGGGTGGGTAAATACCATGGTACGTGTATGGACGTATGGGGAGGTCAATACAATCGTATATGTATGGGTGGGTGGGTAAATACTATTGTACGTGTATGGACGTATGGGGAGGTCAATACCATCAATCTTATGTTTTCAAGACATTGGAGTTTATTTTAATTAAGTACAATAAAAATCTTTTAGAATAATAAATTTAAAAAAAATGAATTATGCGTTAAGTCCTTCGAAAACTATATCATATGTCAACATGTTTAAAATTGTACAAGAAATAAATGTAAAATAATACATGTTGTAAGATATATATTACAAACTCTTTTTTTTATAAAAATAAATATTACTCTGTTGGTCAAATCCAACAATCTTTTATACAACTTACTCTCCTTCTTTCTCGAAGAGACATTTACAGCAACAGTATATAATGCATTACCTAATACATAGATAAATAATATCTAACAAAACACATAGATATAAACGAAGAAACGAATCAAATATATCAAATATATATATATATATATATATATATATATATATATATATATATATATTCTCGTATATTATTAGTTACTTTATTTCACTACCTATAAGATTATTACAAATGCTTAAAAAAGGACTAAATTACAAAATATAGGCTTATATTTAAAATTAATTATCGAATAACTAACTTTAAAAATAATTGTATCAATGTGGAAATATTTTATTTCTACTATGCTGTAAACAATATATTGTAAATTATCATATTACAAACTTATGTTTTACATATGAATAATTATTTCACAAAACATTTAACAATTTATATCAAATTAAATATTTGTATTACTACAATTATACATTGTTATAATTTTTTAACGAGTTTAAGTTGTATCACTCCCCTCCGTAAACAATATGGATGATTTTTCACTTGCGAACAAAATAAGGATGAAACATGTGGTGAGAAGTACCCAACAAATACGACTACCCTTCTAGAGTTGGAGTGGGACTTATCGGTCCTAAGTACGCCTCTTAAATAAACTCGTTTCGGTCATATCATCCCTAAACATGATTAAGACCGATAATAGTCCCTAATACTGTTATTTGTAAACGATATTAGGTGGGTAGTACATTTCAAAATGACACAATAATCCATTATAAACTACTTTCTAACAATATCAGAACCATATTAAATTGTTAAAATAAACTTCTTAAAAATAGACATAAAACTAATCAAAATAAATGTAACCTTATGCATTATTGCACAGAGAAGATAGAAACATAGGTCGCATCCAATAGTGCTCTGAATGTATGTCAAATATTCAGTTTTCTCCAGCATTTTTTCAGTCCCACCATAACCCCCCCCCCCCCCAATCCTCGAGGATAAATGTAGTAATTATTAATACAGATTTATTAAGATTCACATTAATTGTAATCTATATCTGCCACCTAGTCGTTTGCTGCGGACATCAGAAAGCTACTTCAGATTCTTTTTCTTTGTAATTAGTGTAGGTTCTAAATTTGCTTGCAGGCTAAAGATCTTAGTGGCTAAAGATATTGTATGGTGTGTAGTGCAATGTCAATTTTTTTGTATATTGAGCTGATGGGTGGTATTTCAGTCATTGAATAAAATTCATTCACATGCGTAAGGCTAATGTGAAGGAACTATCGAGTGAAGTTTACATTTAAAGAAAATATGAAGAAATCATATTTTCTTCATAGTATCATCAAGATACTATGATAACTAAAGAAAATATTAAGAGAATTAGTTTCATTTAAGAGTTCTACGAAAGCAGTTTTCTCCTGAACCATTACACTTGAGGCAGTCCTATTTATCTTTACTTTTTCTAAATGTGACAGAGACAAGAACCTATGGCACGATCTAGTTAGGATGTGAGAAATGGGTTGATTTGATAATAACACTCACAGCTCTGCTATTAGGTCAGGTCTAGGTTATTATAGTGACCCATTGTAAATGATATATACTTATCTCTTCGGATTGGCTGTCTCACAGCAAGAGACACCTGGATCGAACTTGTAATTATAGAAAAACACTTGGTATTCTGATTGCTCAATTGACATCATTTAGGTTATTGTAATACAAAAAATTAAAAGGTAAACTTACAAATCGTGTTTTTATACCTATTACAGGAAGACAGGAAGATAACAAGATGCATGTTTAGATAATATTAAAAAAAAAAGATACGTGTTTATGCACATAATACAAACAAACAAAAAACTCAGAACAAGTTTATATACACGTTTTAAATATAAAATGTTCATATGCATATTGCAAAAAGAAAACATTAAACATGTTTACATATACGTAACATTAATAATACTGTTGCTAAATAATGAAGAATCCGTCCATGTCTGTGCGGAGCAGTTTGGGAAGTCGTTTCCGGTTGCTCATCCAATCTAGTAGCCTCCAAATAGTGTACAATTTTTTATAGTGTTGGTTAGTTGAATTATGGGTGAAATTAGATACTTCTAGCTTGATATTTAGGTCGTTTATAGATCACTTTTCTGATATCTTCTGGATTGCAGGGGCGCCCTATAAAAATACTTCCTTCGTCTAACTAGTCTGTCTTCACACTACAGTAGTAAAGTGACATGTTCTAAACTGTGATGGTTAGCTAACGGTGCTAAACAGCATAAAATGCCATTACTCAAGTAAAGTTATGACATCAAGAGGGTACATTCGGAACCACGGGAAGCAACTGGGAACAAAAGCATAGTAAGCAAAGCATTGGAATTGAAACGAATACTTAATAAGCCAAGTGACTTCGCCATTGGCTACGGCTGATCCAAGTAGATAAAATGTGTAGAAAGTACTATTTACTAAGTGTGCTATTTATAGCAATCTATCCTGCTTGATGTATTGTTTCACAGATATATTACGTTATCAGGATTGCAATGACCATTTGACCTTGACAGTCCTGACAGCACGCCGATATCTCACTTGGTTTTGCATATTGATGGTTTCACTTTTCAAGATCTCATTGTGCACCTTTGATGCACATGCAATCCAGCCGTGTGATATCACAATGAACGCATTCATGAGTAGTTTAGTAATAACAATTACATAATTAAATAAATTCTTTTTTCTCTTCAATATTTACCATTGTATTAAAAAACACATTAATTATATAATCGTTAGTCATAGAGCTTGGTTTGCAAGGAGAGTAGGCCTAGTATTATCGGATAACATTCACTTTGTTACGATAAAATATACATAAAAACTAACCTCTTCTCTATCTTAACGAAATGTCAATTTAAAAAAAGTTATGTACTGTTAATCTTCCAACAGAAAAGAAAGAAACAGAGGTTACATCTAATAATGAAGTATAACCATAATAATTATGAGTACATATTTATAAATATATACACTAGCTGTAATTAAATTACAGACATCGCAAGTGACATATGTTTCTTTTTTCTCTGTCACTTATCATTTCACTACACATGTTCTCAGATAACACATATGAATATTTCTAATGAGTATCGTTTGAATGGCATAGTTATTTTACATTAGTCATGATTATAAAAGAAATAGGTTGGAAAATAATGGAAGCTTTATTAAAATAAAATAAATATTTATAATGAAAAGTTATATCGTAATAATAATCAAATGTTGATGCCAGTACAAAAAAGAGTTTAAAAGAATATATCCCTTATAAACTGTGGTAATTTATGTCATAGAGTTCGACAAGGTCATAAAGAATGTGAAAATAATACAATCGTAAAGAAGTAACATAAAGCACGGACTTTTGAGGTTACACCGGTCATATGGGCCGTATCAAGGCAGATAGTGAGGTCCTAAACTCGAGAATTACGGGCCACAACACAACATCCTGCTCGTGTTAGATACTGACAAACAGTGAGGTCCTAAACTCGAGAATTACGGGCCACCACATAACATACTGCTTGTTTTAAGATACTGGTAGATAGCAAGGTCCTAAACACGAGAATTACGGGCCAACATATAACATACTGCTTGTGTTAGATACTGGTAGATAGTGAGGTCCTAAACACGAGAATTGCGGGCCACCACATAACATACTGCTCGTGTTAGATACTGGCAGATAGTGAGGTCCTAAACTCGAGAGTTACGGGCCACCGCATAACATACTGCTTGTGTTAGATACTGGTAGATAGTGAGGTCCTAAACACGAGAATTGTGGGCCACCACATAACTTAATGCTCGTGTTAGATACTGGCAGATAGTGAGGTCCTAAACTTGAGAGTTACGAGCCACCACATAACATACTGCTTGTGTTAGATACTGGCAGTTAGTGAGGTCCTAAACTCGAGAGTTACGAGCCACCACATAGCATACTGCTCGTGTTAGATACTGGCAGATAGTGAGGTCCTAAACTCGAGAGTTACGAGCCACCACATAACATACTGCTTGTGTTAGATACTGGCAGATAGTGAGGTCCTAAACTCGAGAGTTACGAGCCACCACATAACATACTGCTTGTGTTAGATACTGGCAGTTAGTGAGGTCCTAAACTCGAGAGTTACGAGCCACCACATAGCATACTGCTCGTGTTAGATACTGGCAGATAGTGAGGTCCTAAACTCGAGAGTTACGAGCCATCACATAACATACTGCTTGTGTTAGATACTGGCAGATAGTGAGGTCCTAAACTCGAGAGTTACGAGCCACCACATAACATACTGCTTGTGTTAGATACTGACAGACAGTGAGGTCCTAAACTCGAGAATTACGGGCCACCGCATAACATAATACTACTTGTGTTAAGATACTGGTAGATAGCGAGGTCCTAAACACGAGAATTACGGACCACCATATAACATACTGCTTGAGTTAGATACTGGTAGATAGTGAGGTCCTAAACACGAAAATTGCGGGCCACCACATAACATACTGCTCGTGTTAGATACTGGCAGATAGTGAGGTCCTAAACTCGAGAGTTACGAGCCACCACATAACATACTGCTTGTGTTAGATACTGGTAGATAGTGAGGTCCTAAACACGAGAATTGCGGGCCACTACATAACATACTGCTCGTGTTAGATACTGGTAGATAGTGAATTACGGGCCAACCACAAAACGTACTGCTCGTGTTAGATACTGGTAGATAGTGAGGTCCTAAACACGAGAATTACGGGCCAACCACAAAACATACTGCTCGTGTTAGATACTGGTAGATAGTGAGGTCCTAAACACGAGAATTACGGGCTAACCACAAAACGTACTGCTCGTGTTAGATACTGGTAGATAAGTGAGGTCCTGAACACGAGAATAAGGGGCAACCACAAAACATACTGCTCGTGTTAGATCCTAACTTCCACATGAACACGATCTTTCATAACCTACAAATTTGTACTTGGTTGGGTTAAAGAAACCAGTACCCTATTTTGATCAGGTCGTAAGTTTTTATTTTGTAATGATAATTCATTACAAAATAAAAAAAAAGTATGAATAGTAAGTATTGACACGCACACGCGTTTATATTGAAACAATACTAACCTAAAGCTTTAAAAAATAAGCTTTTCAACATTTTTAGTTCTAAATCTATAAAACCCAAATACAAGGTTATATTTGGGTATATAACCTTTAACGTACAGTTTAATGAGAAACGGTCTGACTGATCTCCGTTTCTCATTAAACTAAAATTTAAATCATGAACCTTGGCACAAATAACCTTTATAGGCTGTAGATAAATACTACAAAAGAATTCAAAAATATTTTCTTTCAAAGACATCAAATAAGGAATATAATTAATACTCCAATACCAACAAATCGACAACAATACATAATAAAAATAATTAGTTTAAATAAGGACAATGAAGGGAAATTTAACAAAATTACATTGTAGCAAGTGCTTTGGGAGAACTATTTCCGGTAAAACGTTAAGTTAAACATTTTTTTTAAATAACAATTAACGAAAACGTTTTTATCAGTAAACAGTTTTAAGTACATATATACTAGTATAATGGAATGCGCAGAAATACAAGCCTCAAAGAGTTGAAGATGTTCACTTTGAAAGTTTACAACTCTCCAAGGCATGAGTAGGAATGTCTTGTTTACTCGTAATCTGGACGCCACTTTCATTGGATGAAACTCGAGCTCAGCTACAATGAGTTCAGCCCTAGTTAAGTTATGTAATATGAAATTATTATAACATGAGGGGGTTTACGAGGATGTTTACGAAGTTTGTATACTTCATAACGTAATTAGTATTATTCCATTTCATAACGGAATTAACTTTCATACTACAACATTACACCTTATTAGCTATTAGAAAAAAGTACAACATAAAAATCGTTCTATTAATTAACATATATTTACTTTGACTTTTATTTTAAAATAACATTAAACAAAACCAACAGACTTTTAAATAGTAAGAAAAGTAATACAGATAGATACAGTGGAATAGCAGTTATTTTAGAGATAGGAAAATTAATCACTTTAGGGATGGTAGGGACATTCTTGTCTGTTCAGTACACGTTATGGTGAGTTAGTTGTACCATTGATTTTAATATACAATTTCCCATCCAATGTTAAATATTTAGTCTCAAAATATCAGCTGTTTTGTGGTTCGCTGTGGAGTGCTTGTGTAGTCCCATGAAAATGTAATGCAGTTTAAATCAGCTGTGGTTGCAGGCCTTACTAACTAACCTAATTACAGGCACTAATACTCATATTAGATGGGATATCTATTGTAGGTGTATATAATAAAGGTTTGTACTGAAATGAATACTGATCTATCTATGAATACTGATTCATACTAATTCGTTAAAAAATATATACTTGTGACCTGATCAAAATAGGGTTTACTTGTTTTTTAAGACAACCAGTATATGTTAAGAAAGTTCGTGTTATAATGAAAGTTAGGATCTAATACGAGCCGTATCTTTTGTGGTTGGCCCGTAGTTCTCATGATTAAGACCTCACTATCTGCCAGTATCTAACATGAGTATTTGGTGGTTGGTCCGTAATTATGGTGATTAAGACCTCACTATCAGCCAGTATCTAACACGAGCAGTATTTTTGGTGGTTGGTCCGTAATTCTGGTGATTAAGACCTCACTATCAGCCAGTATCTAACACGAGCAGTATTTTTGGTGGTTGGTCCGTAATTATGGTGATTAAGACCTCACTATCAGCCAGTATCTAATACGAGCAGTATTTTTGGTGGTTGGTCCGTAATTCTGGTGATTAAGACCTCACTATCTGCCAGTATCTAACACGAGCAGTGTTTTTGGTGGTTGGTCCGTAATTCTGGTGATTAGGACCTCACTATCAGCCAGTATCTAACACGAGCAGTATTTTTGGTGTTTAGTCCAAAATTCTCGTGTTTAGGACCTCACTATCTATCACTATCTAACACGAGCAGTATTTTTTGTGGTAAGCCCGTAATTCTCGTGTTTAGGATCTCACTATCAGCCAGTATCTAACACGAGCAGTATGTTTTGTGGTTGGCCCGTAAATATCGTGTTCAGGACCTCACTATCTGCCAATATCTAACACGAGTAGTATGTTTTGTGGTTGGCCCGTAATTCTCGTGTTTAGGACTGTGCGTCAATACCACCGTAATCAATACCACTGTGCGTCGATGGGTGGGCGGGTGGGTCAATACCACTGTGCGTGTATGGGTGGGTCAATACCTGTGCGTGTATAGGTGGACGGGTGTGTCAGTACCACTGAATATGTATGGGTGGGCGGGTGGGTCAGTATCCTTCCAACGGAATATATTTGATGTAACGTAAATTCTTGAATGTAACCCTACTAGAAAGATAACTTAGAATAAATCTAGTAAGACAATTAGTTAAAGTTAACTTGGCCAATGAATACAAATCCCTATAAGAAAAACATAGGCTACCGTATGACGAAAAGCCAGCCTGTTTTCTTAATGTTAATAAGTAGCCAAGAGAGTGCATTCAACTAACTTACTAATAACACTGAAGGCAGTTAGTTACATCTATTATCTGACTGGTATTGCAGAAGTTGAAATAATACAGCTGCACGTAAGCAGCAATGAAACACAATTTGGCATTTGCCACAAATGCGTGGCGTACAAAAACGCCATATAGGGTTTGCCACAGTAAATGTGCTAACTAACTTGTAAACATAAAAGTAATTCTCTATGTTATAAAATTGCTTTCAATAAGTCTTATTTCAAAAAATTGTTTTTTAATCTGTATTTATTAACAATACAAAACAATATGCTATCAATGTCAAGCAAAGTATAAAACTAACTTGACATTTTACATGCGTTTACCCACTCGCCCCTACACGTACAGTGGTACTGACCCACCTGCCCACTCCTACACGTACAGTGGTACTGACCCACCCCCCCTGCCCCTACACGTACAGTGGTACAGACCCACCTGCCCACCCCTACACGTACAGTGGTACTAACCCACCCGCCTGCCCCTACACGTACAGTGGTACAGACCCACCCACCGGCCCCTACACGTACAGTGGTACATACCCATCCGCCCACCCCTACACGTACAGTGGTACATACAGTGATACAGTGGTACGTACAGTGGTGTTACTATCTGCTAGTATGTAACACGAGCAGTATGTTTTGTGGTTGGCCCATAATCCTCATGTTTAGGATCTCACTATCTGCTTTGACACGACCTTTATGACCGGACTACCTTCAGAGGTGACTCTTTATGTTACATCTTTACGATTGTATTATTTTCGCATTCTTTATGATCTTTTCGAGCTCTATGACATAAATTACCACAGTTTATAAGGGATATATTACTTTAGACCCTTTTTTTGTACTGGCTGTATATAAAAAGTATTATATTTGATTATTTTCACAATATAAATTGTCATTCTAAATATTAATTTTATTTTAAAAAAGCTATTTTGATCCCCCCCAAAATTTTATATCCTATTTATTTTACAATCATGACTACTCTAAAATAACTATGCTATTCAAATGATACTCGTTAGCAATACTCATATATGTTATCTTTGAATAGTACTTAGGGAATTTTGTAAACATCCAAAAGTTAAACGAACAATTTCTTGCTCCAACCTGTATAATTTGTACCAATTAGTTATTAGAGAAAATAAAAAAAATCAACAAAACTGTTTTTGTGTTAATTAAAAAATTGCCATTTATAGTGGAAAATATAAATGTTTTTATACATATATTAGTGTAATAATTTTATATCATTAAACACAACACCCTACAGTAAGCTAGTAATAAGTCCACATCATTAACAATTAAATAGGAAGTATAACAATTGAAATAATTGTATAGGTAGATTTCACTTTTTTATTTCATTTTCGTAGTTGATTTTGACAAAAGGCTCTAAAAGATATTAAAAGTATGTTTGTTTATCTGATAATAAACCAAATTGGTTTTGGGTATAATTTGAAACTTCCAAACTGCTGATGCAAATGTAATGTTAGCTGCAGTGAGGTTCCCGGTATCTGTTAATTTAAGTTAATCAGACTGTTCTCTTGTATTGTTTTGGGTTGATTTTTAAGATTGTATTTTCTTCTATTTTTTTATGTACAGTATGACGAGCTAGTCCCCGTATACTTGAAGTGGTGGGTAGTAATTCTAGCCAGAAGATTTGTATTTTTACTTTCTCCAATATGCGTTAACATAGAGAAAATATTGTGATTGTCAAAAAACATTTTTTTAAGTCTAGAAATCCATTTTTGGGTCCCCTGAACCTAAAAAGGTTTTTTTCGAAAAACAATGTTAGTGTCTGTCCGTTTGTGTGTCTGTTTGTGTGTATGTGCAGACCAAACTGATGGATACATTTGTATGAAATGATCTGTATGTGTTCAGCCAGTAGCTCCAGACCATTTTCACTTTTTTTAAATTTTAAATTTTTTATTTTAATGGGTAAAAAACATACACAAATGGAATTTTCTGAAAAACTACTCAAACTTCAGGAAAGATATAAATTACAATTTAAAATATTTCAGTAAAAACCACATGGCTCTAATTAGACTAGTTTTTTATCTATGGAAAAAAACATATTTGGGGATCAACAGGTAATTTTCAGTTTTGATTTTTTAGTGTAATATGGAGGAAGTTTGTGCAAATTCTTTGGGACCATTATTTTTGTGTACAGTCATGATGAACTAGCCATCGTGCACTTGAAATGGTTGATAGTAATTCTAGCCAGATTTTAAGTAATTTTCATTTTGTTAATCTTGATGGGATGAAATCTTGTTTTATTGTTTATTGTTGTGATTAGTTGGTGTCTGGTGGAGCGGTAAGACGACAGAGACCTTAAGTGGATCACTCCATGCCCGGGCACGACTGGCAGTAGTTGTAAACACAAGGCCTGAGCTGTAACGTTTATTGCTTTATAGCTGGCAATATGAGCAGGGAACAAAACGTTCCACTGTACGTGTATGGGGGGGGGGGGCCAAAGGAGTCAATACCTCTGTACGTGTATGGGTGGGCGAGTGGGTAAATACTACTGTACGTGTATGGGGGGGGGGGCGAGGGAGTCAATACTACTGTACGTGTATGGGTGGGCGGGTGGGTCAATACTACTGTACGTGTATGGGTGGGCGGGTGGGTTAATACCAGTGTACGTGTATTGACCCACCCACCCACCTATACACGTACTGTGTATTGACCCACCCGCCTACCCATACACGTACTGTGTATTGACATTGTCCATGACATTGTCCTGGAGCTACTATTGTTTATATTCATTTTGACGCTACTTTATTTTTATTGTTTATTCTTGTTATTGGATTTTTAAGTAGCAGACAATTGTGTATTCAAAATATGCTTTATTTGTATACATTAAGTACAGAATGGTGTCAAATTATATTTTTTGGGCAAGGATAAACCCATCGACATATACGCTGAGATCATGATATTTTCTGAGACGTAAAATAATTTGTGATAACCTGGATTAAGAATGTGAGTCATAAAGATCCGAGCTTGCTCAACATCTGATCCGGGATCCAAAATGAACATATATCATACTGAGTTGAGAAACTGTTGTTAAGTCTATGGAGATGATTTGTTTAAAGTCACACTATTCAGGGAGAGTTGAGTTGAAAGCTACAC
The DNA here is from genome assembly GCA_035578905.1 of Stictocephala bisonia. NCBI lineage: Eukaryota > Metazoa > Arthropoda > Insecta > Hemiptera > Membracidae > Stictocephala > Stictocephala bisonia. The sequence goes on from JAQJVL010000167.1 coordinate 1,655,226, forward strand.
CCACTATTAGTGTGATGTAGCAGTAGGCCGGTTCACAGGCGTTTGCATGTTGGTTTGTTTGGCCTCTAAGCTCGCTTTATTGCATATTTAGAAAACTCATCTATTTTTTCAAAAGCACACGATCTTTTTTATGGGGGAGACATTAGTGCCTTAACGTGATCCTTATTGTAATCAGACAAAATTCGTAAAACAGAATTTTTCACCACACCGACCATTTCCGCAACTGTTCACGTAATTGGCTAATCGGCGTGCCTTGATATTCAGCCTCAACACTTTTAATGCAAATTAGGGACTGTTTTTTTCCTACTAAGAAAACCTTGTCCACGTTTGTTCTTTGCCACTGGATATTTAATATCCATACAACGACTAGTAAGTATATTAAAAAATAATTTCACCGTACAGCACCAACCGATAAATATTCACGATACGAAGCAGAACGCACGAGCAAACTGACTGCCTAAGGCTGACTGATTGGGGATACCAATGAATTAGTCTTGTTGTAAATCAAGGGTCCACGTAGACATCCTATCCTTATTAGCCAGATCCCTTGAGACAAGGGTAGTGTATGCGTAGAATCAATCTCAACTTTCCCAGAACACCATATAGTGACACTAGTTGATATGTTGATTGTGACACAAGTCAGTCGCCGGGACCTCGACTGCTGGGCAGAGTAATCAGAAAGAGAGCTGTTCGACAGAGATACAATGCCACAACAAATACTAAAATTACCATGAATAAAATACACACGAATCCATAAAAATTTGTACAAAAATCATAACTTTACCTCATTCAATATGCCTAATCTAGGAACGGTTTTTTTCTGTAATTTTGTTTATACTGTGATATTGAATTGTAATGTCTACTATGAAGTTGTTTGTATGTGCATTCCATAGTAAGCATATTAAAAAAGTCATGACTATATTCCCATTTTATTCATATCGTTGAAATAATGTTCTGTGGACTCATATAATACAAGTTGTTTTACAGTGAACATGATAGTTAACCCTATCAGGCTCCTTCTATAAAAAAAACTAAAAAGTACACAATTATGCATCAGATTATTAGGAAAACATTATTACACTGTTGCGAACCATGTGGGAACAGTATTACTCTTTGCGGTGGGTGTGGCAGGTCGATTGAGGTTGCTCCGTTAATCTAGTAGCCTCTAGATAGTGTGAGAGTTTTCTAGTGTGGCGGTTAATTGAATTCTATGCGGTATTAGAAAATTGTCAAACGACTGCTTGTAACACAAATAAAATCAAGTGTTCCACCCGGTTCATCTTCAGTTTCCCCACTACAGCGTATTGTACACACAAGGTCAGTTGTATTTTTCACTGTTCTATGATTACTGACTGAAACTGCAATATATTATATGTAATTAACAGTAAACATGTTAAGGTCTACAATTCTACTCATTTTAAGATCGAAATCCTAACCAACAATAAATAATTATACAGTCGGCCATTCACTGTTGCAATGATTTGTTTACAGTAAATTGTACTTTTCAATACTCTGTTTAAACATAATACATTAAGTTTTATGTTCAGGGAGTACAGAAGAATAGGGGCAAAATGTTTAAACTATTCCTTAAACTGTAGCTTAATAGCCTGTTTTCTCATGTAATATTAAAGTGGAAACTCAAGCTTAAACGGTAATTCTCTGGAGCACTCACCCTATAAAAAATTTTTTCAGTCAATCTATAATCATTTTCCTTATATTCTTTTATATTATGTTTATTCGTGTTGATTCTTTTTTTAACAGGTCTTTAAGGTTGATCATAAAATCATAAGGTATTTACTATTTTATTCAATCATATGAATTTATTTAATAATATTTAATAATTTAAATATTATTTAATAATAATTAATTATTATTTATTAATAATTATATTTAATAATTTAAATAATATTTTGTGTTGATTTTTTTAAGATTGATTAGTAATGATTTTAAAAATTAAATCAAAATCTAACCGAAAACGTTTATTTAATTGAGTGACACGTTAAAAACAATAACTATGTATATTGTACCATAAAAATGACATACCGTAATGAATATAAATATTTGTCAACTAAATATACAACTCGTCGTGCAAGATTAGTTCAGATCGTTTTCGTGGAACAGGTATTAGTTTCCTATCATTCATGGGCGTTTGTCCACAGTTGTGTTGCCTCAAAGCCGTTAGCTAGTCATAATAGTTTGGTAATGGCCATAAGGAGAATTCTTTATACAGATACAAGCTGCTATGAGAGAATCGTACATGATATCGGAGAAATCTTCCGGCATTCTATTATTAACAAGAAGACATTAAAGTTGCTGTTATATTATTTTATCCAGAGTCTGAATTGGCTGAAAGATACTTAAAGTAAATTTTATTCTAATATTAGTTTATAAGGCTTTTTACTTTTTATTAGACGATCTCGTGAAAACACTAAAAAGACTCACTTCGTTTTTACACGGAATTTAAAACACATGTATTTGAATCCCCTAGTATAAATATACAGCTACGTACGTTTAACCATTTTTATTTTACATTTATGTTTATCACTGGATCAATTTCGACTGTCAAAACATCATAATAGTTAATGTTAGAAATAATCACGATCGCAATTAAGTTTTCATTTTAGTCAGTAATCATGTATCATGTAAATAAATTATTTGTTACTATTAAACAATATGTTAGTTTATTTGATTATTTTACGAGCTTATCACATTTATAAAACTAAAGAAACTCTTGCTGCTGCTCTCATTAAGCTTAAACGATGATTGTTGTGGAATTATCTATAGATATAAAAGCCAAACATCACTGATTGAATAATTCGTTTCTCAAAACTTCTGAGTCCTTGGACCTTCTGAGTACACTTGGCACAAATATACTTCATGGCCACTTGGGTAGACCATGATCTACTTGCCTAGCCCGTGATCTACTTGGGTAGGCCGTATTCTACTTGGGTAGCCCATGATCAACTTGGATTGCCTACGGTGGAAAGAAACACCATGTGTGTATTTCCACCGTGGGATTGCCTATGACCAAATTGGGTAGCCACTGATGAACTTGACTATAGTCCGAATAAAATAACTTTGGTACTGGCGGAATGGCCTCGCGCCGCTGGTCTGAAATAACAAAACAAAGTTTTCATCAGCTGCCAATCTTAAAATAAGTCAGCAAAAATGTTGAAACTAATTGAATAGTGTCCACCGTTTTATATTCTTTAAGAAAAAAATGATACTGCAGATTTTGCTTGCACTAATTTGCTATAGATTCACAAATATCACTATAAAATTCGTTTTTATGAGTGAAATTGCGCGTGAGTCGTCTTTAACTTGTCACTTGTATTAATAATAATAATACAATTATTTCTTGTGGATGGACGATAGTTTGATTCATTGTGATTAGTTTTGTGTAAGACTCATTTAATAATTCAAACAAGTTAATGATCATTTTTTTAACACTTGCAAACTCGGTAACATTTCTTTAAACCTAAATAAATTGGGCACAATTAATTTAGTAACTTGGGTAGGTAGTGATTAATATGGGTAGACCGTGATCAACTTCGGTAGCCCGTGATCAACTGGGTTATAGCAGATCGTATAACATATTTTTATTAAACTATAATTAAATTCCTAGAACATCTGTCAGCAGCGTCAGGCCGTGATAAAGTCATAACAGCACTACTTGTTGTCTAGAGAAGTCTGCCGGAAAGCACATGTTTTGTCTATCTCTTGGCAACTTGTATCCCACTAATGAATACCCTGCATATCTAGATTATGACCTCCCAAACTATTAGTATCCGATAATGGCATAATAAAACGTGGAATGTAAAGACATAACACTTCGGTACAACTTGACTGTGGGCAAACACTTAGTTAGGACTAGAAACTTTAGAGTGGACACGTTCAGAATTATAATAAATCTTACATAATAGCTTAATTATTTAATCACCAAAAACTTACATGTTGAATTCTTTAAAATGGACTCAGTCTGGTTTTACACAGAAGTGTATTAATAGGCACTTGTTAATACAAAACAAGTTTAAGTTTATATTTATCAGTGCTTTCCAATGCAGGGATGTTAATGTTAAGTAAATTTTTAGGGGAACATGAAAATTTAAAGATAATTAACTTATTTTGTATTGGTTAATGCCATTGCAAGGATGTTGAATGACAGTTTCAATATTAACAGTGCATGCCAATGTAAGAATGTTTAATGTCGATTGTTGTGTAATCAGTGCATACCAAATCAAGTTTACTTAAAGCAAAATGTATCATTGCACGCCAATGCAAGAATATTAAATGTCTATTGCTGTGTCTATTGATTGTCAAATCAAGAATGTTAAATGTCAATTGCTGTGTTATCATTGATTGTCAAATCAAGGAAATTAAAAGTAAATGTCAATATTACAAGTTTACACCAATGCAAGAATGTTAAATGTATATTTCTGTGTTATCATTGATTGTCAAAACAAGAATGTTACATGTCAATTGCTGTGTTATCATTGATTGTCAAATCAAGGATGTTAAATGTCTATTGCTGTGTTATCACTGATTGTCAAATCAAGGATGTTAAATGTCAATTGCTGTGTTATCATTTATTGTCAAATCAAGAATGTTAAATGTCAATTGGTGTGTTATCTTTGATTGTCAATCAAGAAGGACAGTTGCAATGCAAGGATGTTGAATGACAGTTTCAATATTAACAGTGCACGCCAATGTAAGAATGTTTAATGTCGATTGTTGTGTAATCAGTGCATACCAAATCAAGTTTACTTAAAGCAAAATGTATCATTGCACGCCAATGCAAGAATATTAAATGTCTATTGCTGTGTCTATTGATTGTCAAATCAAGAATGTTAAATGTCAATTGCTGTGTTATCATTGATTGTCAAATCAAGGAAATTAAAAGTAAATGTCAATATTACAAGTTTACACCAATGCAAGAATGTTAAATGTATATTTCTGTGTTATCATTGATTGTCAAAACAAGAATGTTACATGTCAATTGCTGTGTTATCATTGATTGTCAAATCAAGGATGTTAAATGTCTATTGCTGTGTTATCACTGATTGTCAAATCAAGGATGTTAAATGTCAATTGCTGTGTTATCATTTATTGTCAAATCAAGAATGTTAAATGTCAATTGGTGTGTTATCTTTGATTGTCAATCAAGAAGGACAGTTGCAATGCAAGGATGTTGAATGACAGTTTCAATATTAACAGTGCACGCCAATGTAAGAATGTTTAATGTCGATTGTTGTGTAATCAGTGCATACCAAATCAAGTTTACTTAAAGCAAAATGTATCATTGCACGCCAATGCAAGAATATTAAATGTCTATTGCTGTGTCTATTGATTGTCAAATCAAGAATGTTAAATGTCAATTGCTGTGTTATCATTGATTGTCAAATCAAGGAAATTAAAAGTAAATGTCAATATTACAAGTTTACACCAATGCAAGAATGTTAAATGTATATTTCTGTGTTATCATTGATTGTCAAAACAAGAATGTTACATGTCAATTGCTGTGTTATCATTGATTGTCAAATCAAGGATGTTAAATGTCTATTGCTGTGTTATCACTATTGTCAAATCAAGGATGTTAAATGTCAATTGCTGTGTTATCATTTATTGTCAAATCAAGAATGTTAAATGTCAATTGGTGTGTTATCTTTGATTGTCAATCAAGGATGTTAAATGTCAATAGCTGTGTTATCATTTATTGTCAAATCAAGGATGTTAAGAGCAAATTTTAATATTACAAGTGTACGCCAATGCAAGAATGTTAAATGTCAATTGCTGTGTTATCATTGATTGTCAAATCAAGAATGTTAAATGTCAATTGCTATGTTATCATTGATTGTCAAATCAAGGATGTTAAATGTCAATTGCTGTGTTATCATTGATTGTCAAATCAAGAATGTTAAATGTCAATTGCTATGTTATCATTGATTGTCAAATCAAGGATGTTAAAAGTATATTTCAATATTACAAGTGTACGCCAATGCAAGAATGTTAAATGACAGTTGCTGTGTTATCATTGATTGTGAAATCAAGGATGTTAAATGTCAATTGCATTGTTATCATTTATTGTCAAAGCAAGGATGTTAAATGTCAATTTCTGTGTTATCATTGATTGTCAAATCAAGAATGTTAAATGTCAATTGCTGTGTTTTCATTGCTTGTTAAATCAAGGATGTTAAATGTCAATTGCTGTGTTATCATTGATGTCAAATCAAGGATGTCAAATGTCAATTGCTGTGTTATCATTTATTGCAAATCAAGGATATTAAAAGTAAATTTCAATATTACAAGTGTACGCCAATGCAAGAATATTATATGACAATTGCTGTGTTATCATTGATTGTTAAATCAAGGATGTTCAATGTCAATTTCTGTGTTATCATTGATTGTCAAATCAAGGATGTTAAATGTCAATTGCTGTGTTATCATTTATTGTCAAATCAAGGATGTTAAATGTCAATTGCTGTGTTATTATTTATTGTCAAATCAAGGATGTTAAATGTCAATTGCTGTGTTATCATTGATTGTCAAATCAAGGATGATAAAAGTAAATTTCAATAATACAAGTTTACATTAATGCATGAATTGTAAATGTCTATTTCTGTGTTATCATTGATTGTAAAATCAAGGATGTTAAAAGTAAATTTCAATATTACAAGTGTACGCCAATGCAAGAATAATAAATGACAATTGCTGTGTTATCATTGATTGTTAAATCAAGGATGTTAAATGTCAATTGCTGTGTTAGCATTGATTGTCAAATCAGGGATGTTAAATGTCAATTGCTGTGTTATCATTTATTGTCAAATCAAGAATGTTAAATGTCAATTGCTGTGTTATCATTGATTGTTTAATCAAGGATGTAAAATGTCAATTGCTGTTTTATCATTGATTGTCAAATCAAGGATGTTAAATATCATTTGCTGTGTTATTATTGATTGTCAAATCAAGGATGTTAAATGTTAATTGCTGTGTTATCATTGATTGTCATATCAAGAATTTTAAATGTCAGTTTCTGTTATAAGTACATTCCAAATCAAGAATGCTAAATGTTAATTTCCGTTATCAGTGCATTCCAAATCAAGGATTTAAAATGTCAATGTCTATATTATCATGCCGTCCCAAATCAAGGATGTTAAATGTCAATTTCTTTTATCAGTGCATTCCAAATCAAGAATGTTGCATGACAGTTTCTGTTATCAGTGCATTCCAAAACAAAGATGTTAAATGTCAGTTTCTGTTATCAGTGCATTCCAATTCAAGTATGTTAAATGTCAATATCTATTTTATCAGTGCATTCCAATTCAAGGATGTTAAATGTCAATTTCTATGTTATCAGAGCTGTCCAAATCAAGGATGTTAAATGTCAATTTCTATGTTGTCAGTGCATTCCAAAACAAGGATGTTAAATGTCAATTTCTATATTATCAGAGCTGTCCAAGCAAGGATTTTAAATGTCAATTTCTATGTTGTCAGTGCATTCCAAAACAAGGATGTTAAATGTCAATTTCTATATTATCAGAGCTGTCTAAGCAAGGATGTTAAATGTCAATTTCTTTTATCAGTGCATTCCAAATCAAGAATGTTGCATGACAGTTTCTGTTATCAGTGCATTCCAAATCAAGAATGTTGCATGTCAGTTTCTGTTATCAGTGCATTCCAAAACAAAGATGTTAAATGTCAGTTTCTGTTATCAGTGCATTCCAATTCAAGGATGTTAAATGTCAATTTCTATGTTATCAGTGCATTCCAATTCAAGGATGTTAAATGTCAATTTCTATGTTATCAGTGCATTCCAAAACAAGGATGTTAAATGTCAATTTCTATATTATCAGAGCTGTCCAAATCAAGGATGTTAAATGTCAATTTCTATGTTGTCAGTGCATTCCAAAACAAGGATGTTAAATGTCAATTTCTATATTATCAGAGCTGTCCAAATCAAGGATGTTAAATGTCAATTTCTATGTTGTCAGTGCATTCCAAAACAAGGATGTTAAATGTCAATTTCTATGTTATCAGTGCATTCCAAAACAAAGATGTTAAATGTCAATTTCTATCAGTGCATCTAAAGTAAGGATTTTATATTTCAATTTCTATGTTATCAGTACATTCCAAGGCAAGGATGTTTAATATCAATTTCAATATTCTCCATTTAATTTGTCCCTCCTTTTTTTACTACATTTTTATTGAAAATACAATACTAAATTGCTAATATTTTAGTTATGAATACTTCACAAAACAGTTCATTCCAATGCAAGAATGTTAAATGTTAATTTGTATCGACCTTTTCAATGTCAGGTATGTTAATTTTTATCACTATTATTATTACTGTAATATAAATTGAGCCAATTGTAATAACAACTTAAGCTATATTGCTGTTGAAAAACAGTTATTTTGAGTTATTGTCAAGTTCTTAAATAAACAATAAACATCAGTAATCAATTTTATTCTTAACTTATATTTTATAGTTCTAAATAAGGAAGACCATAATAAGCAAGGGAACGTATATGTCTCCATTATTTAATCATATAGAACCTAATTTCCAATTGTATTTTTTGTTGAACTGGGATATAAGATTGCCTACTTAATTTTAGTGTTTCTTCTACAACAGTATTTTCATGATTGCATTTTAATAATCAATGAATAACTGACAGTTTTGGTGTACCAACTTCTCTTCAAGTAAATGAAAACTTCAATGCTATAAGAATTTTCTTCTCTCATTTATATTTATTTAGTCTATATGTTAGTTTTCATCCAATTTTTAAAAACGTTATTTCATTAAAGGTTTAGTTAGATTTTCTAAAAATATTATTATTTGTAATTTTTAATATAATCATTGGTTTATGAATTATGTTGGATTTAAAAGTTTAAATGGCCACCATTTAAAAATTTTGTTACAGGAAACTCCATAATTTTTGTCTAAAAATGGATGTTTATGTTATATAAGACCATACAAAATGTCACCTTGATACACTCTTTTGTTTTGGAGATACAAAGTAAAAAAGGCAAAATGGCGTCTGGAAGGATAATCGAGGTGTTTCGGACACTTTCAATATTATATTTGTGATCCAAAAGAACCCGAAACAGTAACTAAGAGAGCTTATCAGATAGTTCAGAGGCACCCTGTAGTTAACAATTTTAATTCAGTTTCTTTACTCTCTAGTTTGTCCAATTCAATCTTAAGCTGTTAACTGACAACTAATGTGCGTGACGTTGCATAGTAATGGCCCGCTTTAGTATGGCGAGTGTTTGTCTTTGTAAATGACTGTCTTGGCCAAATAAACACTGTCGCCATTTCACCGGGAGATTAAATAGTTTACATTGTTATTGTGAAACCAAATAGACGTTTATTTCTTTGATAGTGCACTAAACTTTCGTTACACAGAGAACATATTTTTAACAACAACACACCGTAACCATCTAAGTCCAATAGAGGAATTGTCAACATTTTTTTTAAACTATAGATTCAAAGTGGATTTTAACATTTACTGGGTCGCTCGTGTTATTCTTATACTAGCTGTACCCGCCCGCTTCGCCGGTCATAATATTGAGTTTTGATTGTATCATTGAAATGTGCAGCAACCTTTCAGTTTACATAGTATCCAATTTACAACAGTTGATGTTTTGTGTAGTTTACTACTACTGTACTCAATTATTTTTAATTTTGAAAATTTTGCCTACCACAATTTTATTATATTTCTTTTTATTTAACAGCTGTTAATCAAATAAATCAATCAATTAATATAGCTTCACAATAAATCAAAACATAAAAATATAAACAGTATAATTTTGACATATTTAAAACCCACAGCTGCTATTCTTTTTATATTTGACTTATTATACCTTCATGTATCCTGCTATTTGATTAACATCGAAACTTTAGAAGTCCAAGGGATGGAGCCCTGAGGGATTAAAGAAACGGGAATAGGACAGAAACCTTCCCTGGGGTATATAGAACAACTTCCCCAAGTTTCATGGCGATCGGCTGGACGGTTTGGTAGCGCATAAAGGATAGACAGACAAATAAACATACATTGGATTTTATATACAGTATATAGATCATAGACTGACTGTTTACTGGTTCCTTTGATTGTATTCACACTTTACTCAAACATCAAAATATTAACGTCGTAGTGTTTAGATCGTGCTGTGGTTTAGGCCGGTTAGTAAGCGACCGTCGTGTTATCCCTATACATAGGTCAGAATACATTTCGAGAAGGATCAGCTGATAACCACCGGCTGTTCATTTGTTGTTGGGCTATTAATTAATGACACTTTCTAAGGAATTGTTGGCCTTAGTTTGTAACAATAACTACATTCGCTCATCTACACTCATCATACTAATTCGAAATCCATATTCGCCCGTATCTTGACGATCGGCGTCTTATGAATAAATAAATAAATATATTTAGCGCATGTATTAATTGTATCCAGCGGCAAAGAGGATCCTTTCCACCGCTGAGCTGCTTTGTTCCACGGGCATGACTAATGAATGAATGAATGAATGTCTTTATGAAAGGCGGAGTTAGGACTATGAAGTCCTCTCTTCCACTCAACCTTGTGTAGAACTATACAAACAACATAAAATATAATTTCAAACTAAAACTAAAATCAAACAAAACTTAATTTACAAAGCGTAAACTACTAATCAAAGACATAAAAAAAAACTGAAAAATTATAAACTTGGAACTAATACAATTTAATAGTTACAATAATCTAACATACTTACAAATTAAAATAATAAATTTCATTCTCACAGACTCATTCACTCAGGTAATCCGCCATGAAAACAGTGCCCCCACACCCCCATCACCCCCGCGAGGTCCGCAAAAACAGGTCCTTCAAGTCAGCCCTAAAACCAACGCTATCATCCATACTTCTCAAGCTGTCAGGAAGGGAATTCCATGAACGATAGACTGAAACCGTAAATGATTTATTGAGAAACATTGAGTTATGATGGGGAATAGACAGCTTAGAAGATCCATATCGAGTGGAATGAGAATTGATCTGGGGAAGAAACTTAAAACGATCAAATATGTACCTAGGTGAACCAGTTTTTAATACAGCGTGCAGGAAAGTAAGAGCGTGATACTGTCGGAGCTCCTTAAGTTTGAGGAGAGATAAATGATAATAATAATAATAATAATAATAATAATAATTTCTTTATTGTAATAAAACAATACACATTGTGTTACAAACGTCATCTATAAAAGGTTACAGTGATAATAATAGTAATATATATCAAGAAACTGAATAATTAATGAAAATGGAAACTGTAACATAAAATAATGCGACTACCTGGGTCGAAGCCAGTGTGATAAAAAGAAAAAGATTTTGGTTATTGCGGCCCATCCGTAAAACGGTGGGCCATGAACTCCCCCACCGAGTAGAACGATCTCGAGATCAATAGCTGCTTGAGTTTTCTCTTAAACGTGGCTTTATCGGCCACAACTACTAAGCTGTTTGGGAGTCGGTTTAACACCCTGACGCCAACCTGTGACGGCAGGTTATTGAAGGCGGATGTTCTATGTTGTTGCTGGCGATATGTGTCCCTACCCCTAGTATTGTAGTCGTGGATATCTACACCTTGGGTGAGATTGCCACTGAAACGACAGTAAACTGCCACCTCAAGTAAGTAGAGGCAGGGTAAAGTTAAAAGACCGAGCTCCCTAAACGCATCCCTACACGACTCTCTGTGCCTCAAATTCGCGAGAACTCTGACCGCTCTCTTTTGCAGTCGAAACACTCTTGAAAATCTAGAATCTGCACAGCTCCCCCACAGACGTATTCCGTAGGACAGATGTGGGTAAATTATACCAAAGTAAGTCATTTTTAGAAGGGTGAGACATGAGCATCACGCCTTAAATTGAAGATGAAACGAATACAATAATTCTGGGCACGCTGCAATTTATCAGAGAGTTCAACGGTCATGTCATCCATCACAATGTCACAGTAGTTAAAATATGGGAATATCAGACTCGTAACTAAAATAACTTTCATGTCAAAAGGTAAATAAGGAGCAAATCGTTTAAGACTGTGAATTCCAGAAAACACTTTGTTACAAGTCTCAACGATCTGATCCTTCCAACCCAAATTTCTGTTTATCAACAGTCCTAAATTCTTCACTTTATCACTGTAATCAAGATAGTGGTCCATTATCTTCAACTTAGGGGCAGTTGTCAAGTCAATTTTAGGTATAAGTCTAGAAGATCCAATAACGATAATCTGAGTCTTGTTTTCGTTCAGTTTTAAACCATGTCTGTGAGCCCAAGAAATAATAGAAGTAATGTCAATATTAGTATCATTTACAGTATTTTGAAAGTTGGAAATGGGAAAGTGTTGATAAATATGTAGATCGTCGGCGTATAAGTGGCAATGTGAGTGTTGTATGACAGTAGTTACATCGTTAATGTACAGTGAAAACAGCAATGGACCTAAAACAGAGCCCTGAGGCACCCCTCGAGTGACAGGCCTCCAGCAGGACTCATCGTTGTACGTCTTCACACACTGACGGCAATTCGACAAATAAGACTCAACCCAACCGACGCAACTCTCCGAGAAACCAACAGCCTTGAGTTTAAAAAGAAGGAGTGGGTGATATACGCAATCAAATGCCTTTGAGAAATCAAAGAGTGTTAAACCAGTTCCCTGTCTTTTATCCATTGCAGATCGAATGTCCTCGGTTATTTTGAGAAGAGCACTTGTGGTGCTATGCTGAGGTCGGAAGCCAGATTGAATATTTGACAGTATATTGTTATGTTCAATGTAAGAGGACATTTGATTATGGACAATTCTTTCAAGGCATTTAGACAGGGCGGGAAGAATACTGATGGGCCTGTAGTCAGAAGGTGTTGTGGGTGAAGTATTTTTCTGCAAAGGACGTACAATGGCGTTTTTCCAGGCAGCTGGGAAAACTGATAGACTTAAAGACTTGTTAAAGATTGATGTAATAACTGGAAGTGTAACTGAAAGTGAATCTTTGATAAATTTAATTGGAATGTTATCTGCACCAACTGCGTTGCTTGTAAGTCTCAAGACAGCCCTCAGCACATCAGACTCTGTTACAGCAGTGAAAGAGAACTGATGACGGCAAGGGACAACCAGAGGAGCAGCAGTGAGCTCCCTGTAATAGTCCTGAGCCCTGGTCACATCAACAGGGATATTGACAAAATAATCATTTATAACATTTAGATCAAGAGAAATAGGATGCTTTGGAGTAGATTTACTAATTCCAAGTTGTTTGACTTTAGACCAAATAGTTTTACTTGATTTTTTATTTGAGAAAGAGTTATAGAAGAAACGGATTTTTGCATTACGAAACTGCTGTTGAACTTTATTTCTTAGTCTTTTATAAGCAATCCAATCATCAGGGATTTTAGTCCGTTTAGCCTTGCGGAAAGCAGAATCCCTCTGTCTTTGCAGCTGCCGAATGTGGTCTGTGATCCAAGGGGCCGGCTTCCTTGTAACCCGTTTAGTAGTAATCGGTGCGTGTTTATCAAATAATGTGATAATGGCTCTATTAAATTCAATTATAATTCTATCAACATCATTACCTGAGATAATTTCATCCCAGGGAACTCTCAGAGCATCCTTATGAAACTTTATAAAGTCAATGCCTTTATAATACCTATAGCGAATTATTTGAGGATGAGGTTTTGGAGGGAGCAGCCTGTAGATACAGAAGACAAGGTCGTGCTTTGAGAGGCCGGGAACAGAGAGCTGCCCATGATGCACGATATGGGTTGAGTCACTGATAGCCATGACGTCCAGCCAGGTGTCACAAGTAGAAGTGTGGTGGGTGGCTTGTAATGGTAATATAGTCATACCACAAGAGTGGAACATAGTCGTAAAATACGTCTGGTCGTGAGTAGCTGGTCCTAGTAAGTTAGAGTTAAAGTCACCCATGATAATGACATGACTGTACCGAACCATTAAATCTTATAGGACATGTTCAAATTCGTCGAGAAATACCAGGCCAGGTGCTCTATAACACACACCAACTAACATAGGTGTTCCAGTAACACGAACTTAAAAGAACATAAATTCAGGTCGAGCTGCTAAGGAGGTGTCAGAAAGTTGCAAAACAGTAGCATTTAGATTAGAGTTAATGAACGCAGCAACCCCACCACCACCTTTGTATAGTCTGTCATTCCGATATAAAGTATAGCCTGGTAACTCAACAGCCGTGTCATTAAGATTTGGTTTCAGCCATGATTCAGATATTAAAATAATGTCACAAATATTTTGTTGAAAAATTGTACGAAATTCATCAATATGACAAAATAGTGATTGTACATTAACGTGAGCTGCCTTTATGAAGTTAGAGTATGGTGCTAGAGTTTGGCAGAGGTTTTGTGTTGCGGAAGGTGGGACATTGTTACGCTGGTCAGGGCTAGCCTTATCAGACTGCAACAATGCGAGACCTGATAAGACCCAACGGGCAAGGGAAGGGGAGAGACACGGACACTGCAGTCAATGGCGGAATACAAACACAACACACACACAAACACACATTCGAATACATCACAAAACAAAGCATACACATGCAACCAATCAAGCGACACCATTGTGTTTGGCTCCAGAAACTAATAAATTTAAACAAATGTACATTAACAAGAATATGTAAAATAAAATGAATTACTCTTTTTAATTGAATAGCAAGTAAATTATAAAAAGACTAACATAATAATTAAAATTTTAATAAAATTAACAATATAGTTTTCTTCAAAAATTAAACTTAAGATAACTGAAGATTAAATAATAAGTAATTCTATTTTTACTAATGTATACTAAAGTAAACAAAAAATATCTTGTACACGAACAAACATACATACAAATATAATTATTCATGCAACATACTAACAAAAGCAACGTAATTAATAAACAAAATGTATTCATTAGAAATCATTTAAGTGGTTTAAATTGTAATGAACTAACTAAAATAAGATATTGTGAAACAAAGGAAAACAAAATGATTATAAAATAATATTTTAAAAAGAATGGAAAATATTTAAAGACAGAAAGGCTGGCTAACAATTACGTATGATTATAAAGGAAACTGCTGAATAACTGTAAATATGAATTTAAAAATAAATAAATAAATTGAAACACGAATGACATTAATAATAACAGTCAATGAAGTAAAACAAATAAAATAAATCAATTAATTGTCATCACTTACGACTATACAGTGAGTATAATGTCCTTCAGTTTTTAGCTGCAGGCAGGTCAGACATGGAAGTAGCGGCTCCTCTTTTCCCACTGCTGTCCACCCAGAGGATCCGGCCGTCCAAGGTCCATGTCTTCCTCATACCAAACATCGAGATCGACTTATGCAGGACTTCATTTCTGGTGGAAGTCAGGTCCTCCCTGATGGTAATACCGGAGCCCTTGAGAGCTTTTTTGTTGCTGAAGATCAGCCGCCGATCCCGATAGCTGCGGAATTTGACAATAATCGGCCTTGGATGAACTTTGCCGTTGTCTCCTGACGGTTTAAACCTGCCTACCCTGTGACTACGCTCCACCTGGTCCAGCCCCAGATCGACCTGCATCTTGTCCTTGAACAATTTTAAAACTGCCTCGTCTGTGTCCTCTCCCTCCTTTTCTGGTATCCCAAACACTCTTAAGTTGTTTCGTCGTTGATACTGTTCAATGTCATCAACCTTTCTCACAACGTCCCTCTCTACCTGCAGACTAACACCCCCTTTCAAATTTTCAACTTCCGCAACAGTTTTTAGTTGAAAAAAAACGTTAACAGCTGTTTTTGTTAAGAGTTACTTAATTAAATCGTTCTAACCTTGATTCGTGTTAATCAAACCAACCAAGAGTATCTGCTGCTAATGATGTAAAATGGGTGGAGCTTACTACTTCACCGTGAGCACGCCACCTACCACTCTGGTTGCCATGACAATTGTTAAACAGAATATAGTGGGGGAAGAGTAGTCCTATGAGTAGTTTAAATGAATGTCCCGACTTGACTTCCGAGCACTCTTACAGCAAATGCTGGAACTACGAGGAGTTTGTGAAAGCCAATGACCAATGACGTGTCCATGTAGGCTAGCCGCAACAATAGCAACGCTTTTATATCTTGCATTGTTGTCACATTTCGGTTCTTTGAATGAACCAGTTTTATGACCTACTTGTTATATATTGTGAATTTGAGTGTGGTTAAAAATACAATGATCGTGAACTTTACATTATTGTTCCCTACTGTTTATAGATTTTTCTTATCACATTATTTATATATTGTTTTATTTTATTATTGTTTAAACCAATTATAAACTCCCCTTCAAGTGGAACATTTGAAAATAAATAATATTTACATAATTACAGGTTTTATTTTTAAATAATGACCTATCGGTGAAAACACGCGTAAAAATATGTCAGGAAAAGGTTTAATTCTAATATCACCCTAAGAGAAGGGCAGTGACATTTTACGTAGAAAGGGAACTTCCCTTGACATTATCCTAGGTCCTGACCTAATTTATTGTTGTCTGTATTATATTTAGCTCCATTCCCAAATGAATGAGTGTCATAGTAAATTTGTTTTTCAATAACATATTTTTATTTCATGACTATTCTCGTGTGGTAAATTATATTCTAATTCATTAGGTGCAAATACAAATAAAATAATAATCCTTTTAAACCTATAACAAAATAACTGTACTGTACATAACAATATTGTAACTTGACTAACCAAGGACTCGTAGTAAACTGGTTCAAAAATTGTTTGTTTATCGGAACTGTAATAATGGGAGTAATTTATGAATTTATTTGATAGTTCGTGTTAATAAAAGATACTTCGTTGAATAAAATATAATATCAATAAAAGTTATATAAACAAAATATAATTATTATATCCAGCTGATACTTAGATTGTGGCTATTCAAACTGATTTCATTTTTGTATGTATTTACTTTTGTCTTAAGTATGAATATTTCAAAGCATAACATTAAATATAAAATGTCTTTATATCATAAAATCTATAAAAAATTTTAGGTTAGATCTCCTAATACCTAACTATCAATACCAATGTACGTGTATGCGTGATTTATATCTAAGGTGTGTAATGTGTTCAATAAAACGATTTACTAAAGAAGAATTTGTAAGGTTTCAAACTATTTGTAGAAAATAAATAAATGTTTTGGTATACTTTATAACGAAACATTAATTTGAAACTGTTTTTGAAATAAAGTACACAATTAAATTTGAATTAATAAAAAAGCTAATACAATTCCATTCTATTTATTAAATTTCGTTGAGTCAAAATAATGAAATGTTTAGTATATTTTCAGCTTTATATTTACCAAGAGTTTTGCTGTGAATACTGTCAGTTTTAGGACAGTCAGTGTCATTTAACTTAATGTCCGTTTGTGCAGTCAAGCTCATGCTGAAACAGTGACTTTTTTACTAGGTCATAAAGTTTCAGTTTAAAATGTTAGGTTAAAATTTAGCTTTTTGAGTAAGCACGCGTTTTATGAATACCTTTAAAAGTTAACGTGCTTTGTTCGACGATGTAAAAACAAAAGTGTAACTAGATTAAAGGAAATACTACAAATTATGCATTTCTTGTTTGTTTTAAATAAATAAGGTATCGTTAGTTTTATAATCAAATATCCTACAGTTGATAACTTTTGTGTTTTATACAGGGTGTAGTGTTTATGGAATTTAACGTCAAAGTTTTTAACTAGCCACCATTTTAAATTCTTTCAAAGAACTTTCTTTACTTTCAATTTTTTTCTTTAATAGAATATTACTATTATAGCATATGTACCAAGTTTTAACGCTCTGCCTTTTATAGTTGCTGAGAAAAATATATAAACTAAAATACAAAGATAGACAGAAAACTGTGCATATTAGGACATATGTTTATAACAACTTTTTTGTTTGTTTTGACCAAGTTTGTCCAAGTATTTCAATTTCACCCTGTATACTATATATATATATATATATATATATATATATATATATATATATATATATATATATATATATATATATATATAGTTGATGACTGCCCATTGTTCTCTTTTCAGGGGGAATTAGCTGGTCTTCATAAGATCGGAGGAGCAAGTGTTGAATGGGTACAGACTGGATCCAGCTGTGACGGGAGATCCAAATGGCTTGGTAGCTGGCCTACGAAAATCATACGATATACTCATATATAAGTTAGCGAAAGTAATTTACTTCAAGATTTATGTTGTTTTGGTTATTTTGTGAGAAAATAAATTTGCGTTCACAATTTATATCAAGCCTTGTTTTTACTGGAACACCCTTTATATTCCAATGTAAATAACAACGTAGATTAATGCTAAGAAATCATTGTTTGGAGTTAATTATCGTTTCAAGGGAAAGTCTTCAAGGCATCAAAATCTATAAGTGTTGTTTTTAAAGTTCTGTCAACCAAGGATCACCAATTTTAATTAAATTCTATATATTTGTGTGTGTCAATTTAATAATTTATCAGTTTCCAAAACAAAATAAAACATTATCTTCATACATAGTAATTAAAGCCAGTTGATAATCAATGTTATAAAATGTTCAATATCTTAGTTATTGGATAAAAATAATTGTGTGTCAATGTTAACAATGCAGTGTGTTTCATTTCTCTCTTGTTTCCACAGTAACCGGCAAAGAGTTTTAAATTGGGGAAGTAGTATCCAAATAATAAACTTTTTAGTTCTATTTGGCTTATTGATTTTTTTTAACACTACAATTGTTCTTGTCAGTTGGTGTACATTAATATATAAGTTAGAGCACATACAAATAGAAGAGTGATAAAAATATGGATTTCACCAGCAAGGACATTTTAGCAATATTTCCATAAAATATAAATAATTGTTCATTCAATAAAGAACCAATTAGCTATAAACTACATAATCATAAAATACAAGAGCGCCTTGAATTCTTGTGAGTATGCAATTTGAATTCTGTAGCTAAATTGCGTTTCCGAGTTGAAGGCGCTTTCCTCCCTTTACACATGGATGATAATTGATGATACATCCCTTGTACGTGAATATCTCTGTTGTTACTTGTTACATGGTTGGGCAAGAGTCCGGGATGTATTTATTATGATTTAAACACTCAGGAGAAATGTAAGGGAACTATGTAGTTACTAAACCCCACATTTTACTCTTTATGGCATAGCCAAGGGTCAGCCCACTTAGGAAGTCTTAAACTTTTAATTTAAGTTCACCTATTGTTATACCACATTTTGAAAGCTTTTGTGAGTAGAGTAAAGGCATGGAATCCCAAGATAAAAAGGAGGACACAGCCAAAAAAATGTGAGTAAATCTACAAAAACTAATTTAGTAATACATAATAATTATAACTAATTTAGTAATAATTTAGTAATAACTAATTTAGTAAAAATTAATTGTTAGTAATACAGATTAATGTTATACAGTGAGATAGAACCGGTATCGTCGTGCCGAGTTGTTCGTGTTTTTTTACCAGTACGTCATCTTGATGTATTTACCATTTAACTATTTGTCCTATAACGACTCGATTTTTATACAGAGTCAGATTCATTTTATTAAAAATGTTTTGCAATTTCAGAATTGTATATTTATGTCAAGTATACTTGTTGGGATTTTTTAAGGAAGCGTTTATTATATTAAAGGTTGTCGGTAAACTGCGTTCTTAGTTGCAATACTTACGAAATGCATAAGCTATTAAATACACGACACTAATATGAAAAAATGCAGTTACTTACATATTAGTTTACATGTTGATTACAAATTGCGTTAAGAACTGTACACGTCAAACACCGAATCAACATGGCTAACGAATCTCTCACAAAACTGATAAGAACTTTTTTCACAAATATAACATTACATAAATATCAAATATTGTTTTACTTTTGATATTGTTTCTCGGTTGATTTCAAATGGACACCTTGTTATTTTTAATAAGTTTTTAAATCCATAGCAACGACTGTCTTGGTAATAAAAAACAAAATCTTCAGACAACATTTTAAAACCAAAAATACAAAAATAGCTAAAAATGTCAAACAAAAATACAAATAACTCTGTGCGCTGAATATTTATTTACTTATATAATACTAGGAGACGCCCATGCATGCTTCACGTGCAAACCCCGTCACTCGCTGCGCTCGTGACATATCGACCTTCGGCCTCTGTCCTTAACCTCTGACTACAAATATTGGTAAGTAAACTCTGCCACGTAAAATCATAATATTGAATTTATTTACAACCGCTCACTCAAAGTCCTTGCATTTCTACCTAATTTTTTAGTTTAAACACCCAAAGATATTACTGAGCCTAATTCAAACGCGTTCATTTAATTTGTTTGTTAATTTTTGTTTAACAGCTGAAGATTAATCAAATAAATAATAAAACTGCAATATTACCTTTCACGATAAGGTAAGGGTTATAGTAAGTATTCTGTTAATTGAAAGCTATTCTTAGGGGTGATTCACATTACCCTAAGCCATAAATTTCCAGACGCAAACATTGCAATTTTTATTTATATTGAATCCTTCATGCTCGATTTTAAAGCCAACTGCAATGGTAGCTTTAGAATCTGTCACTTTACAATAATCACATAGGTTAATCTACTCAGTGGATCTTAGTAACAAGCCTGAGCACTAGATCACAGTGGCACCTCCACATAGGGGAGAGAGTCCACCCAGAGGTACGTTACTCCGTAGCCCTGACGTTACCCTGGGGGATGGACAACCCTTCGTATACATGAATGTACTTGGTGGATCTCAGTAACAAGCCTGAGCACTACGCCACAGTGGCACCTCCACATAGGGGAGAGAGTCCACCCAGAGGTACGTTACTCCGTAGCCCTGACGTTACCCTGGGGGATGGACAACCCTTCGTATACATGAATGTACTTGGTGGATCTCAGTAACAAGCCTGAGCACTACGCCACAGTGGCACCTCCGCCTAGGGGAGAGAGTACCGCCAAACGTAAAGTACGTTACCCCGTAACCCCGACGTTACCCTGGGAGATGGACGACCCTTCGTATACATGAATTTACTCGGTGGATCTCAATAAAAAGCCCAGGCACTGCCTCACAGTGCCTTGAAATACACGAATTAAACCAACCTGTAGTGTTGAGATGTCTTCTTTCTTTTTAGCCTTTTTCTCACTTCGTAAAAACTGTCAAACTATCAACAAATATCGGTCTTCTTTCCTTGAGTTGTAAACGAACATAAACAAATGAAAATATTTAAACCACGTTTACTCAGAAAGTGATTTACAGGTAATTTCCCACCCTCGGGGGAGGGAAAATGTCTGAATAAAACCAACTATCAGGTAAATCACAAATTATACTCGTACATAACATATAACACCTTAATAGGATCCAAGGATATTTTCCACCCACGGGGGAGGAAGATACCTATGTTGGATTCTCTTACTATTCACTCTAAAATACCTCATACATTTTAAAATTAACTTCCTGAAAAAGTATAAATGAAAAATTGACATGCTTTCTTTTTCATTTATTTGTTGTGTTATCCGCAAAATCTGGCACAAAAATATCAATAAGATAAAAATATATACGATAGCATTTTATTGCTAACCCCAAAGGAGTGAAGTTGTCATTTTAGATTTAAGTTTAAGAAAAGAAAAAGGGAACTTCTACTAAAATTAAAAGGTTAATGTTACTAATATTATAGTAAAACTTTAATATTTTTTAGATTAAAATGACTCTGAGCAATTTGCAAGTGATATTTGTAATGAGTACTAGAACGGATGTTACACCAGGCCTGACTGTTAAACTGGTGGTCCTCCCAGGGCCTGACAAACTGTACATTACAGTTAATACTACACTTAACTAACTGTACTTACCACCAACTATAATAGTATACGCATAGTCCTCTGGAATCCTAGAATTTAGACTTCTAAAACTGTCACCTTTTCTACATTAGTGCGTGATGAATTTTGAAGGAAGGTGTAATTCATTCTACTTAGATTTTTTAGTAAAACAAATGTTATATCATAGCGATAAAAAATATATATAATCGTTTATTTTTTATATATTGTTTGTGCATGTCATTACGTGTGCGTGCGTGCATGTGTGCGTGTGCTTGTGTGTGTACGTGTACGTGTAAGCGTGCGCGTGTGTGTGCGCGTGCGTGTGTGCGTGTGTGCATGTGTGCATGTGTCCATGTGTGCGTGTTAGCGTGTGTGCATGTGTCCGTGTGTCCGTGTGTGCGTGTTAGCGTGTGTGCGTGTGTGCGTGCGTGCGTGCGTGCGTGCGTGCGTGCGTGCGTGCGTGCGTGCGCGTGTGCGCGTGTGCGCGTGTGCGCGTGTGCGCGCGTGCGCGCGTGCGTGCGTGCGTGCGTGCGTGCGTGCGTGCGTGCGTGCGTGCGCGTGCGCGTGTGCGTGTGCGTGTGCGTGTGCGTGTGCGTGTGCGTGTGCGTGTGCGTGTGCGTGTGCGTGTGCGTGTGCGTGTGCGTGCGCGTGTGCGTGTGCGTGTGCGTGTGCGTGTGCGTGTGCGTGTGCGTGTGCGTGTGCGTGTGCGTGTGCGTGTGCGTGTGCGTGTGCGTGTGCGTGTGCGTGTGCGTGTGCGTGTGCGTGTGCGTGTGCGTGTGCGTGTGCGTGTGCGTGTGCGTGTGCGTGTGCGTGTGCGTGTGCGTGTGCGTGTGCGTGTGCGTGTGCGTGTGCGTGTGCGTGTGCGTGTGTGTGTGTGTGTGTGTGTGTGTGTGTGTGTGTGTGTGTGTGTGTGTGTGTGTGTGTGTGTGTGTGTGTGTGTGTGTGTGTGTGTGTGTGTGTGTGTGTGTGTGTGTGTGTGTGTGTGTGTGTGTGTGTGTGTGTGTGTGTGTGTGTGTGTGTGTGTGTGTGTGTGTGTGTCATGTCTCTGAGCTTATTTCCAGCCTTAAACTTTCCTCATGACAAATGTTATTCACCTACAAACTACAGCTTTGTATGAAACAGTCATATTTACCTATTAGTAGATGAACGGCCTACTAAACATTTGAAATTCTAGAATTAAGATTCAAGAATAATATAGGGAATTAATGAGTTACTTTGTCTGTAAATAAATTGTTATATTTTAGGAAAATTTCATAGGCAATACTTGTATCACTTGTCTACGACTAAATTTAGTATTTATCTAATTGTATGGCTGAAGGTGTTTGAGTGTTTGATGAGTGTGTTTTCTGCATTTCAAAGTACAATATTATAAAAAATCGCAAAAAATATAAAAAACTGAGACCAAGACTTACTAATAAATAAAAAACCAACAAATAACATCAGAGAAGATAATATACCAAGGGGACTAACCTAACAATCAACAAAGCAATCCCATACGATACAACCAACCAGACCAGACAATATAACCAGCAACAAAAAAACGAAAGGAGATAACCTAACCAGCAACAAAACCAATCCAGAGGAGATAATGCAACCACAAGCAAAGAAAACGAGACCAGACAATTTAACTAACAGCAAACTAAATTCATACAAAATAATCCAAGCAATAACAAAGGAAGCCCAGACCAAACAATCCAGCCAGTAACAAAACTAAACCAGACTCGAAAATTCAAGCAACAACAAAGTAACCCAACAACTAAACGATCCAACCAACAACAAAACAAATACAGATGTGATGAGATAGTCAAGCCAGTAACAAAGCAAAACCAGTTTGAAGGCAGTTTAACTAGAACCCTTTAACAAAAGTGTAAAAACAAGCGTGACAGAGTTATGGTTATTATGGGGAAAAACAGTTTTTAATGAAATCTGAAAACAGCCTAATCAATCTCTCAAAACATCATCAGCCACAGGAATTAAAATATTTAATATGTTTAATTTATTCCCTAAATCAATTAATTAATAGTTATGACACCACTTCCGCTAAGATTAATAAATTGTACTAACCGATTTATGTATGTAATGAGTATGCACAATTAATGGGGTGTTATTGATCAAAGATGAGTAGTGCTTAATTGTTTATACTTGTTATATAAATATTAAATAAAAAGATTTTATATTTTTACTAGTCCTTTTTATTCAGAAATAATACTGGTTAAATTACCTTTTTTTTTTTTCTGTCAACAGTTCTTCAAACATAATCTGCTATGTACATTTCGAACTTCAAAGAGCTTCATCAGGCTTTCCAAAAACGTCACTATTTACATTACACTAAACATTAAAAACATTTAAAATATAAACATTTAAACATATTAACATAGCACATTTGTGTATGTAATGAGTATGCAAAATTAATGGGGTTTTTATTCATATAATCAATGAAATATTTAAACTTTAACTATTCGAAAATAAACGACCTTCGCTCATTACTGTTATAGAGTAGTAAAACAAATGTAGGGAACGTAAATAGTTTGCCAGAGGTAAGTGGAAGGTCAGCTAAAAAGCTCTTAGAGACATGTTTTGTGTTGAATGTTAAAAAACGTAAATTATTACATGCATTTGAAATAATTTAGCTTATTTGAAGTACAGCTATATAATCCGAAATATTATTAAATCATTATTCAATTATTAAAACCCAATGAATGACTGTCAACGAAACATTTGATGACTTTTAAAACGCTGGAATTTTTGTTTTCGTTTTATTAGCTCCAATGTTGATAGAATTCTAATCTACAGGAATTTACAGTTTTATTCCGTAAATATGTTTCTATTTTAATTAACGTGGTTTTCTATTGCTAATAATTGTACTTTTCTTCTGCACCCTTATAATTATTTAAGAAGGAGAAGCACAACAAATACTGATCACAGTTTTTAAAATTACATGTAGCTGTATTCAGTTAAACCAAAACTCCGATATTTAGTGTTAATCCTCCATGTAAAAGTAATTGAATATAAAGCATTATCTAACAACTTATTATAAATGTAATAACATAAAATATTACGTGAATTGTATCACAGAGTGAAGGCCCAGTTTGTACCACCAGAATATCAACTAGGACTGTACAAAATCTCACGATAACATACTAAAATTTATGTTGAGTTTGTCCTTGTTTTATAAATCAATCTAACTTTGAACAATCTTTTATTTTTTGTATATTTCAGAGCCATTTAACTGGCGTTATTACGATACAATGGCACTTGCATTGTATCGTTTATCAAGATAATATTAAATGTACCATATAGTCACTGTACAGTTGTTGTGTAAAGAGGTATTTCAGAGTGAGCAGGTGTATCCACCCTCCCTCGGAGGAGGGCTGCAGCTTGACTGTCTCACCTTTCTCCACTAAACTTACGTGTCTTCTTGGTCTTCCCTTCTGTCATCAGACAACAGTCAACTACCTGCCTAACTCGTTGGTTTACGCAACACTATCAATAATCTGTACCACTTTTATGAAAACGTGTACTCACTCGAGTACGGCACCAACACTCTAGAAGTCTTCAGCAGCTGCATCAGAAGGGGCGACATGAAGCAGGACAGGCGGCTTGGCGCAGAACTGGCGGTTTGGCGCAGGAGAGGTAATCTTCAAACAAGACGAGGAAATCAGTTTAGACAATCGTAATGAATCAATCGACTTAAACTGACAACGATGTAATTTAAAACACTAAAAGCCAAGATTTTTTCATCGATGGATCAACCATCTTAGCTATAATTCAAGTTACCAAAGATCAAAATTGTTACTTCAATAGGTCAACTGTTTTACCAAATTGTATTTATTGATTGTGAATGAACTGTTTATCAGTAATGCTGGTTATAAGTGTAAATATTATTACAATCTATCACTTATATTAAACATTTTTTTGGTTATTGGAAAAGTATTCACTATATATTTTTTAAGTTGGGTAGATAGATTACCCTATTCAATTGAAAGCTATTTAATTTTAATTCGATAAACTAGATTATTTAAAGCAGACAATTCATTCTTACTTTGATTTTCATCACTTATCACCCATTCTAAATCCACGCATAGGTTTAACTATATTCTGTATAACAACTGGTTTACCATTATATGTGTATAATTTACAGCTAAAAAATAAAAACAAAATTAGTATTGCATACCTCAATACAGTGATTCCTGCCTTCAGTAAAAGAATTAGGCCTACTCTTAAATTTACAAAATGTGTTAATTTCTTATTTTTCTTTTCTTTTCTATTTTTTACCAAGAACCTATTGAATTTCACATTCCACATCTAAAATAGATTTTTTACATGATTGAAAAAAAATTATCACCATTACTTAATTGCCATTAGTTATTATTGTTTCATTACTATTGACTATTGATCTATCATAGTATTCTTTATAAACTGAGCATATTTTAAATACTGAAGTAAAGTGCTGAGCAAGTATGGTGTAGAGAGAGAAAATTCGAAAAGGAGGAGTTGCTTGTATGTTGTTAGAAAACAATAGTATTTTACTACACAGCGCAACATTTAATTCAACGTACAGACTTATAATCGAAAACTAAATTAAAAGATGCATTATTTACATGAAACTAAATTTTTAAACGTACAGTAACTAAATTACAATATTATAATTTTTAAACGTTCAGTAACTAAATTACAATATTATAATTTTTAAACGTACAGTAACTAAATTACAATATTATAATTTTTAAACGTTCAGTAACTAAATTACAATATTATAATTTTTAAACGTACAGTAACTAAATTACAATATTATAATTTTTAAACGTACAGTAACTAAATTACAATATTATAATTTTTAAACGTACAGTAACTAAATTACAATATTATAATTTTTAAACGTTCAGTAACTAAATTACAATATTATAATTTTTAAACGTACAGTAACTAAATTACAATATTATAATTTTTAAACGTACAGTAACTAAATTACAATATTATAATTTTTAAACGTACAGTAACTAAATTACAATATTATAATTTTTAAACGTACAGTAACTAAATTACAATATTATAATTTTTAAACGTACAGTAACTAAATTACAATATTATAATTTTTAAACGTTCAGTAACTAAATTACAATATTATAATTTTTAAACGTTCAGTAACTAAATTACAATATTATGATTTTTAAACGTACAGTAACTAAATTACAATATTATAATTTTTAAACGTACAGTAACTAAATTACAATATTATAATTTTTAAACGTACAGTAACTAAATTACAATATTATAATTTTTAAACGTTCAGTAACTAAATTACAATATTATAATTTTTAAACGTACAGTAACTAAATTACAATATTATAATTTTTAAACGTACAGTAACTAAATTACAATATTATAATTTTTAAACGTACAGTAACTAAATTACAATATTATAATTTTTAAACGTTCAGTAACTAAATTACAATATTATAATTTTTAAACGTACAGTAACTAAATTACAATATTATAATTTTTAAACGTACAGTAACTAAATTACAATATTATAATTTTTAAACGTTCAGTAACTAAATTACAATATTATAATTTTTAAACGTACAGTAACTAAATTACAATATTATAATTTTTAAACGTACAGTAACTAAATTACAATATTATAATTTTTAAACGTTCAGTAACTAAATTACAATATTATAATTTTTAAACGTACAGTAACTAAATTACAATATTATAATTTTTAAAATCGTACCTTAGTTAAACACATATATTAGTGAATTTCTTTATGAATCAGACAATACATATTTATGTGTTTTGGTTGATTTAGTAAATTGGCTTGATAATTATTTTAGATATTAAATCGATATATTTTGTAATAGGCCTACTGCCTATTAATTCTGAAACGGATCTTACCTTGATGTGTTTTATATCGTGCAGAAACGCCTCAGGGGACACCGCCCATACAATATAGGCGGCGTTGTTTACATCTGGAATTCAAAGACCGATTAGATATTTGGACAATATTTATTTTATTTTTACGAATGAATTTATTTACAATCATCGTAAAAAATACTAAGTTTTAGCAAAGCATTTGTTTGTAACAAACACACTAGTAACACTGTAATAATAGTGATGGCAGGTATCTAAGGATGCTGAATACAGCCATATACTAGTAATTCTTCACTTTGTTAATAAAGCCACTGTCAATCAGTTAAGTGCACCATTTATCAAGTGTTGTATGTTTGGGCCTCAAGACTGTTTGGACTTGAGGGTTCTAATAGTCGGTGTCATGGGCTAGATGGGATGTAGAATGGAGCCCCTTAGAAAAAAACTTAATATTAATCCATGTCAAATGAAGTCGACTCCGATTCGGAATTAAAAAATTTGGAAATTCATCCAATGATTATAATATTATTTAATAGACAATATTTAATTTTTAATCAAATAAGTACTAAATCCTTTTAGATTCAGTAGTCTGATACTAAGTTGTAGATGTGTCCATCTGGTCACACAGCCATACCAGTAGTGATGTACAGAAACTAAGTGTACCTCAATCACCACAAATCGAACATAACGTGAATATAAACATTGTAATACCAACTACACATCAACCTACCCCCACATTGTTGTACTTACGGGAAAATATTTACCAAGTAATTCCTAAAGTATTGAATGATCTTCTGAACCAGTCGAAGAGGCAACTTTGTTTGACAAAATAAAAAACCTCATTGTTCATTGATGATATCAAACGTCTTTGCTCATCGCATCATATTTATATGTCTATTAAGGTTGCTTCATTCCCAAGCCGATGTCGTCATTCATTGAGAATACCCTAAAATAACTTAAACTTAAGATAATTACCAATATTCTTATTACTCATGTTCTATGATTATCTATTTTTACTATATTATTTGTCCATATTATTTTATATAATGGCATCCAATGACAAATGTAACATTTGTCAAGACCCTTTCTGCAAGTTATTTTCTTTCATTCACAAAGTTATTATTTATTGTTTATAATCTTTGGGGAAAAGGACAGTCACATTCGAAAATGAATTTGCCAGGAAACTGCCAGTAAATGCATTTTTAAACGTGCACTCTTATCCATAGATCTACAGTTGACACCTCATTGGTCATTGTAATCAAAATATAATTATAAAAACTTATTACTAAATTTAACAAAATAATTAACAAATAATGAATAGTTACCTCAAACTTGTCATCCTTTGTGGTCAGGTTGACTTGTGGTCATGTAACTCCTCAGGTGATGTCTGAAATCAAACAAACAAAAACATCCCCATAATCCTCCCCTAACTCATACAGTTTGTCTCTTCATGACCTGTTCGCGATACAACACTGTAACATCCTTAAATTTACAAGTTTAGTGGCACAGATTCTTGATTTTTATCGACGCGATAGCTAAAAATGCTTAACCTACCATGGAAAAAATAAATCAACATGCGCACAGTACCTTGGACGTTCTGGAAGGTCTCGTAGTGTGGAAGGTCATTCCTGAAATCGCGCCCCCTATACCTAACATAAATGATTTTTTTTAAATTAATTTCATGTAGTACGGTACATTGTTTTGAAAAATCTAAATTTTAAAATTATTACCT
The DNA here is from genome assembly GCA_035578905.1 of Stictocephala bisonia. NCBI lineage: Eukaryota > Metazoa > Arthropoda > Insecta > Hemiptera > Membracidae > Stictocephala > Stictocephala bisonia. The sequence goes on from JAQJVL010000167.1 coordinate 1,684,636, forward strand.
AATGATATATAGAAGTTCTGGAAGGTCTACGTCGAGTCGATAAGATCATTCCTGAAATCGCTCTCCTAATAACTAATAAAAGTTAACTGTGTAGTAAAAACTGTACATATTATTAATTTAATTGCAATTTTATTAATGATGTCTAGCAAAATATTTAAATGAAAAGTGTGTGTCAAATGTAACAGACTAATTTTTTTAAAGTCAAACTATACCTAATTCTATCTAATTGTATTCCAATAATTTTTAATGAGCTGTGATTCTATTAATCTTTAAAAAACATAATGTTCAAAAACCTAAACTGTTCCCCTCTGAAAACATTCACAAAAACAAGACAACAATAAAGACACCACAGTTTGTGGAGTCAAGACCTACTCTAAGATTATTTATGAGCGACAATTTAGGTTGTATATATTTACTTACAAATTATAAAAACCTCTAAAGACTTTAATTAATTAATTTAAGTTTAGTTGCATTTATTTTTTTCTTGTTTTAAATATTTATTGAAAACTGTTAAGCGTTCACCCAAATGCGCTAATAAACATAAAGGCCAAAACAAGGCAACCAGACGATTTTGGCCTGGACTCGAAATATTTCATAAGAAATTATGGAGTTTGAAACAGAACGCGTGTATGAGCCACTGCGAGGGTACTCGGCCGTCACACTGGCTCTCTGCTCCTGAGTCAGGGCTATGACACTCTGTGGCTGAGCCGGCCCCTCACAGCGCCCACCGGCCTCGTCTGTCTTGCCTCGCTTACATGGTCTCTAGTCAACCATGTGGAAGTATAACTTGAGAAATAAAAAAAAATTAAATAAAATGAACAGGGCCTAAACTAACTCCAGACTGGAGCGTAGATGACAAAAACTACCACTTACCTTGGGGGGGGGGGGGTTATGTACAGTGTCCACAAGCTACGCGATGTAACATTAGTTTGGATGTTTAAGTAGAAAGCAAAGTGTAATTTGATCAAAACAACAATAGTAAGGAGAATACCATAGATATCAATTAATTTTAAATGTAAAGTGAACATTTAAAATAAACAAACGTTTGAATAACAATTTATTATATTCTCACAAGTAAATTAGAAATTATCTATTGGCTGTTAAAATAAAATCTGTATGTATTACTTTTATACAATTAAGAATTTTAATATTGCAAACATATATGGAACGTTATTGATTAAAATTGTTTAGTTTAAAAACATTGAAATTGCTTGTGGACTAAAGTGTGTTACCGTGCTTGTGCTTGTGTTACCGTGCAAGAGGGGCAGCAACGACTGGACCTGAAAGGGGAAAATAATTAGTGTTATCCCTGGGTGGTAAATAACAAAATTGTGTGATGAACCCTAAAATATGAATTATTTTTCCTATACTAAATAAATATTCAAATTTATGCACAAAATCAATCGATTATTTTTAGACGAAATTTTCAAGGCTTAAACCTGGAGGTCAAATTCCATTATATGCCTTCCAATAACAATTCTATTAGGTTAATTTAAGTGCGTGGGTGGGTGGGTAGGTACTTAGCTAGGTTATCTTAGGTTAGATCAATGAAGTGAGATATATGATTACAGCTGTATAATATATAGTTTCTATTGGGGGGGGCATGTAACGGAATTTGACCGAAATTATTTTTCAATACCAAAAACTTTGTTGTTTTTGAAGGGGTAGACGGGATAAATTAAATGTTTTTATCCCCATAATAGTTTATTGTAAATTATTTCTGGTCAGTAATCAAAAGGGTAGTAGTAAGTTTATTTCGTCATCTTTACCGTTTACAGGCAACCTTGGACGGCATTCAAAAATAACCCTGTCCTGTACATCTATTATCATCCACAATACTGTAAGGGAAGTCCGTGGAGGTACATCTACACGTTATTCTCAATGTCATAAGGGTTGTTGCCAACTAACCGTATTTTTCATCGTAATAAATTTATCAAACATTTTTGGTTACTGTTTGCGATCGGGTGTGTATCCAAAATGAGTATTTATAGTCTGTCTGACGTAAATCTGAGTGTTTTCTATAATGTGGGGTGAGTGAAGTTACTTATAATGGCTCACTGTTATTGTATCCTATCTTATGTGTTATTGGCCAACTTCTAAAAGGATTCACTTAATATATTGTCATTTGGATTACATCGAGTCAGGTAAACGAGTAAAAAACCATTTAGTGAAAAAGAATTTCTCATTTGGGTAGAAATATTCTATGTTTGGAGATAAGTGACGATACTTTAATTCCTGAGTAGCATTTTTTTTTTTTTTTTTTTTTTTATTCATTTATCTAACACTGTTACACCCCAACAATAATGAGAGAAATTAAGTAGAATTTTCTATTATTGGATGGATTTTTAAGTAATATTTCCAACAGCGGCGAATATTTAGGTTAGCATCCAACTAACAAAAATTGTTGAAAATATATTTAAAAAGCTTATAATGCAATTCTTGAAATCTTTCTCCATAATTAATGAAAAATTATGACCATACGTTAAAATAATGATCATTATAACTGCATTAAATATAAATTAATTGCATTACTTTACTCAATTCATAAAAAAGAGGGATTCATTCGACAACTAAAATGTTAGTTCGTATTGTAACATTTGTATCTTATAAATCAAAAGTAATATAGGAGCTAACAGGCTTCGAGGCTCTTTTTATAAAGTAATAAATGCATTTATTAACACCGCTTGAAAAAGGAAAGAAGCTAGTACAATGGATAGCAAACCTAAGAATCTATATTAATAATAAATTAATAACCTTGATTCAGTAAAACGATTAATATAAACAAAATTATACAAATAATTTGAGGAATGTTCTGAAGGGGTAGGTTTTATTCAACTACACAAAAGTCCAGAAATATAACTTTTGTACATAATTCCTGAACTACAAGACTTTTGAACGGTTTACTAAAAAAACAAACTCCAGATAAGTAAATTACTTTCTTCTTCAACAATTTAAAACTAGCCCAATTTTGAACCAAAAGCTCTTGAAATTATATAACCTAAGAATTACAATCTAAAAAAGTGTAAACAATAAAACCGACAGTTCTCTTTAAGTTTAAGTCTTGTTAACATCACTATTAATCCAAATAAAATAAAAATAATTCATCAATAAACATATTAATGTAGTTCAATGTATTACATAGATAATATTCAAGCGCATACTTATCTTCAAAAATGTTTTACTTACATACATTAGTAGTCTAGGTCTATTGTACTTTTTAAAATACAAATTAACTCTCACAGGTACAGTCTTTACACAAGATAAACGTAAAACCCCATCACCTCTTTCCCTAACCTTTTCGTTGATTTTTGTTTTTGTTGATATCAAATATAATCCATGTTTTTGTAGAAAAGAAATCTGTTAAATGTTCATAATAGTTATGAAAGTCAAATTTTATGATGACAAGCAAAATAACTTGTTATACTACTTGCTAACTTAACATGTTAACCTTAAGGTGAACAGATTGGACACGTGATACCACAATTTTATTCTTTTTAACTTCACTCGCCAGTTTCCATGGGCCTGCAGACCTGTGCGTCAACTTTATTCAACGAGTAAAGTACTGTCTGTTAGCTCAGTTGGTGATTCGAACCTTGGGCCTGGCCCTCCACAGTCCGAAGCCTTGGCCACTGAGTCCATGTCGAATATTGGTGGCTATTGCAATACACTATTATAATAGTAATTTCTAACATAATTAATTTAGTGAAGAAATAAAACAGTATAACATAAACAATGTAAGTATAACTTTATCGTAGCCATTGTTGTTCATAAATCAAATTATGATTGTTTATATAGGCCTGCTTCTTTTTAACTTATAGTGTACTTATTTAAATTATGTAAATAAATGTGCCCTTTAAGCACATATGTATTATGGAGAAGTATAATTACCCTACTTTATTTGAAAACTTTTATAAAGTGCATTACCTCAATTTCAATTCATCGCCAGATATTTTTAACATAACCTAAAACAACGTCTAGTTCTTATCCAATATTAGTCCAATATTACATTACTTACCAATTCAAGTTAAATACAGTAAAAAGGTGTTTTATTACCATTAGGCCTATATTTTATAAATACTGATTTCATATAGGCTATTCTTATTTCAAACTTTGTATCTTCACTTCGTTCTATCGGATTTCTGATATGGGCTAAACCCAATTCATTCCAATTACACTTCAATTGAATTTCCTTTTGAACTTAACTATATTCATAGTATTATAAGCTTTTAAACTTTAATTTAACACAACGGCACAACTTGCTTTTTAATTCCAAACTAGAGGTGTTAAAGGCGTGAAAAGAACCCCTGTTCAGACTGGCACTACTTTTTGTAAAGGGATGACGTCATGAGATACCATTTTGTGAATGCCTTACCTATTTTTTACAATTCTTAATAAACTTACAAATGTTCGAAATCAAAGCATATCACCTTTATAGAGATTTTAACTTATTTCCGTCAAATATTACATTAAGTATATTACAGTAGTAGGCAAATATCAGATAGTTACAGATAGTATTTATACAATGAAACAGTCATCCTGAAATAGATTAGGGTGGGTCAGTTCCGAAGTTATCTTATTCTAAAACTAGAAGAATAAATATATCTTACCCAGCGGCACCTTCTTCTATACAAATTCCGTTTACGCGTATGTTTCACTAAATATATATATATGATAAATAATAACGGTTTTTCACTTTATTTTAATTAATTTTGATAAAAGCCACAACCGCGTAGGAGTACCGACTAACTTTCATAACGGCCTAGACGAAAAGGAACAATTAACTGCAATTCACGAATAAGAAGGATGTTCGACACAGCCTGCTAGATATTGTTCATACATACCTTTTTTCTCTGTTATCACTATTAATTCAGTATGGCTATCTAAAGATGTAAAAAAATGCTCTTATAATACGCAACATGACAATGGATTTATGCAATAAACGAATTGGTAAAATTAATTATATATTTAATGTAATACTAAACTAACATTATGAATAATTTATTTCCGTACAACTCTTGTTTATATGTGTGTATAAAATCGATGGAATAACGTAATATAACAGATTTAAAGAACAAAATAGATAAATAAAGCTGGTGTTTATTTACTGTTGTTAGTTTTATAGTTTATATTTTATGCTCTAAAGTTACAGTACTTGTAAATATATCATTACAGACATTTTTAACCAATCTCACACGTAAACTCAAATAAGTAGGTCTATGTACTTATTTTTAATATACTACCTATTAGTAATTTAGTTCGAAATGGAAAATTATATTTTTTCTTAGATATGAGATGCCGACCCAACTTTTTGGTATTTTAAGGCAAATATGAATGATTATATGAGTATAATAGGATAAGTGTGGATGGCCTATGTTGTCTGGTTACTGTGTTTTACTGTCCCTCAGAAAATGCTTTTTATTAATAACCAATTACTAGGACAACTAAGGAACTTTATGTGGAATCAGAACCACTTAGTATCGATCTGATTTTCAGCTAATTAGAGGTGAAGCTCCATGGTTACGTAGTTAAAAAAGAAATAAAAGGCATAACCAAAGAGTGAACATTTTAGTACAGTAAACCTACTATGTAAAATAAGAGCAATAATTTTCCTTTTTTTCCTAAAGATGATCGCGTTTAAACTTTTAACCATGTCAAACCCTGATACCTGATAGTGATGCCATATATTTTAGGCTTCAGATTTTTTTTATTAATTAATGATTAGAGGATTTGTAAGTAGCTTGTATAATTTACCCTGTGGCTGAACTGTTTAAAATGCCTTGATCTATGATTCCAGACATACTGCTACTGTTTTATTAGCCTTATTCTTAAAATCATATTTTTTTTAATTAAGATTTAAACTACTATAATTATCTGAAAGACTCTTTTCTTATTTTTTTGAAGAATATCAAGAAGTCTGCAAAGAAATTAACTTACTTCATTAAAAATATTTAAAAATTTTAACTCTATTAGTATTCATATTTTAGTGAACAGGAATATTTAATTACTCTATAAAATGTTTATTGAAAGCTAATGTGTTAAGTTGGGAGTTATATGCTTATTGCTTAATATGTTCATAAACACACTATAATATATGGTGAATAACTATCTAGTAGTTATTTTATACGTCCTTGACAACTATAGGACTGAATTACTGTTATAAACTTCGTAAACAGTTTAGGTTATGTTTGTTTCTGTAATGTTTTCCCTTTATTTTTGATAATGAGAAGAAAGAGTCAATTAATTAGCTTGAACAATGCCATTTTTCCAATGTTTTCGTTTTGCTGTACTTACGTTATGTATACGTAGGTACAATAAATATTTAATAATATGTTATATAAATTAAAATTTTGTTTTTTATCTCTGTTTACAGTTATTGTTCTATTAAAATTGTCATGGGACGCTATCAGCTAAAGAATAATAGACGAGTATTTAATGTCATATAATTGTTAATAACTAAGAACTTGAATTTTGTATTCTTTTTTGGGGAAAAAATTATGAAAAAATTTATGCCAGTGATTTCGTCGACTTGAATATTAAGAGTAGGACGATCTCTTCATTTTTTCAAATCAACGAAATTATTGGCTTTGGTAGTTGATAGTATATAATTTAACGTTTTACCTATGGATAAAATAAGTAGAGAGATTTTCTCGCCATATTGTCCATCAAATACCATTATAATAAGAATGGAGGGACAAATTTAAAAATTCTATTGTGGGAGCTGAATGTGCTAATGTGCATGGCGAAAAATTTTATAAAAGGGTGACCTTCCCTTTCATCGTTATTCAAAATGGGATAACATGCTTTTGGGGTGGCTTGTTTTAAAGGAAATTGCGTGCATAATTTCCCTTCGTCAGTTTTACGTGAATGCAATAGTTTGATAAGGGAGTTCTCCGTCTTCTATTGATAAGAGAGTCCATTTCGAAAATGTAGAGAAGTTCTAAATAAGTTACAGAGTTTGTGTATTGCCCAAAAGATTTAAAATAAATAAATCGTAGAAATGGTCTCTGAACATTTTTTATTAAGTACGTGATCTCACGTAAAGGTGCTACCGGCCAAACAGCTTCTGCCGTTCCAGTTCCATGTATTACAAATATTAGTTAAAGTTTACCGCGACCGGCTACAGTGACAACAGTTTCTTATGTGCAATACTTTTATTTATTCTGTTGCGGAAAATAACGCTCAACAGCTGATGAAACGATCTCTCCAATGACGTTATCACGATACCTACCTTATGTTATTTTACTTACCTTGCATAATACCTATTAAAAATATTTTTAGACTTTTATATTGTGCTATATTTTTTATATATAACAAAAATTACAACACAGTTTTAACATTTGGTAGCCAATAAAGAATTATTTTCCTATCTTAAATATTTGTATACATGTGTTTTATTAGTTAAAAAAAAAAAACAACTAAAACTTTCACTCCCGTTTTCATATTTTATATTTATTAAATTTTATTTATGTTTATTATTTAAATTCTGCTCTTTATTGCTAACAAAATTAATAAATTTTGTCAGTTTTTACAAAACTAATCACCAAGTGTAGTAGTAATAGTAATAACGGCGTGGATTACTTTTGAGTGTTCTTCTTTGAATTTAATTTTCTTCAATTGAAATAATTGTAATAATCTTATAATTTACTATCCTATGATGTGTGCTGCTTGATATTTTAGAGTACCGTTTTTGTATTTTAAATATGTAATATTTAATATATTTCTCTCAAATTATTTATCTTCTTAACCTCTAGAAGTGCAATTAATTTATGACTTTCGAAGTGTCAACTAGTTCGAGATAGTTTTACTTAGTGCCTAGCTATATTTTAAGTTTTTGTGTATTGTACCATCGTACAGTAAAATCAATGATTGTACATTTTGGCAGTTAAAACTCAGTTAATATCTTATAAAATACACTGTTGAACTGAACGAAACAAGCAACACACTGGTAACCAAACACCCGTGACAAAGACTGTTCAGTCGGTGGTGTGCGCATTCCAACACATGTCCAGCCTTTTATCTCTCAGACCAGACAGTTTGGTGTTGGCTGAAAGTCGTCGGGCAGGACCGATCCTCCCCAGACTGTCGGCCGACTGTTCTGTCGGTGGTTTGCACGTCCCAACACATGTCCAGCCTTTTTATCTCCCAGACCAGACAGTTTGGTGTTGGCTGAAAGTCGTCGGGCAGGACCGATCCTCCCCAGACTGTCGGCTGACTGTTCTGTCGGTGGTTTGCACGTCCCAACACATGTCCAGCCTTTTTATCTCCCAGACCAGACAGTTTGGTGTTGGCTGAAAGTCGTCGGGCAGGACCGATCCTCCCCCAGACTGTCGGCTGACTGTTCTGTCGGTTTCTCCTTGTGTGCGCACTCTCATTTAGAACAATGGCGCCGATTTTTCTCCAGACACCGACTAAACTGTCGGCAGACGAAATATTCTGTAGGCCTAATAAAAAAGGCCTTTAAACTGAGCCAGACACTAGTACAAGTTTTAAGCCTTTCTACATGGGTTGTCCCTTAGCTGTTTCAAAAATGAGTAAAATATAACAATTTTTTTTGTATAGTATAGTTTTGTATGTACATACAAGAAGTGTATAGGTTTGTATGTACTATTCCAGTACTATATAAACTATTATTTATATTCCAGACCTCTTACCAACCCCCGTAGATTTCATATTCCAGCCAAGTAATAAAATTGATTGTTGGTTAAATCCCAGCTTCATAAGCTAAAGGTTCTCAGTCAGGTCGTAACAAATTTTTAAAGGGATCACATGATAGTCACCGGCTGTTCATTTGTCATTTGGCTATTAATTAATTACACTTTCTAAGAAATAATCGGCTTTAGTTGGTACCAATGTCTACATTCGCTCATCAACACCCATCACACTTATTCGAAAACCATATTTGCCTTATCTTGACAATCTGCGTCTTACAAATAAATACATGCCAGGTAGCAGTTTTGTATAGAATTAAAAATATTGACAATATTTGGAGCGCAATAACAGACAGTTTACGGAAACTTAGACAATAGTGTTTAGTCAACAAAATGGAAGTTAATGTTGACAAACCAAGTTTATCAATTTTGTTTTTAAGGATTTAATTTCAATCAAGCTTAACCCATTAGTGACATAATTAATTAAAGTAAGGACTTGAATAACAAGGTAAAAATGAGCTAAAATGTTGCAGTGACTGGTGCTGTTATCTAGACAGTCAACATAACATTAGAAGCATTCTACCGCTATTCTGTAATGTCACCAAACCATTCTCTAAGTACAAGCCTAAGGTTCATTGGGTTGTAGCCGCAGAAGGACGGTTCTAATGCAATTAATTGCACTTATCAATATCTTTATATTTTGCCTTAATTGATTCTATAGAATACAGTGCTGGGATGAGACATATAATAATTATAGCACTAAAAAATTATGTGTAATACAAAAACATTTTGTACGAATCAAATATAAAATCATTTTGTACGAATCAAAAGCAAAAACATGAAAGCTCTTTTCCTTTCTTATGTCACTTGGGTATTTTACCACTCCAACACCTATTTGTGTTTAAAGCGTTACATTTAGTTTTTATTTGAAGTGGAAATACACAAACCGCCTTTTCCTAACTCCAGAAGTTTTAGTAGCAGTATTTTTCATTTGACTAAGGTAAAAAAAAATTGCTCTTTATACAATACTTTAGTTATTTATGTCTACAATATTTTAATAATTTATCATCCAAAATTAAAGATATAATATTGTAAAGCTTTATACGAAGATGATAAAACAATGGCTTTTAAAACGTGAAGATACTCGTATTACGTTTCTAAATAAGGTACTTATTTAAATTATATATTTTAAAAAATTTATCTGTTTTTATATAAATATACTGGTCACATATTACTGATTAAGTGCAGGGATAATTTTTTTAGTTTTTTTTTTATATTTAGTTTGTTTATACATCATTTACTGTTTTTTTATAAATAATTATATTTTAGAAATGTAAGATTGTATTCGTTAGTTATCCTGTTTTTTTTCATATTAAAGTACATTTAAATAATAACTTTAAATAACATTTAAGTTAGTTATACTGTAAAAAATTATGAAACTAGATGTCCAATTCAATAGATAAGATGACAAAATGAGGGACTCTCTTATCAATGAGGAAGTTCAAGCTGGAATCTCTGTTTTTCATTATGTAAATATTATTTTAGAGCTACCAGTTACTCGAGATTGTAGCAGTTGATGTTCAAAGTTGATATTTTGTTACAATTTGTTTTAAATGATTGAATGACACTGGTGGCACAGTGCTGTAACTCTGCTACTTGGGGACAAAGTGTTTGGGAGATTGTAGGCGATAGGTTCCATGCTCCGTCCTCTTAATACCGACACGGCGTCCGCTCAATGGTTGCCATCGACTTGGACACTACTAGAGAAGTCTGGGGTGTCCATGTTGAATGGTAGTCAAGGTTCGGATGTTGTGTAGGGAAGAGAACTGAGTGTCAGACTTGTCAGTTAGCTGAAAATCAGACCAACACTACGTGGTTCGGATTCCACGTTAAGCTGTAGGTCCCATAGTTGACCTGGCTGTTGGGCTATTAATAAATTAACCTTTCTGAGCTAAGTTGAACTGAAATAGTAACAATGACTACACTCGTTCATCTACACTCATCTCACTCATTCGCCCCTTATATTCGCCCATGTCTCTACGATCGGTGTCTTAGAGATGAATAATAATGAATAGGTAGAAAATGATTGGTGATGTCAAATGTTTCAAGTGTTTAAGGAAGAAACACAACCTTTTGAAAGGAATGACAACTGTCATCTTCAGGTGTTACTTACTAACTTAGTCTACATTAACAAAAAGTTTTTTCCCCTTAACCCATAATAATTTAAGAAAACCTTAAAAAGTACATGCTTATAGACTGTGGTTGACTGTGCATGACAAGAAAGTCACGTGTTCTTAAATACTATCACACTTAACACAACTACAACAAAATATAAAACACAATATGAGATACAAAAAAATACATTTACCTGTCGAAACATTGTGATTGTTATCTTCAGTCATTGTCTACCAATCATGAACAATTCAACTAAAACAATTAACTATCAAACAACAATTGATTAAATAAATCATTTATTTATTTCAAGTAGTACAAGAGAACCTTAACACTCACCTCTTGACAATCATTTTTTTATTTATTTTTTTAATATAATAATCAAAGTCATAGTGCTTTATTCATACAATAAAACAAAAAAAATGTTATAGGACAGTCATGAACACATCACAAAAACATCAAAACAATTGAGTCACCATATGATAATTATTTACAATAGAACCTTACCTAAAATAAAATATTTCAGCTTTTCCTCACGGTATACAGTTAAACATAATCACCAAAATTTGTCCGCAGTCCCTATCAGCTTTTGGGTTAAATTTTTCTATACTATAGAGAGTGCAGATTAAATTAAGTATTTTTAATTTATGTTTGAACTAGCTGATCCCGGCGGACGTTGTCTCGCCTTTCATTTTTCATTGACATACCAAAATAAAGCAATAAAAAGAATTATAGAAAAAAAACATTACTGTATTTATTAAATGAGTGCATGAGGGTAAACAATATTTTTGGTCTTCTTATTTGGTGTATAAATGTAAAGGTTTTTTGTAGTGTGTGCTACACTCTCAAGGTGAAATGTAGAACTACAATAAATCAAAACATATACAGTACTGTTGTTGTGAGAACTTCAATCTGCTTATGGCATGTGAAACTACATTAAACCACACAGTCATATGTTTTTTGTAAACAATTCAGATTCTCCATTTGAATAACATGGGATCTTTAGGAGCCCGTGGGGCGGGACCCTGTGGACAGATCTGCATCAAACTTCACAGAAACTATCTCGGGAGTATACAGGACAACATCCTAAAGTTTCATGGCGATCGGTTGGATGGTTTGGCAGCACATAAACTTCAAACATATATATAAACATCCTCTTTTATAAATATAGATATATATACAAACATCCTCTTTTATAAATATAGATTTAAGAGTACCTGTATCTAAGAGAGATTCATAATAACCAAAGTAACCTAGCTTAGCTGTTTTATCATTTGTTAAATCTCTTACCACCCAGATAGCAACACATGCAGAGCTTAATCTACTACTTAATTTGTACATCCACGGAGTGTTTCATCCACAACTACACCCAGAAAATTGGATTGTGCTAACAAAGTAATTTGATTATTTAAACTATTTACTTAAATTGAGCTATTGTTGTTTGGAATAAAACGAAAATATAAAATCTGTATTCTTTGTAAATTTAGTTAAAGGTTCATATATTTTAGCCAATTAAATAATGCATATTTGCAATTTGAAACATGTTGTGCTCAGCTATCATTGTTTTGGGATGTCACTATCAAGTCCTATACTCTCCACTGTTAATACACAATAATATGCAGGTATTACATATTTAAAACATGTTGGGCAAGCTATCATTGTTTTGTGATGTCACTATCAAGTCCTATACTCTCCACTGTTAATACACAATAATATGCAGGTATTACATATTTGAAACATGTTGGGCTAAGCTATCATTGTTTTGTGATGTCACTATCAAGTCCTATATTCTCCACTGTTAATACACAATAATATGCAGGTATTACATATTTGAAACATGTTGGGCAAGCTATCATTGTTTTGTGATGTCACTATCAAGTCCTATATTCTCCACTGTTAATACACAATAATATGCAGGTATTACATATTTGAAACATGTTGGGCTAAGCTATCATTGTTTTGTGATGTCACTATCAAGTCCTATATTCTCCACTGTTAATACACAATAATATGCAGGTATTACATATTTGAAACATGTTGGGCTAAGCTATCATTGTTTTGTGATGTCACTATCAAGTCTTATATTCTCCACTGTTAATACACAATAATATGCAGGTATTACATATTTGAAACATGTTAGGCTAAGCTATCATTGTTTTGTGATGTCACTATCAAGTCCTGTATTTTTCACTGTTAATACTCAATAATATGCAGGTATTACATATTTGAAACATGTTGGGCTAAGCTATCATTGTTTTGTGATGTCACTATCAAGTCCTATATTCTCCACTGTTAATACACAATAATATGCAGGTATTACATATTTGAAACATGTTGGGCTAAGCTATCATTGTTTTGTGATGTCACTATCAAGTCTTATATTCTCCACTGTTAATACACAATAATATGCAGGTATTACATATTTGAAACATGTTGGGCTAAGCTATCATTGTTTTGTGATGTCACTATCAAGTCCTATATTCTCCACTGTTAATACACAATAATATGCAGGTATTACATATTTGAAACATGTTGGGCTAAGCTATCATTGTTTTGTGATGTCACTATCAAGTCTTATATTCTCCACTGTTAATACACAATAATATGCAGGTATTACATATTTGAAACATGTTAGGCTAAGCTATCATTGTTTTGTGATGTCACTATCAAGTCCTGTATTTTTCACTGTTAATACTCAATAATATGCAGGTATTACATATTTGAAACATGTTGGGCTAAGCTATCATTGTTTTGTGATGTCACTATCAAGTCCTATATTCTCCACTGTTAATACTCAATAATATGCAGGTATTACATATTTGAAACATGTTGGGCTAAGCTATCATTGTTTTGTGATGTCACTATCAAGTCCTATATTCTCCACTGTTAATACACAATAATATGCAGGTATTACATATTTGAAACATGTTGGGCTAAGCTATTATTGTTTTGTGATGTCACTATCAAGTCCTATATTCTCCACTGTTAATACACAATAATATGCAGGTATTACATATTTGAAACATGTTGTGATAAGCTATCATTGTTTTGTGATGTCACTATCAAGTCCTATATTCTCCACTGTTAATACACAATAATATGCAGGTATTACATATTTGAAACATGTTGTGATAAGCTATCATTGTTTTGTGATGTCACTATCAAGTCCTATATTCTCCACTGTTAATACACAATAATATGCAGGTATTACATATTTGAAACATGTTGTGATAAGCTATCATTGTTTTGTGATGTCACTATCAAGTCCTATATTCTCCACTGTTAATACACAATAATATGCAGGTATTACATATTTGAAACATGTTGTGATAAGCTATCATTGTTTTGTGATGTCACTATCAAGTCCTATATTCTCCACTGTTAATACACAATAATATGCAGGTATTACATATTTGAAACATGTTGTGATAAGCTATCATTGTTTTGTGATGTCACTATCAAGTCCTATATTCTCCACTGTTAATACACAATAATATGCAGGTATTACATATTTGAAACATGTTGTGATAAGCTATCATTGTTTTGTGATGTCACTATCAAGTCCTATATTCTCCACTGTTAATACACAATAATATGCAGGTAATACATATTTGAAACATGTTGTGATAAGCTATCATTGTTTTGTGATGTCACTATCAAGTCCTATATTCTCCACTGTTAATACACAATAATATGCAGGTATTACATATTTGAAACATGTTGTGATAAGCTATCATTGTTTTGTGATGTCACTATCAAGTCCTATATTCTCCACTGTTAATACACAATAATATGCAGGTATTACATATTTGAAACATGTTGTGATAAGCTATCATTGTTTTGTGATGTCACTATCAAGTCCTATATTCTCCACTGTTAATACACAATAATATGCAGATATTACATATTTGAAACATGTTGTGATAAGCTATCATTGTTTTGTGATGTCACTATCAAGTCCTATATTCTCCACTGTTAATACACAATAATATGCAGGTATTACATATTTGAAACATGTTAGGCTAAGCTATCATTGTTTTGTGATGTCACTATCAAGTCCTATATTCTCCACTGTTAATACACAATAATATGCAGGTATTACATATTTGAAACATGTTGGGCTAAGCTATCATTGTTTTATGATGTCACTATCAAGTCCTATATTCTCCACTGTTAATACACAATAATATGCAGGTATTACATATTTGAAACATGTTGGGCTAAGCTATCATTGCTTTATGATGTCACTATCAAGTCCTATATTCTCCACTGTTAATACACAATAATATGCAGGTATTACATATTTGAAACATGTTGGGCTAAGCTATCATTGCTTTATGATGTCACTATCAAGTCCTATATTCTCCACTGTTAATACACAATAATATGCAGGTATTACATATTATTATTTTAATATTATATAATTTTTTTGTGTAAGCAGCGCAGATGGTAGTGGAATGTCATCTTGTAAAGTTGAGGCTTACATCCCATGTTTTGCTACTTAATCTTAGGAAATTTTAACATGAATTGTATCATTATATAATCCATTACATAATAAATTAGTTCATGTACAAACATGGAAATTATGCACTTGCATTAAACCAAAGACTATATATACATATCTTATGGTTTTTTGCCAGCTACCATTTTTTATTAATTTAAAATTATTTAAAGGCTGAGTTTTATACTTGTAAAAAAGTCCAAAAGTAATTTTATTATAATAAAAACTAAAAATAAATAAACAAATAGCAAATGATCTCCTGTCACAAAGCTAAATCCAAACCATCAAGCCATTTAAGACCTGCCTCACTCATTCTATTTTCCGTAAAACAGCGCAAGGGCACTCTGAAACTATGTGATCCATTGTTTGAATGGACTCCCCGCAATTGCATGACTGATCTACTGTCAATCCCCATTTGTATTTCCAGTAGTTACATCTGCCCACTCCAGTTGGAAATCGATTCAATAATGTCCACTCCCTACAAAGGAGGTTCATCCCACCTACAGGTATTGACGGATCGTTGGTAAGGAACTTATTTCGTCCATCAAAACTGTTCCGTGCTATGGCCCAGTTAGTATTGGGCAAGAAATTTGATCTGCTCAACTGGAAAGCAGTATGTAGAGGTGGGTTTCGAGATTTTAAGCGACTGTTCTGACGTGAGAGGTCCTGGGTAATGGGGAGGTGTGGGGCATTCAAGATTTTATTGAATTATTTACGTAGTGCCTCCTGACTTCTTATTTCTGTAGGAGCTATATTGCACAGCACCGGGAGCCAAGGTAGTGGAGTTGCCATGAGAGTACCACTAATAGCTCTATCAACACGTTCACCACCATGCTTTGTTAGTAATAAAAAATATTTCTTCACAAAAATGCGGTGTGCACCACCGGTGGGTGTTATATGGTGAACTTTTTAGAACCCCAGCATGACACTTCAATGGCAACAACAACTATTCAATGGCAACTAAGTTGTTATTAGTTGAACTGCAGCCGGGATTTATTTCAGTGTTGTATGTATCTTTAACGTGTCTTATACTAATATGGACCATATATGTCTACCGGTGGTGCACATTTCAGAGAATTATTATCAGGATTTGCATAATGTAAAAACTACATTATAGTTAAAACGAGGATTTCATTTTATAATAAGTAAGCCACAAGATATACGTTTGTCATACTGAATAGTTTTTCTGACAAAATAACAAGATTTTAATGAATTTTGTTAAAACAGTCAAGGCACATTGTAGGATTCCCATCATAAACATTGCAAAAATAACGTTTATTTCAGGCACACTCAATTTTTATTATTATCATTCAACAAACTCATCTATAACTATTACATCAAAAGTATATTGTGCAAACATTAATGAAAATTTGAATTGTTGACCTTGAAAATATAGTCATATTTTAGCATAGTACACTTGATAAAACTACACTTATTTGATTGTTTAAATATTTGTAGCATGTACCACCGGTGGCGTACATTGTGGAGAAGTTGGACATCAATCACTTTTGTATGTGCGCTATTTAGCCATACGGGAGCACTGTATTCAGCAGCTGAATAAATCAGTGACAAAGCAGTAATACGCAGGACGTGTGCGTTGGCTCCTCAAGTTGTTCCAGCAATATGATGTACTCATTTGCCTTGGTTCTAATTTTAGCTGCTGTTTTTGAATTTGGCTTTTAAACGTCAGCGATCGATCTAACGTTACTCCCAGGTACTGTGGATGATCGTTGTGGTGGAGTTTTACACCATTTAGAAAGATGTTTAGTTTTCGATTAGCCAGTCTAGTTGGGTGGAAGCAGGCTACTTCTGTTTTTGATGGGTTGGTATTCAGCTTCCAGGTTCTAAAATATTCTTCGAGGGTTGCCAGATCGTTTGTGAGTGTTTCTTCAGTAGCTGTGAAATCCTTATGTTGAAAACCACAGGCATATAGTATACTAACTGAATCTACCAACTTGACTCCAGAGCACTCCTACTGCAAAAGCTGGAACGACAAGGAGGTTGGCAATGCTATGACCAATAGTGTGACAATCTAGCCAGCTATAACTATAAAAACGCTTTAAAACCTTGCAAAGTTGTCACGTTTCAATTCTTAACATACAGCTGACTCATAAACTCCTATCGCCATAAAAATATTGCAGATTGTCTTATTTTTATAATGCCTTATACTTTTTTGTTCTTATTGTTTGTATATTGCCAGATTAAAAACTGAATACCTGAATGCTAAATTATTTCTGATTCATTAGATCAGCTTATTAAACAACATCCCTTGGTTTTCAAAGTTTTATATTACGAAAAAAGGCAAATGTAGTTTACTCAGTGTTTACTGAAGTTGTTATCTACAATGTTTACCAAAGGGATGAAGATAGAAGGCGTTCAATAATACTGGTTAAATGTAGGTTAAGATCAATACTTAACCTAAATATATCAATCCACTTTGTCCCTCTAATTATGTTTTTAGTTTTCCAATATGTTAACGTGCATTGATGTAATTTGAACTACTTCTAAAGTTACAAGTTTTAAAAGTGTATGTCTCTAAATGATAGACACACACAAATAGTGAGTAATAATTTGAATAGTAAAATACCATTGAACTGTTGTATTTCTTTTTAAAACTATACAATTTTTAAACTGTGTAGACATTTAAGATTCCATCTCATTCAAAATAATTATAAGTTTTATAAGTATTAATAAGGCACTAAAATATTTCTCTCAATAAAGAGTAAAAACATTCAAATTGTGTTAAGAAATTAAATGTCCCCTCAGCTTAATGTAAATAAAATTACAAAGGGTTTTATATATTTCTGGTAATTATTACACTAAATTAAAATAGTACAATTGAATCAATTTCTTTATTTTTAACAAGATTATGTAGGTAATCCACTAAAAACTGGCATCACATTGGGAATTTTGCAGTAATCACCAGTGTGATGTTCTGGATCAGTCCAGAACAACAATTTAATGCTATCTACACTGACCTTTGGCCTTGAATTGATAACATTTGGATGAACATATGGACTAGGCTTGTGAATTTCTCCCAGTCTGTAGAATTTACTTACCTCAGTACAAACATGTGGGAGCAGTGTATTTTGTTGATTTTTCTCTTACTCATCTCCGATTCCTTGAATTCAGGAGAAAGGTTAGTGTTTTTAATGTTTCATAGTTAGATATGGGTAGAGGTAGATAATATACATACAGTATTATTTTTGTCAAGTGGTCTGTTTATTTATAAGCAAATAATATTTTTAAGAACAAAAGCATTTTCCCACTTTGTATTATATTTATGAATGTTGAACAATTATTTTATTTTTATTGTAATCAAACACTAGGCCAGATAGGTGCTTTGTTTTAAATCTATCACATAGATTAACCCTTTAACTGCTAGGTTACCTAATGGCCAAGGCAGGTGCACTGCTGAGTTATTTTATACTGAACAGTTTTTACATTATTTTTAATCAAATAAAACTAAATACCATAAACATGTATTTTAAACTATTCATAAACCTAATAAATATATATTTTTTATTATTTACTATAAGTTGGGGTCAGAATTGGTGGGGGAGGTAGGAGGGGGGGGGTTGTTTAAAAAAAAATTAATTTAATTTTTTTATTTATGAACAAATTATTATCTAGAATCAAACAATGTGAAATAATACAAAAATGAATCAAAACATGATCAATGAAACTATTTAGAAATTCTTAATTTCGTGATACTCTCCAAAACATGGAAAAACACAAAGCGCCACGTCACAGTCTTTACACATGTAGCGGGATTCACGTCTCTTCTGTTCCCTCCGTGTCGTGTGCTTGCAGACATTGCAAACCCTTATTGCATCTTTCCTCTTGGTAGTTGGTGGTACTAATGATGGAAAATGTCTTTGGCTCAGCCTCAACAGTGTTTCCCCAGATGATGGTCGTCCGCCTGTTTTTTTAGCTCGTGGCTCCATATATTTTTTGAGGATTGCTCGTGTTAGAGCTAAATGAAACTTTTGAAGTGGTGGATTTTGTCCTGTTTTGCATAAAAATAGTGCATGAGAGTTCAAAATGGTTAGGTCAAAGAAGTGAAAAAATAGTTTTTTGTACCATCTTGTAGTTCTTCTAACACACTCCAAGTGAACAATCATCATGTCAGAGCGGTCAACTGCCCCCATGTTTAGATTATAATCCAAAACGCATGATGGCTTTATGATTGCGGCCTTAGTGCGAGGGTTAGTTTTACCAGAGTTTTCCATTTTATGGCAATGCTCTGTGGATAACATATGAACGTCCCTTTTATCCGTCCATTTTGTTGCCAAAATTGTTCCATCGTTGAACACTCAACTTCACCTTTTTTCAGTTTGTTTTCAAACTTTGGCATCCCTAATCTTGAGGTTTTAGCCGTTCCACAAGCATTAGTTTTTTTACTGTGGAGAAAAGCAAACAGATCTGGGCTGGTATACCAATTATCTAAAAAGATACAGTGTCCCTTGTCAAGATATTGGTTTAATAGTGTTGTAACTACAGCCCCTGAAATGCCTAAATCGTGTGTGTTGTCAATCTCTGTTTCCTTTCCCTTGTAAACAATCACATCTAGCACATAGCCTGTCTCACAGTCACATAATAGAAACATTTTTATACCAAATCTACTGCGTTTAGATGGTATAAACTGTTTGAATCCAAGATGCCCTTTGAAGAGAAGGAGGCTCTCATCAATACAAATGTTTCTAAATGGTATGAAGTTGTTTCGGAACGATTCACGAAACATATCAACAACTTCCTTTATTTTTGTAAGTTTTCCGTGTTGAGCAGGGACACTGTTATCAGAAAAATGAAGCAAAGTCATAATGTTGAGATACCGATCTCGGCCAATCATTTCTGATACACTGTTCTTATGAAGGGGATCATTGGACCAGTAGAGCTCTAAATTTATTTTTTTATTATGTACCATAAGCAAGGTTGTTCCCAAAAACACGAAAAGTTCATTTTTTGTCAAAGGTTTCCACTTATTTATTCGTGATTTCTCAGAAGGAATTTTAGTTGACACTATGTAATCAAACTGTTTATTTGTTTCACGGACAATTAATTCTACCAATTTATCAGGAAATAGTTGTTCAAAACAATCCATTTCCGTGCATGTTTCAGTCAATGCGTTATTTACACCGGATGTTGTGTTGTCAAACTTATGGATAATTGGTTTGAACTGACCTGAATTCCAGATGTGTGGGTACTTCGTATTTGATTTTTTTTTACCATGTGAAGTATCTGTGAGACAGGATTTCCTCTTTCGTGAAGATGGCTTGCTTTGGTTTGTTGTAGGCCTGCTACTTGGACCTGGTTCATCAATTATGTCTTCGTTGTCATTTGTCACTGTATCACTACTATTATTCCGTAAATCACTGTTATCAATCACTAAGTCACAGTCACTGATATTTATACCAAAATGATCATCACTTTCATCAGAAGAGCTTGGCTGATAAACTGGATCGTCTACATCGTCATCTTCTGAGTCTAGGTTATAGCCTAATTCGGAACTTGGTAGATCTAAGAATTGACGAATTTGTTCTTCATTACTGTCCTTAGACATTGTAGTAATCACTAAATAACATATATACAGTACTAACCAATAAATAACAAATATAAACTCTTCAAATAATAACAGAAATATAAACAACAGAAAGGAAAACAAATAAATAACATAAACAACGACGTAGCAAAATGGCGCGAACTAGGCGTAACGTTCTCACTCACGTAGCGGTTCTCTCGTACTGACTACTGAGTCACCTAAGCAGCACTTACTAATGTTGTTGTCATAGCAACGGAAACAAAACGTTGCAGAAATAACCGAGAGAATGCGCTGGCTGGGGGGAAAACACTAAACGCGTTTACGCGTGAGTAGCGGTGACGGCCCAACTACCGAAAACGCGTTAACGCGTTTACAGCAGTGAAGAGGTTAAGAATTCAAACAAATGTGTGCTGAAGCACCCTTAAAAAGGCCATGGATTTCATTATTATTAATATAAAAAATAAATAAGTAAGCAAATTGAATATATAATCCTTGAAAAATTATAAAATAAAAAAGTGGCTTCTTTTTCTAATGGCTGGTAAGAAGGAGCCTTACAAGATGTATATCTTCATGAGGCATCATAAATAATCACAGTAAACATTTCTTATCATTTCCTGTCTGACTTTTTTTATACCCCAACACATATCAATTGATCTACCCGCCAGCCAGGGACGTAGCTAGGCATTGGAGGTAGGGGCCCCCGCAAAAGGCGCAGAATACATAGGGGCGCAAAATTTCCCTTGTTCAAAAATTAAAGTAAAACAAAAAAAATGAGTATAAGAGTAAAACAAAAGTATAAGAGTAAAAATAACCTCTTTCACACCAAGTTGCATGCAATAAACATTAACGAAGTGAATTAACAAACAATATTGATTAAATAACTCATTAATTTCTAATTTTGTAGTTTTTTTCTGTGCGTTTAAAAGATTTTCGCCCAACCACTTCGTAACGAATGGGGAATTTTTGGTTGAATTGGTTGTTACAGTTGGCAGCGCTCCCGACTGGCCATCTGCTGGTTGCAACTCAGTAGTAGTCTGCAACCCAATTCAAATGCACCTGTACGGTAACGGTGTTGTTTGTACAGTGTTTCTGCTGTATTGGTGTTACAAGACATAACTAGTGTAATATTTTGAGAATTAAGTAATCTTTAGTGAAAAGGTTAATGCTGAAGTGCCAATTGCATTTTAAGTAGTGAGATTAAGATATCCATACTTCAGGACACTCTTTACATTTCATTGTCAGTCAAGGTGAGTAGTAACGAGTCCAAATATGTAGGCACTCTAAAGGCCCTTGTTCATTTAAGTAACTACTCTTAGGAGCTCCAACTTTGTAGTGTAGAAAATAATACTCGGGAGTCTCCCAAATTATTGTTCACAGATATGAGCTCTTTTAGCAAACTAGTGAGTAAACATAACCTCACTTTTCTAGTTTTTAAAGAATATTCATTGTTTACATTTATCAATCGATCAAAAATATACCTTCTGTAGAATTTTCTTAAGACTATTTGTCCTTTCGTATAGTTTGGAGTTAATTCTTTGATTTGGAACAATAAAATCATAATCTAGGCCAATTAGTTTTTAAACTATGCTTAGGACTAAAAAGGTCTACATTAATGCCTAGTCATTTTTTGTTGTGGTGTAATCCAAGCTGGCAAGAATATAGTCAAAGTTTCAGGTTATTACAGCAGGGACTGCTAATAGTAGTGTGACATTTTGGGAGTGTTGTTTAGTGTTATAATAGGTATTTTCTTCTAGAATGGGGCCGAAAAAACCGTCAGGAAGTGCCTTTAAAAAAGCTTGTCAAGCACGGAACGAGGCAGGAAAGAAACTTGCTATGAGTTTGGGGAGATGGTTAAGTCAAGGAGATCCTGGACCATCGAACTTACCCGAGACAAGAGGAAGAGATAGCGATAGCATATAAGAAATCAATATCACCAGCACAACAGAAGTTTTGGAGAGTGAGGAAGGTGTCACGGAAGAAAGAAGCCATTATAATAATGTTGTCAGCTGTGAAACGGGAGCCGTAGAACAAATAACCTCTTTAGAAGAAGAAGAAGTTTGTCTTGAGGAAGATGATATGAACTGCCTTACAAATGGTGGAAGTGAGTAAAGTTCCGGAAATAACCTATGACAATCCATGCAAGTGGCCGAATATCACTGATTCAGTTCGAACTAAGCTCGTAAAACGTGGTCCACAAACAGTAGACGTAGACAAATTCAATTTCCCTGTATCTGATGATGCTAGACCTATGAGCAAAAAATGTTTTTTCAAAGAACTTTCAAATAGAGAGCGTGTAAAAAGGCAATGGATGTTGTGCAGTGAATCCAAAAATGCTGTTTTTTGTTTTCCCTGCATTTTGTTGTTGCAAAATTTGTTGTTGGAAAAAATAATAATTCTGCGCCTGGGTTTGCTGATACTAATGTAGGATTCAGTGATTGGAAACATCTAAATCCTCACATCCAACTGCATGAAAATACTGAAACACACAGAAAGTGCTATGTGGAATGGAAAGAGCTTGAGGTAAGGCTAAAAGAAAAGCCTGTTTAGATGCGGATTTGCAAAAACAACTGACAACTGAAAAGGAAAAGTGGCAACAAATGCTGACAATAGTTGTTGATGTCGTAATGTTCTGCGCCAAAAACAACCTACCGCTAAGGGGATCTTCTGATTTTATTAGTGATCAAAACTGTGACGTGTTTTTAAGCACATTAGAGTTGATTAGCCACTATCATCCATTGCTTAGACAGCACATATCTTACGTCAGATCTAATAAGAATGTGACCAGCTACTTTTCACCAACTATTCAGAATGAAATCGTCAATATTTTAGGGAACAGAGTGCGTTCTCATATTTTAGGAAAAGTGAAAGCAGCCAAGTATTTTTCTATTCTTTTTGATTGTACCCCTGACGTTTCACACACAGAACAAATGAGCCAGATTTTAAGATTCATTGAGATTTCTAATGAAGATTGTAAGATTGTCGAATGTTTTGTTGATTTTCTAGTTAGCCACAAAAAGACTGGCGAAGGAAACTCTACAAGTTAAAAGAAGATGGGTTGGACATCAAAGACTGCCGAGGGCAAGGATTCGACAACGGCTCTAACATGGCCGGCATTACAATGGCGTGCAGGCTCACATCAGTCGCATAAATGGACTGGCCAAGTTTGTACCTTGTGCAGCGCACAGCTTAAATTTGGTTGGTGTACATGCAGCAGAAGTGTCTCCAATGATGATAATTTTCTTTGGGATAGTTCAAAACATATTTTGTTTTTAAGCGGCTCGACGATGGGTGTTTGTAAAACCATATTTGGACACAACTGTGAAAGGGCACTTCGACACTCGGTGGTCATCGAAAAGGCAGGCAATAACATCCGTGGAAAAGAATATTACAGGCTTATACACTGCTTTAAAAGGGATGACGAACAATGAAGACTGGAACAAAGAAACTACATTAGGAGCATCAAGTATTATCAAGAATATTGACTTCAAATTTGTCTGTCTTCTCCATTTGTGGTCTGGAATATTGGTTTCTGTGGACTGCACAAATTGTTGCAAAGGAAAGACACATCTCTAGACACTGCATCCAAAAGTTTAAGCGCTTTAAGCAAGAAATTCCAAAAAGGCGTAAAGAGGGAATAGAAGACATCATAGCCAAAGCTGTAAAGACTTGCGAAGAAATTGACGTTGACTGTAGCTTCCATGAAAAACGTATTAAACAAACGTAAAAAGACTTTGGATTCAGAAAAGGCAAAAGACGAAGGTTGTTTCATTTCTGCGAAACAAGATTTTCAACGGGAATGTTTTTGTGTGTATGACAGACTGACTGCTGAAATGACGACCAGTTCTAAAGCATTTGAGGAAGTTGCCAACAACTTTCTGGCAGGTTCCTCATTGAAAAACTGGTCTTTAGCTACATTGGAGAATTGTGCAAAAGACTTTGGCCTAAAGTACAATCAAGATGTGGATAGTTACAAACTGTTGAAAGAAATCGGCATCTTCAAATTTCAGATGATTGAGCTCATTGAGGACATTGAATCAGCTTCACATTAAGATATTCTGAAAGCTATACGTGCTTATCAAGTACAAGATGCGTATCCAAATATCGAGATAAGTTTGAGGATATTTGTCACCAAACCAGTGAGCATCGCAAGCTGTGAACGTAGCTTTAGTAAATTGAAGCTTATCAAGAACTACCTCCGTTCACGAACAGGCCAAACACGCCTCACAAGTTTGGCGATTCTTTCAATAGAGTATGAAGCTGCTTCCAAACTAAACTTTGATGATGTAATTTCAGAATTTGCATCAATCAAAGCTAGGAAAATAAGTACATATTTTGTGCGTAGCTGTCAATACATTACTAATAAACACTGCTAATGATATTTTAATTTTTTGTCCACAATTGTCTATTATTTATTATATTATGTATAATTAAATTAATTATGAAGCACTTATTAATTTTGGTGTTGTTATTGATTTTAATATACCTACAGATCATGCTTGAGGGTCTGTTTCGACGCTGCTCTACGGTATAAGTACCAACTGCTAACACGTTAAAAACGATTAAACACTGTTGTACTAGTTCAAACTATACATGTTATTATAGGTACATAACGATGGAGATAATGCTAAAGATAGCTATCTCTATCTTTTCGTAAGTCAAGACTTTTTAAGGCTTAAATCGTTGTTTGTTACAGCCGAATGTTAAGCGCTTAATCGGCAGCTATGCTACCTACAATTTGCATGAAATATTTGAATAAAACTTGCGTAAAGCATTTTGTAGCTAAAATTACAAAAAATTCACAGACCCCCTTCTTCCTCCGGGTCAGTACAATTCGCCAAGGCCCCCATATACTCTAGCTACGTCCCTGCCGCCAGCCCAAACAAGATTTTTGGTATTGACCCACCTGCCCACCCATACACATACAGTGGTATTGAACCACCCACCTACCCATACACCTACAGTAGTATAGACCCACCTGCCCATCCATACACATACAGTGGTATTAACCCACCCACCTACCCATACACGTACAGTATATAGATCCACCTGCCCACCCATATACATACAGTGGTATTAACCCACCCACCTACCCATACACGTACAGTATATAGACCCACCTGCCCACCCATATACATACAGTAGTATAGACCCACCCGCCAGCTCATACATATACATTGGTATTGACCCACCTGCCCCACCATACACATACATTGGTATTGACCCACTCACTCACCCTTACATGTACAGTGATATTGACCGACTTGCCCACCCGTACACATTCGGTGGTATTGATCCACCTGCCCATCCATACACGTACGGTGGTATTGACCCACCTGCCCACCTATACTCGTGCGGTGGTATTAACCCACCCGCCCATCCATACAAGTACGATGGTATTGACTCAGCTGACCACCCATACACGTACATTGGTATTGACTCACCCGCCGATACACATACAGTGGTGTAGAACAGTGTGCTTACCCATACCAGAAAGGTTGACATGTAGAAGTATAGAATCAGGTAATTGACCTATGTCACAAATTGACTTTATTGATAAGACTCTATAATGAATTTTAACACAATCTTTTTTAACTATCTAAATTATTTACGTGTGAAACATTACAAATAAATTTTTACTAAAAATACCAAAGTACATAATTTGACAACCCGGTCCAAGCTGTCATTGCAGTTCTTTACAAAGATCAATAAATGCTGTTGGATGGGAGGCACTCAGGTAGTTTACATGCTGTTGAAGTTGGAGTATTCGGTTTTGTGACTCTCTGAAGTTTTCTGAGAGCAAACAAATCTCCAATTGAAGTTTTGATCGAATCTAAAACAAATATATATTTTTTTTCTTTAATCAATTTATTTATCTTTGCTTTTATAGTAACTTAATTTATTGAGGTGTTTGAGTTTTATATTTTATCATTTTTAAATGTTGAGCTAAAGATTTATAAATTTCATACTCAACCCCTCTTAATTTAATTTTACTTTATTTTACCTAGTTATTTTGTTAAAATAAAATAATAAAACCTTTTTTTGTGAGTTATAGACTATGTTTGGCATGTGTCAAGAGTTTGATCTGGTTCTTAACCACCATTGTAAGTCTCTTAAATGTGGCATGAGTGGTTTTGTGTGCTTCCCTTTATTTTAGCAACAGTTTGAAATGTAACCAGCTGTTTCTAAACTACACTAACATCCCCATACAGCAGATTTACTTCAATAAACAAAACCTACAATGTAAACAAACAAGAAGTCGTCACACTACTATGTATATTACGAATAACAAGAATTATTTTTACTTCTGAAACAGACTGCAATGTTAATATTTCAGTAAATAGATCCTGTTAAATTGATTAAAATATAGAAAAAACTGGTCAATTATGCAACTGTCACACAATGTTGCATCTGATAGCAAAACTAAATACACTAAATTAACATTCTTTCATTTCTTCAAAACTCACCAAATTATAGAATGTACTGTGGTTAATTATTTAATAAATTAACTAAACGTGTCATTTACCTCGTCCCGTTCTTTGTTGGCACAAGATGTCTCTGCACGACACATGGCCAGCTCTCCCTCCATCTCAGCTACTTGCGCCTGTAGGCACTTGCGTATTGTGTTGTTGCGATCCTTCAGGCGCGATACCTGCCTTGCTGATTCCTCCCGCAATGTCTCAAGTTGGTTCAAAAGCAGTTGTACTTCATGACCCTTTTCTTCTAATTGTTGCATTTTTTGTGACTGAAGATGTTCCAATTGAGTTATCATTTCCCTAATTAAAAGTTCATATTGAATAAAACAGGAATATCAAGTACATAATAGCATTGATTATACACAAATATATTTCTCATCCAATAAAATTTGAGTCTCAAAATATCAGCTGTTTTTGTCCATTGTGGAGTCCTAGTGTAGTCTCATGTAAATGTAATGCAGTTTAAACCAGCTGTGGTTGCAAGCCTCACTAACTAACCAAAGTCTATTAGATGGGATATCTATTGTAGGTGTATATAATCAAGGATAATAGCAATTTTCAGTTAAGTTATTTATTTAAGGATTTAATAGTATTTACTCTATGGGTAAGTTTCACCTCTGGTTATTTCCAATTCAACGGTTGAAAGTGATATTGGTACAAGAGACAATGGAAAGAAGAATAATAGTGGATGAGGTATGTGAGAGGATAGGAAATAAGAAATATTAGATTGCCGAGAATAACCCTGGAGGAAGAAGAAAGAGAAGAAGAACGTGTGTAAGGATGTGAAGAGGAATGAAAAAAAGACAACTGGAGGAAAACGAAACCTAGAGGGAAAGAAAAAAGTGGAGGGGACTGTGTTGGACGACCCATGAAAACGGAAACATTAACGGATGATGTTGATTATTGCTTGAAGAATCATTACTTCTTTATCATGTCTTTTTGTACCAGTTGGTATCAAGGACACAAGGCTTTTCTGTCCTATTCTGTCTACAATGTGAGGTAACACTGGCTGTATGGTTAGCCCTCATCTCCACCTTATATTTATGAAATATCTTTTTTCTTTTATAATAATTGGTTTTATTCTTCTTAAAAATCTATAACAGAGAAAAATAACATGTAATATAGCGATTCAGATCTTTCAGCGATTCTAGCAGCGATTTTTATAGTTACAAAATGTTACCTAGTTTTATAATTGGAAGAATTGTTCCAGTAATTTTTTTTTAATATTTAAAAAAAGATCATTCTTTTCTTCCTTTAAGCAATCTAGTAGCGTATCAAATAGTTTTACACTAAAAATGCAAAGGACGTTTTTCAACATATCATATTGTATGTTACCATCTTTTTTTTTTTTTTTGTAATTTTCGTGGCTTTGGATATTCGTGTAAAAATATAATTATAAACCGTTCATTCACAATTTATACTTTCATACATGAAAAGTGTATGTATAAATTTGTGCTATGTGGATTGAAACAATGATACCTAAGGAATTAAGTCTGTACGTTCAGGTAGTTACTATTATAGCTTTAACCCTTTCCACTCCTATGTCGGACGCTATCCGACATCGTAATTTAGCCGTTCCACTTGTCTGACAAGGCAATGACGCAAGTTTCGTTTGGTTATCGATGTTCCCAATTCGTACTGCTATCATGCGGAAACTAAATGAACTACAATCGGTCATCATGGAAACTGGAATGTCACCTGATGTTATTGTTATTCTTTCTTGTTTATTCTAACCTACAGTTTGATGTTTCGTTAGTTGACACTTGACAGAAGTGTAAAAATGTCGGCTCATAGTAGTCCAAATCTTACGGATGCTAAAGTAATTACAACGTGATTTATCAGATGGTGAATCAAGTGAAGATGAAGGTGTTAGTAATGATGAAATAATTCTGCCAAAATTAGAAAATATTTAAGAAAGTGACAGTGTTGTACAAGTAGGCCAAACTGTAAACAGTGGTGATGGTAATATATAATACTTGAACAATATAAGTCCATGTTAACCCTTTGAGTGCCGGGCAATTTTTGGGGTGATGTACTGAAAAGTGCCGGGTATTTTTCCATTGAGTGTACCGAAAAGTGCCAGGCCTATTTTGACAAATTTGTAAGTTTTTTTAAAAATTCCTCGTTTGGTTATTTATTGAGCTATCAACCTATTTTTTTTTTTATTTTACTTTACACACATTGCAGTTTACCAAAAAAATAATTTAAACTACCATGCAACTATATCTAGTAATAAAAAAAATTGACTTACCAAAAAAAATTCCAAATTTTTTTTGTTTTTCTATTTTCACACTCAATAACACCAATGTAAAAAATACTAGTCTTGTAACTATGTATATAAACTGAAAGAACATTTGTTTTTGAATATGTGTACAAAGTTTCACTTCAACATCTTAAAAATTAACTATGTTATGTCACTTTTACCGAACTAATGTCAAATTTTATAAATCAGCTGTGGCAAAAAAGAATGTTCAAAGCTGTGATTATTGTTATTATAAACTAATAAAATTACAAAAAACAAAATGAAACTCAAAATCCTCTTCTGTAATAATACAATAAACAAAATCTTGGGTAATATTTACATACAGTAGGCTATATATACATAATAAACTTAGCAATGATGTTTGGGGATGCACTTTGCATGTAACCCCTTCTTACATTTTACACACATAAATGAGGATTTCTTCCTCTTTCCCCCTGCCTGTGTGCTATCTTTGCTGCATATACAGCAATTTTTTTCTCTTCCATCAGGAATTTTTTCAATTAAACCGAACACAATGCCCGTATCTCCACCAGCACCCACTTTGCTTATGCAGTTTGGTGTAATGTTAGCGATGTCTGAAACACCAGGCCGGTTTTCTTGTAAAGCAAGCCAGTCTTGTGACAAATTTTCTATTACTTATACTGTATAGTTTAGTCTATTTAATGGTTTGTCAGTATTGTTATGGTAGAGAATATATGAATTCAACATCATGCGAGCAATGATATTAAATGTTACTTTTTTCCAAATTTTCAGAGTTCTGCGGTCATCTAAATACTGGTAGAGCATTTGATCATTTCCATCAATGCCCCCCATAAAACTATTATAATTTCTGATCATTTTAGGTTTATCAGTTATGCGTAGTAAAGTTGCTCGCCTTTTGGTCTTCCGTTCATTTTCCGCTTTACATTTTGTTGATAAAAGAAGAACTTGTTTTTTTTGGCTCTGTTTTTCTCTAAATCCTAGCATTAATAGATAATCTTTCCTGAGGTACTTTTTATCTCCAACTTTAAACTTATTAGTCATTGAATTTGGAATGCCTTTTATGTTATGCCTAATTGTTCCGGTCAAAAATGTTAATTTAGAATACAGGTACTTGGCCAATGAAATTGTTGTAAAGAAATTGTCCACAAAAATATGATAACCTTTGTTTAGAAGATTTGTCATTTCCAACAACTTCACTACAACATAGTGACCTAATCCCTTCTTTTTTATCTCTGCCCTGTCTTAGTTATTTGCAGCCCCTTTGTAAACAAAGAAGGAAAGACAATAGTGAGTAAGGGAGTCACATATTGCCCACAATTTTACACCGAAGCGATGGCGTTTCTTTGGTAAATACTGTAAAAGCTGTGAGGGTTTTTTTGTGCTAATCATACTTTCATCTATTGAAAGATTCTGTCCAGGACTAAAATGTAACTTTGAAATTCTATTTGCATAGTCTACCAACGGTTGAAACCTTGCACATGGGTCATAACCAGGTTGTCCTGGTCTGGGTAGATTATTTGTATCAACCATGTGGAAAAAAGTCAATATTCCTTGAAACCTATTGCGGTTGAACATACAACCAAACCAGGGGATATATTGACTTGATGATGTGGACCAAAATGAATAGATGGTTGCCTTAGGGTTTAGGCCCATATTTATTAGAACTGCAAGAAAAGCAATGATTTCTAACCGTGTTACTGGTCGCCACATTCTTGATCTGCTGTTTGGTGGTAAAATACCATTATTTTTCCTCAAATAGGTGTCAGCATATAAATTTGTGTATTTTACAAACATATCTAATATTACTGGGGTGAAAAACAAGTTGAAGTAGCTAACTGGAGGTTAATTTCTATTTGGACAGTGTTTTACAGAGGGCTTATCATTACAAGAAAAATTATCACTGTAACCTGGGTCATTTTCATCATTTACCTCTATCCAACCACTTCCATCTTCGGAGTCTTCATCTGAACTGTCAGGAATTACAGTTCTAGGCCTACCTCTTGGCCTAGGTACAGGCCTAGGCCTATATTGAGGACTGACATCTTCATCCGACGATTCAGCACTTGAAACACTATGTTGTGTAGGCCTAGTTTGCACATTTAGATTACTTGGTCCAGGTTGGTCCAAGTCAGAATTAGGTATGTAATCTGGATCGTCATCAGTATTGTCTCCAAATAAACAACTTTCACTACTATCACTGTCTTCTGAACATACGACATTACTTACAAAACTATCGTCAAGGAACTCTTCTTCAATAACATTTCTTATGGTATTTTCACTTAGAGGGGATCTAGAACGATCCATAATGACAGAAACAAGGATAACAAAGTCAGAATATAAATCTAAAACTAATATACACACACAAAATGATACTCAAAATAACCTCAAAGTACAATCCCGCAACATGAATGACAGTAAACTGAAACACGACGTCATGAAGATCAGCTGTCAATGCTACCTAAATCATTTGTCATCTTTGCTATCGTAAATTGATTCTAAGGCAACTAAATCGATATATTATGAAAACAACTCTTTATGAACAAATATACGCTATAATAAGGTCAAAATATTAATATTTGGATTTTATACGAATATTTTTCCAAACGTCCGGTAAAATCGGACGTTGGCATTTTTCGGCCAACTTTCGACGTCCGACAGAATCGGACGTTGGCACTTCTCAGACATTGTTTGACGTCCGACAGAATCGGACGTTGGCACTCAAAGGGTTAAAAATACTTTTTAGTTAACTTTTGTTTTCTTTCCATATTCATTTAAGAGTTTAAATTCATTTTAATTATTGCACAAACCTTACAAATACTGAACCGCTTCTTACTACTAAAAATATGTCATAATATTACGATCTGAGGGGGCAAACAGGTAAAAAAGTAATCGAGTGGAAAGGGTTACATAAAAAATTATTTTTGTTTCTAGCACCCTGATGAAAACTTATAAACTTACAATAATTAATTCACTTAATTAATTTTTAACAATAAGTTTTGATTGTGAAATGTTTAATGATAAAACAAAAATGGCTGTTCATGAAGCACCAAGTCAAGGGCATGCGAGGACGTGGCAGAGCAAAGTCATAATGAACCTTGAGTTATGATCAATACCACATTACATTCAAATGTGATACAACCAAGGGCAATTTTAATAAGTTATCTAGTACAAATAAAAGAAATATCAAACTTAGATATCTGGCAGTGTTACATGTTGAAATATGTAAAAATAATTTATCAGACATTAAATGCAGATATAGAATTATGAATGGTTGTTGGTTTTTCATTCTTAGCCGTATCAAATAATGGAGTATGAGAAATGTGTCTAGGCTATATTAAATCCACATTAGAATAAATCAGCCTATATCTACTGATAATAATCATACTAGCAATAACAAACAGAAAAAGTAGTTATTGCAGTTTCAATACTAGAATGAAACTGAAAAACCTTACTTGAGATGATCATTTTCTTTCTCAAGCTCAGTCAGCCTTATCTCAGCGACTTCAAGACTGTGCTGAAGATTGTCTACCAAGTATCCACCTCCTCCGCCCTCTATTTGTACTTGGGCCATCTCCAGCTAGAACCAATCACAACGTAAGCTATCTACTCTGTATGGCCAAACAAATGTTTCTTAGAACTTGAATTAAGTCATCAATGGAACGTCTAATCAACTCAGCAAACCAAGTTTTGGGTCTGTGTTGTTTTCTTTGCTACTTGGATGCCAAATATCTTTGAGTTACCTATTGTATCAGATTTAAATTCTGTTAAAAGGTTAGCACTAAGAAAATCTTACAATAGTATTTAAACTAGTAAAATCCATGAAAGACAATAGACGAAAGTGTTTTATTCACATGATCATTGAAGAACTGTGTTTGCCTCAGTGACCTAAATGCATAAATGAGCTGTTGGCTCAGTGGTTAAGGCTACGGACTGCGGAAGGCAAGGTTCAAGGTTCGAATCCCCAACTGAGCTAACAGTCGGCACTTCACTCGTAGAATTAAGTTCACACACAGGGCTTTAGATGTGAACTGACAAGTGAAGTATTTAATTTTAAAAGGTAAATGTTAGATTTTAGAACACACATATTTATTTATTCATAAGACGCCGATCGTCAAGATATGGGCGAATATGGATTTCGAATGAGTGTGATGAGTGTAGATGAGCGAATGTAATCATTGTTACAAACTAAGGCCGACTATTCCTTAGAAAGTGTCATTAATTAACACTTTAGCTGCTGTGTCAGTCCAATACGCCCGACGGCTCTTTGTCTCAGCTAGATGCCGTCGGGCCACTACGCCCGACATTGTCGCTAAGCAACCTTTTGGCTATTTTATTGTTACTCGACTGGTCCTACTTTCTTAAAGAAACCGATCACACTTTATTGTACTGCAAGCATCGTACTATTTACAGAGCGAATTTCTAAGTTTTTGGTTGTATACAAAGTTGTTCATAAAACTTTAAATGTTGGCATATTCTACGGGCAAGTTGTCAGGAGTATAGGCTCGACAGACTTATTTAGTGAATGTTGTTATTGAAATAATGTAATACATAATGAATAGTGGATTACTTTCATCATGCAGTCAGTGTATCCAAACAATGAAAACAAATTTACCTCAAAATGTGTCAGGCCGATATGCCCGACAGAGTTTTTTATGTGCCGTATATGCTACTGAAAAAACTGTGTCGGGCCAATACTCCCAACATATTTATATACATATAATGCTATGTATGTACTATTTCTATACTCAGAAATGGTGGCATAGTAAATATAATGCATCATTGTTAAAAATATTTGCATAAAATTTTTTGGCAATTTAGAGCAAAAATACTCATTTTAAATGGCAGCTAACGTGTTAATAGCCCAATGACACAAATGAAATGTGTCTTTAAATGTCTTTAAATGTGAAATGTGAAATCAGCTGATCCTTCTCAAAATGTGTTATACATAAAATAAAAATTTTAAGTAAGTCAAAATAGTTCAGAATAGTTATAAAAACATGTCACAGAGTTAAAAGATATAAAAATATGATGGATATAGTTAACCACTTTCAAAGAGCTGAAAATGATTAAAAGAGAACAAAAACATGGACTATGTTTATAAAGATAAAAAGTGTACAAATTGATAAAATGTAGATTGATAATAATCATTATATGTCTTCATTTAAGTGTCTGCTATGATGAAAGTGATAAGCTTACATCTTTGTAATTAATCTAAGAACTTTAATTCATCTATCTACACTCATCACACTCATTCACCCCTCATATTCGCCTATATCTATACAATCAAAGTCTTAGTAATGAATAATAACATGAACTCTTAATTTATTACCACTATCACGGTACACTCAAAGTTACAAAGTGAATCTTATGGAAAATGGTTTTTATGTTTTTTTTTATATAGAACTGTACTCTGTTTTACATTTTAAAAACAAAGGTAAAGCATAGTTGCCATAAGAATAGTTGCGTACAGATCATTGACACCTGCAACGTTATAGCCATGTAGGTGGAGTCATGAATAGATAACATATTATCTAATTTACATTTGAATAGAATAGTACACAGAGGTTCTACAGATAGACAAACTCTTGTGCAAAGTAGAGAACAAACACATGTAATGAAATATCATTTTTGAACACTGAGAGTTATCAAGACAAGCTAATTAATAATGAAATTTCAATACTCTTTCAGCAAAAAAATAAGTGGAGATTTTATTCTAATTTACTTTAACACATAAAAAGCAAGATGAGAAACATAGTGCACATGCAAAGTAATACTCACCTCTTTCATCACTATGTCCTCTCTCCGAAGCAAAGTATTACTCACCTCTTTCGTTACTATATCCTGTCTCTCCGAAGCAAAGTATTACTCACATCTTTTGTCACTAAGTGTAGTCTCCCTGATAGCTGTGTAGTCTAGTCTAGTCGTCACTAAGTGTAGTCTCTCCGATCGCTTGGCGATTGTCTCCAGGGCAAAGTATTACTCAACTCTTTCGTCACTATGTTCTGTCTCTCAGAAGCAAAGTATTACTAACCTCTTTTGTCACTAAGTGCAGTCTCTCCGATAGCTGGGCGATTGTCTCCAGGGCAAAGTATTACTCAACTCTTTCGTCACTATGTCCTGTCTCTCCAATAGATGGGCGATTGTCTCCAGAACAAAGTATTACTCACCTCTTTCGTCAGTAAGTCCACTTTCTCCGATAGCTGGGCGATTGTCTCCAGAGCAATCGTATGCATCTGCTCTGTTTCCTTCAGCTTCTGCTGTGTTACCCTCAGCAGCTCTTTGATAGGCACCAGCTCTTTTATAGTGTCTTGCATTTCAACCTGGTATATAAAACAGCAAAATATATATAACGTTATGATTTAATAAGTAATTTATTGATAGAGGTCTCCAGAAAATTCAGTTTTAATTGTATTTTATCTTCACAGTTCAAATTAAATTAATACAAGGGGACACCTCTTCACAGTTGCGTGCCAACTCCATAACTCGCTGAACTCCATACCTCTTTACAGCTGATAGTTTCAAAACACATTACTGTAACCATGTATGAAGATCTCTTTATAAAGCTATAGTAATAATCATTATGTAGATCTATCGACTTATCAAGGAATAATGGACAGCAAACATATTCTTTATAGTAGCAATAAAATGGAAAGTGAATTTGGCAAGCTAAAAAATCGTGCTCAACAAGAATGGTGCTTCGTCCTTCGGCCTCGGCTGTGATTGTAATTAACTTAATGTTAGTAGGTCAACTGTAATGACATGTTTTTAAGTAAGTAACATTTTGAAATCCTGCCGTTTTAGCAATGCAGTTGGCGTTCGGCCAAGCACGTTGTGTACAACCATCTATTGGCAAGCCACAGCCACTATTACGTATCCATTTGGCTGTATTTAAGGTGGCTTATGAGTGTTTAAAATACCTCCTCCAATTAAAAATGCCGCCAACTGTAAAGTACATATTGTGATTAGTTTTCTTAATGCTGATGAAGGTGTGAAAGCAGCTGACATTCATCGTGGGATCTGTGAAGTTTATGGAGAAAACAGAATGAGTGATGGGATGGCACAGAAATGGGTGAGAGCTTTAAAAGATGGTTGTTTGAATGTGCATGATAAGGACCGAAGTGGGCAACCTTCATTCATTACTCATGACTTGGTGCAAAACATTGATGAAAAAACCAGAGAAAACAGACGCTTCGTACAACTGCATCATTATGTAGTAAGTGTCCTCAAGTATCAAGAAGTATGATTTATGAAATTTTAACAGAACATTTGAAGTTATGCTTACATTAGGTTTCCAAATGCAGATGGAAAATCACAAAAGCAAACCAGTTTTATCACATCCCTAGAGTATTAGAATCGTGATGGTGATAATTTTTTAAACCAAAATGTGACTGTGATAGATCTATCAGCTTCTTTCACGCCCTCAGCATTAAGAAAACTTACAAGCGTATACTTCACAGTTGGCAGTATTTTCAATCAGAGTTTGTCCTCTGTGAGGGGTGGAAGGGTTAGCATTATGGAGTTGAGTTTATCCTGCGTGAGTCATGTGTGAAGGGTGGGAGGAAGGCATTAAGGAGTTGAGTTTATCCTGCATGAGTCATGTATGAGAGGTGGGAAGGTGAGCCTAGTTTTCAAGTTTCTAATGGATGAATCATGTGTAAAGGGTGGGCCTTAAGGGGATCAGTTTTCCCAAATGAGTCATGTGTGAGGGGTGGGAGAGAAGGCATTAAGGAGACGAGTTTGTCCTGTACAAGTTATTTGTGAGAGGTGGGATGGTGAGCCTTAAAAGTGGGTTAAGTCTATCCTACGTGAGTCATGAGCGACAGTAGATAGGTGCGACCTACAGAGCTGATTCTATACTGCAGAGTCATGTATGAAAAATGGTGGGTGCAATTAAAGTGGTCGAATTTGTCCCACATGAGTTGTTCAGATAAAGAAAATGGGTAGGCACTAAAGGGTTGAGTATACCCTGCATTGAGATGTGAAGGTGAAATGGGTGGGTGGACCATAAGGAACATTTTTTTCAGGGTTGTTTATTTTATAAACTTCATCTTACATTAATTTAGAATAAATATGAGACAGTTTACCTTCACTTTTTGTACTTCAACAGCCAGTTTATTTGCACATTCAATTTCCATGAATTCATTTTCTTTCTTTAACTCCTCTGCTATCTGAAGTGTTTTCATGTACTGAAAAATAATTACCAGTTATAATTTTTGGTGACTGCTGTCAAGATATTATTTAACCTTCAAATTTAAATATTCTTCGTGATCAAAACCTTTGTGTGAAGTTAAAACAGTTAATTTTTGGTGACTGCTGTCAAGATATTATTTAACCTTCAAATTTAAATATTCTTCGTGATCAAAACCTTTGTGTGAAGTTAAAACAGTTAATTTTTGGTGACTGCTGTCAAGATATTATTTAACCTTCAAATTTAAATATTCTTCGTGATCAAAACCTTTGTGTGAAGTTAAAACAGTTAATTTTTGGTGACTGCTGTCAAGATATTATTTAACCTTCAAATTTAAATATTCTTCGTGATCAAAACCTTTGTGTGAAGTTAAAACACACCGTCAATAATCTGATATGCTTAAAAAAAACAGGAGGCCTAACTCATTTTTAACCCTACTCTGCTCATTACCCAAACTTCATTGATCTGTATGACCAGCTTATTCAGACTGAGTAAGGGGAATAACCATTAGATACAGTACAAGGTGAATGTTACTGACAAAAACGTGAAGTCTAGGCAAGGAATAGAACGTATGCTATCCTTAACTCAGTCTCAAGTCCTGAGGCCTTAGACCACTCCGCCATTGGCTCGTCCTAAAACCATCGCAAATCTTTATCAGTTACATGAAACTCTTACAGTTCAATTTTACTACAAATTTTAGTTTATACTTTTATACTGTATTTATATTTGGATGACTTACAGATAGGTTTAATACATTTTTACTGTACATTTTAATGCTTTTTTAGTGTACAATTTAATTGGTTTAAAAACTCACTATAATTTTTTAAATTATGGTAATTATATGAACATTCTTTGTAATTTGAAAACAGTAGATGACAACTCTATATTACATATAAAGATAATATATAATAATTTCATTATCTGCTCATTATTTCTATGTACATGGATTTTTAGTAAAAACTAAAATAGCACTAAATGATGTTTAACCTAAGGTGACCATATTTGTAATGACCTCAAAGCGGGACACACATTAGGAGGGTCAGGGGGTCCCCCCCCAACCATGTTAAAGGTATTTTCAAAAATTGACAGAACTAAACGTCCTAAACTCATTATTTTATCTATTTTGCACTTAAATTCACAGAAATAAGCATAGGAAAAACTTAACTGTTCAGGTAATAAAAGTAATACAATTACACTAATCGGAAGATCAGTTAAATTAATTTATTAATAATGAAACAAACAAAAATACACATTTAACAATTGAAAATATTGTACGTTACACAGAAAAATCAACTGAATGAAGTTTACTGTCCGAGAATAATTGGAATACTATGTAGACAAGTTTGTGAAACATCTTCTTTTACCAGACTTATAAAAAGGTTAATTGGCAAATTGGTAAAGTTTAAATTTTCAATGCAATCTTAACACATTTCAATATAAAAACAAGAGTACAGTATGTCCACTAGCTTACACGTTCACTCATTGGCATACTTTTTTGATGAATGTATGTCTTTAAGGAGAGCTGGTTCTCCTTTTATTTTGTCATGAAACTTATCACAAGTTAGTCCAACATTGTACATCAGCATAAGCATTGCTCTTAAAGTTGGAACGTTCAATTGAGATTTATTTTCAGTCCATACATTGTTCATGTTAGTAAACACGCATTCAACTGGAGCATTAGTTCCTGGCAGACACAGAAGCAACTCAGCGATGTAACGTAAGTTTTCGTATGGTATGTTCTTTTGTTCAAAATGGAGAAATACCTCTACCCATCTTTGGTCGATCGAAGTTTTCAGCTCACACCATTCTGACAACTTTTCATTTGTGACATTTTTTAGACAGTTTATTTCATCAAACAGTTTGTTGTCATCAATAATGACTGATTTCAGCAAGTTTTATAACACTTCTACTCCGTTTATCACCGACTCCCATGCTGGTGTTTCTCTCAAACTAAACCAAGACAAGGTTTCCAAGGATCGAAAGTGGCAAGCCCATTCATTAAGATACGTAACAGATGTCTCATAAAACACCTGTATTGCATTTAAAATGGGAGTTTTATCAAGCACTTCCTCATTGTTCTTCAGACAAGACTTAACTGACATTGGAAGGAACAAACTGTTCTTCCTCTCAACATATTTCTCTCTCAAATCAGCTAAAATCAATGCAACTTCAACTGCACTGATATTTTGACCTTCTGCCTTCAGTACTGCATCATGAAAAATCGCTGACTGGCTATGAATAAAATTTAACCAAAGTTCTGCAGCTGGGTTTTCAAAAAAATCTTCGGTAAGTCTAGGACACTTTTCGTTGGTAAAAGAGTACTCTTTGAGAGGCACAAAGAGCTGGAGCACCCGCTCCACAGCTGGCATCAAAGCAAGCCATCTTGTTTTGCTGTAGCCTAGGAGTTTGTGATATTGTACAGAGGCTTCCTTGCAAAATTCCTTAAACTTCTCTACCCATACTGTATATAAATAAAAATGAGTGTATACTTTCACAATTATAGCTTCAATATCCACGGGCAGTTCATCTGCAGCTGTTTGGATCGCATTGTGAATTATATGGGCTGCACAACCAATGCCAATAATGTCTTTATTCAAAGAGTCTTTAACACATTGTGTGCGGGTCACACGCACGCGGGTGATAGCAGTGCTTGCGCGCGCAGCGGATCGGTCGCCGGCGGTAGACGGATCAATACTGGCTTGTAGGCTTCAGTGTCGCCTAGCCCTTTGGCTTAGAAGGGTCGGGTTTGCGCCGCATTATAGCCTGTTTCTCGCGTCACGTTTCCTTGTTCTTCGTTCGTGGATCGCGCCATTTTGATCCAGTTGGCGGGGGTTAGTGTGCCTGCGCCCGCAGCGGATCTGTTGCCGGCGGTTGACGAAGCAATGCTGGTTTGTGGAATTCAGTGTGGTCTAGCCACTTGCCTTATAACGGTCGGATTTGCACTGTTCTAATTGCAATTCTAACGGCAGGCGTCTTGCGGTGCGCATGAGTTTCGTTGCGATGTGCGGCTCGGTCACCGGTGGACGATCACTTCGGAAGCCCTGATCTACCAGAATTGAGGCCATAAACTGGATTTGGTGAATCAACCCTGTTTCCTGACTATATAAGGTATTGTTTTGGTACAAAATATTATTTTAGCCATGTGACATGTTTTTTAACTTATTTTTTCAGCATCAAATGGGTTAAGTTTGAAATATACATTTCGAGTACCCTTTCGAGCAGACCCACCAAAGTTAGTCACCAAACAAAACCCCACAACTTTATCAGTAATGTTCTTATTTTAAAGAACCCTGATTAAATAATTTGTTATTATTTCTGACGTTTCTCCAGGTAAAGCTTCAAGTTCGAGTAGTTTCACTTGTACACCTGTGGATGGGTGAAAATATCGGACCAATATAGGAAACAATTTTATGTCTTTGTGATTTGATGCATCAACATATACTGAGACAAATCTAGTTTATTCAAGCTCTGATTAAGTAGAATTGTCTACATATGGCACGAGAACATTGATAACTATTGCTTCTATTTTTGCGCGAGCACAAGTGAATTTTGGCTCAAAAATCTTCTGCACTAACCTTGAAGTACAGTCTGTTGATCTGAAGCTATGGTTGTGTCAAACAGTATGGTAAGACATTGTTCCTTCGGCTGCCGCTATTTCCGCTTCTTTCCTCCAATTTTTTCATTTTTAAAAAACGTACTTATTGCCTTTGAAGAAGATGTAGATTGAAGAGCTCTTTTGGTCGGTCACTGTTTATATGTTTCGTTATATCAGACCTTCCGCCGTGGGAAACACTAAACTCTCCATTGCACACTTCACATCGGACATCAGAGTCACTTTTAGTTTTCTTTATAAACTTAAATTCCTTCTCTAAATCCGCGTTAAACTTACTCACACGCTTGGGCATATTAACACTGTGAAATAATTTTCTTACTGTTCCACAGACTAGATAACGACTGTCACACTGCTCGACTAAGACTGACTCAAACTAACACAACAGAAGCCTTTTATATACTACAAGTCTTCTAGAAGTTTCTATTAGTAATTAATTAAACACTAGAATGTAAACAGAAACGGCTGATATGTCTACTTGGAATATACGGTACTAGATTACTAGAACATTCTAATATCAAATAGAAGGTCCTGGAACGTTCTCATTGTGTACACAGAAGAAACTAGAATAAACACAAAGATGCACAATTGTTTACTTATTTCCGATAATGACTCCAACTATACAAACAAACAAAGCCGTAGTGCCAAAGTATCTCAAACTCACTCTCTCTCTCTTTCTCTCTCTGGTACCTAGGTCACTCCCGTAACAATACAAAGGTAAAAAGTAGCGAACTCACTCACTGAGATAACCTATGCTACGCGAAACTACAAACTATCCAAAACTACAAAATTCCCCGATGCAGATATAGTTTACAAGGAACCAAATAAACAATACGCTTAAATGTTTAAGTGTATGCAATGTCCTTGTTGCTTTTATATTGTGAAAGAGTCAGTCAAGAACATTTTATTTTGGGATATAATATTAGATATAATATTTAAAGCGGAACGTTTATTCGTTTATCTTTATCCTGCCAAAGCGGGACATAATAGCGTCCCCCAAGTAAATCTGGGGACAGCGGGACATTAACCTAAAAAGCGGGACTGTCCCGCCAAAAGCGGGACAGATGGTCACCTTAGTTTAACCCCTTACCGGCTTTTGTTGAGTTAGCTCGATGGCAACTGCGTGCTAAATAATGGC
The DNA here is from genome assembly GCA_035578905.1 of Stictocephala bisonia. Lineage (NCBI taxonomy): Eukaryota > Metazoa > Arthropoda > Insecta > Hemiptera > Membracidae > Stictocephala > Stictocephala bisonia. The sequence goes on from JAQJVL010000167.1 coordinate 1,727,153, forward strand.
CAGTTTGTGTTTATTTACATTGTATTGTTTATATTAGTGCTGTAATTATTGTGCTTGTATATATTGAGTTAGTTTATTATATTTAATTTTTATTCTTTTATTTTGTGTTATTGCGGTTGCTGGTTATTTTTATTTTAGTTGGAATATTAGTGTAGTGGAATAATGGAAAATCAACCAAATTTTAAGTTTTTCATTTACATAGTTTTAAAATAATTTTTTTTTAATTTTTATTATTGGTTTTAGTCGTTTTTAAACCATAACAAATCAGATTACAAATAACAAAATAAGCACTTTTTTTAAAAAAAGCCTCAAATAAAAGAATCCTTTGAGGGGTTTAGAATAAAGCAGAAGATAAGCACAAGAATATAATAAAGGACATAGTAAACCTGCTTTGTATCAGATTGGTGGTTGTGTATGTGCAAATTAAATTGACGACTCAGTGAGAGCCCTTGTGGCATCACCTTTTCTATTGATAGAGTCCTCAGATGCCTCAAGACAAACAAACAGCATATTTTCAGGGCGTAATTTGTATGATATATTAAAGTGTGTTAGAGATCTAATTTGCATTTAGTAAATAATATTCAGTGCAATGAAGGTAACAACATTGCACTTATTTCATTAAAAAATTAAAAGTATTTTTTTTTTATTATTTTATTTAGTATGGCAATTAGCTGAAAATCAGTATGGAAATTAGTCAATTAGCTGAAAATCAGACCAATACTATGTGGTTTGGATTCCACGTAAAGCTGTAGATTCCTTAGTTGCCCCGGCTATTAGTCTATTAATAAATAGCTCTTTCTGAGGAACAGTCAACCTTAGTTAGTAACAATGACTACTCTCATTCATCTACACTCGTCACACTCATTCGCCCTCATATTCGTCCATATCTCTACGATCGGCGTCTTATGAATGAATAATGAATAATGTTTTGGGAAGAAGGTAGATGTAGAAAGGTTATAGAGATTGTCTAACGCTTAGTGTAAAAAAATTTAAACAGAAAACCGATGATAATGTGTGAGTCGAGTTTGACAAGCATTCTAATTCTATCTTAGAATTATAAATACACATAGCTGAGTGCCTTATAACTCCAATAATTATATTTGAATACCCCATATTCAGATATGAATTTTTAATTATTATCAATATATGATTTTACCTCTATGATAGTAGACAGAGGCCATCAAGTGTTATATATGTAAGGTAGGCAAGAAAGCCTCCAAGTCTCACAAACATGAACTGTGTAAGAAGAACCACTAATTACTATGTGAACACGAACCTATGCTTAGTTTGGAGTGGTTTTGACCCAACACAGCAAATCAAAACTACAAAAACACAAAAATTTAAGCTTTGTGATTTCACTTGAGAAGTTAGTTATTTTGTCCTCTATGAAAACACTAAATTGGTTCAAATACCACACCAACAAAATAACTATTCCACTCAGATAAATTTTATATTGTGCTTTCGACATTGATACTTTACTATTAGTCAAATTTTATAAACACATTTCCCTGTAAGGATATTTAGTACTATCTCTACAACACATTGTATTTTTTTTTAGTGCTACCTTAAGAGAATAAGACACTTTTTTAGACACTCAAAAATCTTTTTACTGCTTTCATCTTTGTACTTTGTTCTATAACCAGTTGATCGACAATGATATCACAAATGGATTACACGTCTTACTGAATGGATTGCCTTTAGACATAAGCTCACTACTGTTCCAATCAGAAACAACAAAGTGTTATGTAAAAATTAACTATCAATTAGAGACTTGAAAAGTTTCAAAAAATATTGGCTGCTTTGCTAATATCAATCTTAAAATTCTTGATAAAACCACACCTTTCTATTCATATTAATTCTAATCCATCAACGTGTTTATTTCATTTTATGTTGATAATACATTACACCTCAATATTTACACTGCACTATCACTAAAACTATTCAAAACTACTTTCATCACAAAAAAATTAAAGTAATCTCACAAAACTCAAAATAATGAGACGTAAACAACAAAACTACAAGTAAATTGTTAACAGCAGACTGGCTGAGTTTGCTCCCTATTGCACAGTTCGGTAGCTGTTTGTGTAGTATGATTTTCATTTATGTTCGATCGACAAAAGTACTAAGCAAACATCAATATATGTATCTGATACTTCAGAGTCGTAGCTTTACAATGACATAACACACAATGTCAAATCCTACAATATTCAATAATAAATAACCAAAAACTAATGACCTGTTCTGTGACGTACTCAATATGTCAAATTGCATTCTCAAGCGCAAAGTACCAGGAACGTCAAAACACAATGAAGGGTTCAAGTGTATACTATTACTGGTACAAGAAATCTTTACTGAACTTTATTGAAAGAAATTTAAAAGTGAAAGTAACATATGTTTTAGGAATGTGTTAGGTTGCATAAAAAACTCACTTTGTTCCTATATTCATCCAGTTGTGTAGCTTGGTCTTCTATCAAAGCTTTCATCTCTTCTAATTCTTCACTGCAACTAGAGTACATTTGCTTTGCAAAAGAAGCCATTTGTTCAAGATCCAGTATACGGTCTTTTGAATCCATCATCTAAACATCCCAATATATAGCAGTTAGTAAAAGAGCACAATATAAGAATGCAACAATACACATAATAGAATGCTTTCATTACAGTACATTTGAATTCTCAAATATAATTTTGAAAATAATTTATGTATTATTACATAGCTAATTTCAAATGTTCAACAACCCTAGAGTACTGATCCTTTAAAACATAATTATTTTCAGTTTGCAGGAGAGAACACTTTGGAATATTAATCATGTAAATAGTCTTTTCAACTTATTTATGAGCTTAATTTAGCTGCATATTATCTAAATGTTGCCTCTTGCTAAGGCTAGTGGTTAGCACTTCTGCTTCAAATGCAGAGGGTCACGAGTTCAAATCCCGGGAGGTCCACTTATATTTTCCATAGGAGTTTAGACCGTTGTCCCTCAACAATGTATTGGCTACACTCATCACACTCAATAAATACAATAGTACTTAAAAGACTAGGAAAACTTTCTGATCACAACTTACAAGTATTCATGATCAGATTTTTTACAATGAAAAATAAAACAGGAAGAACAAAATAAAAATATTGAGTCCAGTTTAGCCTACAGTACAAACAAAAATGGAATCTGCCATCTCTGTGGTACTGGAAACACCATTAAATAAAGCTTTGAAAGTAAAATAATAAATATAATATTTATGAATGGGGTGTTTTACTAATGAAATATAAAATGAGTTCTAAATTAAAAATTTTCATGGTGCATATCAGTCCTTCCTCTTATATTAGAACTGAAATTAAAATATTACTGGGCTAGATAAATTTTTAAATATTTCTCACCACTTTCAAAAATAATCCTGCACTTTACCTGCTACATCAAATTGCCTACACACCGGCTTTTCTTTTGTCAATTTATTGACATTTGCTATAAAATATGCAAAAATTATTAAATATCCTAAACGTGGTTATACGAGGTACGTCCAGAAAGTAAGTTCCGTTTGGTAATAAAAATAATTTGTCTACAGATACAGAAAAAATATTTATTGCACTAAAATCTACAACTCTTAAACTACTTTTCTACATAACTGCCGAAATTTTGCAGGCATTTGTCATAGCGTGGCACAAGTTTTTCTATGCCTTCTTCATAGAAGGTTGCCGCCTGTGTCTTCAACCATTTGTAAACATTTTCTTTCAGCTCTTCGTCATCGTTGAAGTGTTGACCGCCAAGGAAAGACTTCAGATGTAAGAACAGATGAAAGTCGCTAGGAGTGAGGTCAGGGCTGTACAGAGGATGGTCAAACACGTCCCAGCCAAATCCCTGTATGAGGTTTTTCGTCACATTTGCAGTGTGTGGTCGTGCATTGTCGTGAAGAAAAACAACACCTTTGGACAGAAATCCTCGGCGCTTATTCTGTATTGCGCGGCGCAATTTCCTCAGTGTCTCGCAGTAAACTTCTGCATTGATTGTTTGACCTCGCGGTAAGAAATCAATCAGTAAGATGCCTTTCCTGTCCCAAAACACTGTGCACATGATTTTTCGAGGTGTCAAGATTTGTTTCGACTTAACCTTTGCTGGCGATGAAGTGTGCCTCCATTCCATTGATTGCCGCTTAGTTTCTGGGGTGTCATAAGAAACCCAAGTTTCATCTCCTGTGACTATCTGTGACAGAAAATCTTCACCGCCTTCATCATAACGGTTCAAAAACTGAAGTGCACTACCCATCCGTTGTGTTTTGTGTTGCTCAGTAAGAATTTTCGGTACCCAACGTGACCAAAGTTTTCGAAATTTCAGTTTTTCGGTAACAATTTCATGAATTAATGATCGTGAGATTTGGGGGAATTCCATAGCGAGAGCACTCATTGTAAACTTACGGTTTTCCTTGATCTTCTCATCAATCGTGTGAACCAGTTCTTCTGTAATCAAAGATGGACGCCCACTTCGTTCTTCATCATGCACTTCATTACGTCCTTCATTAAACTGTCGGACCCATCTTCTCACCATTGAATCACTCATCGCATTTTGTCCGTAAACCTCGCAAATTTGCCGATAAATGTCAATCGGTTTCACTTTCTTAGCATTCAGAAAACGAATCACAGATCTGATTTCACAAGCGGCGGGATTTTCGATCAACACCGACATTTTAAACAAGCACAACAAAGCGTACGAGACTGACAGCGATCTCAAAATGGCGCACGTTTCTTCTCCTTGATACAGAGCGTCTGCCGCGCATGCGCGGAACTGCGATCGCAGCACTGCAGCGGATATAAATGGAAACGGAACTTACTTTCCGGACGTACCTCGTATTTAGTATCATTATGTTCATAATGATTCATATTGAAGAAGTTAACTGCACCAAGTTCCTGGGTATGCACCTAGATAAAGGGCTGATTTGGGACTGCCACGTAGACTCTGTCTGTGCAAAGCTGTCTTCAAACTTATTTGTTCTCAGATATTTGGCAAAAGTGTGCTCACTACAGGTATTAAAAATGGCGTATTATGGCCTCGTGTACTCGCATTTGTGTTACGGAATTACACTGTGGGGAAGTTGCACAAATACTAACTTTCAAAGAGCATTCATTTTGCAGAAAAAAGCACATAGAATTATTGGAAACCTGAAAAATCGAGTCGTGTCATGGGTTGTTTAAGGAGTTGGGTCTGCTTACTTTACCGTCTTTATACATGTACGAGACCATCATCTACTGTCAGTTTAAATGCAGTCTGCCCCGAGGCAGTGATATACATGATCACGCAACGAGAGGCAGGGATGATTTTAGATAAGATCACTACCGCCTAAAACTGTTTGAAGCGTTACCTTCCCAGGTCGGTGCTAAACTGTTAAATAAACTGCCAATAAAAATATAGTGTCAAAAAAGCGAAAAGCTATTTAAAACCAAACTTAGGAGTTTTCTTATTCAGGGTGCCTTTTAAAAAGTGAGTGATTTTCTCCAGGCTTAAAGGTAAAACGGTATGTTAGTTCTCTATTGTGGAGTGTCATAGTGTTTTCACTATATGTTTTGACTAAAGTGTTTCATGGAATCGATGACATTATTTTAGTTTGTAATTTGTTAGGTTTAATGACGCTTGCTGTACAATTACACATTGTGAAATGGCAAAAAAAAAAACTAAAGAATAAAGTATAAAAAGAATAATAAACCAAGGTACCCTATAAACATATTGTTTATTGTTATTGTTATAAATCAAATTATTGAAAATCTCTTTTAATGGAATTTATATTTTGAAAATCTAGTTTGTAAGTATGAAAAGGGGTGGGATGTATCGGAAACATTAATACATTAATAAGTTAAAATTCCAATAAGACCTAAACACTGCAGTTATTATAAATTCAGAAAATGCACATCTGTTAAAATATATATGAAAAAAAAATAGTTGTACCGTATAAACCACACACATAGTAAAATTTGGAGTTAACTAGAAATCTTGTATACATAATACACATAATACAAAGTTTAAAGTGGTAATGCAGTTTAGAAAAATACTTGATCTGTAAAAGAAATATAGTAGTAAAACTACTATATTTATTAGTGAGTTACCTTGGTGTTCTCAGGTTTTATACTAGGGTGGAACAAGTGTTTGATTGGACAATTACACTAGGCATGGGGCAGTGTTGCTACTAGCCATATTACAATAATAAACATCATCTGACAATAATAACGTACATTTAACACTTCTTCAAAACAACTGTTTGAGTAGGCCCCCATACTCATTCATTAAAGAGCCCCCTCTTCACCCAAGTCACTGGTTGCAGGCCCAGACTAATTGTTCAATCTGTACAATGGTGTATAAATCATGTTTGTAGTGTCAATTAGTCTATTGTAAGAAATGTTTGAATCGTCCGTGGTGTAATTGACTTATTTCCGACAGGTGGTGGTTTAGAAACAAAATTAGCCCTCCAGGTTTTTTCCAAGGGCCACCGGTTTGAGAGTTAATATTTTTTAAGTATTCAAAAATATTCTTCAACTTAGTGTTGATAATACTTGGGGAGCAAAAATTTCAGCTGTTATTTATGAAAAATTACAAAATAAATTAGGACATCTCTGTACTTATAAGTTTAACTTACTTTACTATGTTCTGCCTCAAGAGACCTGTTATTCTCAATCTCCTGCTGATGCAATGCTTCAAGCTCATGGTGCAAAATTGTTATATCGTCTAGTTCTGTTCTGGTCTTTTCTAAATCAACTCTTAAAGATGCAACTTCAGCGACTTTGTTTTTAAAGTCACTGTGAAGTCTCATATACTGCTCCCTAAGTTCCCTATACTTGGGATCAGTATCTGTCTCAAAACAGATGTCTCGCTCCTTGTCTTCATCAGTTTGAGTTGACTTTTGTGGCAACTGTTAAATGAATTAAAAATTTATTACAGTTGTATCATTTCATTACATAAATGATTAAATAAAACACTTAATGCTATAATTATTGAAAATATTTAGGACTATATAAATATTAAGAACATGTTTTATACACATTTATAACATATTTATATACCTACTTTTACACTGTAACATTCAATATTATTTCTACAAATAATTTATAAATAAAAAAAATAAGCATAAATAATTATGACAACTATTATTATTTGATAGTAGGTATTTTCAAAAGCACTATGCTGGCAATAATTTTCCATAGTTGATCACCCAATTTTAATTTATCGAGTAGTAATATGTCTAAACATTTTACACAAACTTACAACAATTTTTTACTGATTTTATAAGATTCATAAAATGTTTCATACATCATAGAGATTGTCATTATTTACTTAACACTCACAGTACAGCAGATGCCCATCAGCATCTGAACCTCGACCATTGGGTATTGCAGCGTGCACTGATAGGGTCTCTGCATGTTGTTTATTTTGGCAAGAAATAACCAGCAGTTGGTTTGTTATTAACTTACGTTATATTGTGATTCTAAATTTTTTATTTTGAGTAAGAAAATCTTAACCCTTAAAGCGCTGAGTGATTGTTTGTAATTGTTCAATTAACGCAAGTTTTTTTTATTTATATAATTTTGTTTTCTCTAAAGTTATATGATTTTTCTATTTTAACCAGTTTATTGCAAGGTTGGAAAAATAAATATAACTACGAGTTACATGTTTAACATTTTTATTCATCAAAATCAAAATAGTCTGGGTTAGTAATTGTGAAAATATTTACAATATAACTTGAATAAATGAAACTGGAAAAATATATTGAAACTGGAAACAGTAAAGGGCATATTGGAAAAAAATATACAGTAAAGGGCAAATTATAAAAGTTGTTTACTCAAATAAGGTTAGTAATTACATTTGAAACACACAACAAACAACAAGCGGCTGAGCTCTGAGCGGTGCGTTGTCTGCCTTCATGTTCCACATATATACGCATCAAGCGCTAGCAGTAACTTCGAAAATGTCAGTGATTAGTAAGAACGTCATATTTATTACAGTCCTTGTCTAATAATCAGTTCATGACAATTATAACCGAATAACAACCTAAAAATATTATTGACCTTGAACCGTAGAGCTTGCTGCTGCGAATTTAATTTAATCTAAGTTTATAAATATCGACTAGCGTAAATATACGGATAATACGTTATGGGCAATTTCACACATGCGCATATATTCAGATTCTGTATTTTAAGGGTTAAAGTACTTCTCATTTTTAAATTGAAAGTCGACAATATTGTAAACTGAAAGAATCTGTGAGTCTGATGAAGAATACATAAATTATCTTAGAGACATAATAAAACAATGCTGGATGTCTATAGCACTCAGAACCAGAACCCTACAAACTTTCATTCCAAGTATGGAAGAGGCCTATAGGCTTCTCTATATATTTTTAGACAATCATTGGACTACAACAATATACAATGTGAAAATTTAACCCTTATTACACCGTAAGCGTGAATACACACATAGCTTATCTTTGCTATAAACATTCTAAGCGCATAAACATTTCATTATTATTATTATTATTATTGAAAGATTTTTTCATAATAATGCTTCCTATTTGGTTTCCTAAAATGTTTAGGAAATGTGCAGTGGCTAATAATAGACACATTGTATAGTACATAACCTTTTGTATCTGCCATACATTTGTAGGTGTACAGTTCCACTGTCCTGCTCAACGCCACAAGCGCATATACAAACAGTTATTGCTAATCTGACAGTTAGCACACAAATGTGAAACAATTTATATGTGCCAACTAGAACAATGAAGATGTTTCTAATTTCAAATTTTTATCATATTTTTACTTTTATATTCATTGAATATAATGGTTCAATATCCCGTGAATTTACTCATTTCTTTTTATGTACATAATTTAACGTATATCTATTTATCTCTAGCTGTAAATGTTAATTTAATCACACGTAAATTTTAAATGAAGTAGTGATAATAATTATTTTATAACACCTTGAAAACATTTGGCTAAGTATCATTCTCAAGAAAAAATTTTTTAGTTTACACAATCACTTAAATGAACAAAACTAATGATATTAGGTAATAAACACTAAAAGATGTAATCTTGACTGTTATTTTATGTACAGAATAAGAAAAATATGAGCAACAATAAAATATAATTTTGAACAAAATAAATGGTGATTTCAGGATATACAATATAAATGCACAAAATCACAGTGTAGCTCCTGGACAAAGACTCAGGAAGATACAAACAGCACTGAACATGTTAAAAAAATTCATTACCCATGTTTAAAGTGTTACATTGATCCACAAAGTAATCTAATATTAACAGAAAACATATGACAGAAATTCAATTGATATTAATTATTTAAGCTAATAACAAGTAAACAGCTGATCAACAAGTTGATTTTAGGCCAGTCTGATCAATTTGGCTTTCTTCTCTGATCTACTACCAAACATTTTATACTATTTATTGATTTTATTTTAAACATTTATTAAGTATGACTATTTTAAATTTCTTCATATCCGTATGTTAAATTCAGTATTATTTGAGTAAATTAAATTTGACTGTCCACCCACAGAATCTTACTGTGTTTAATCTCTACAGCCTTTTTTTGCTTACCATACGTTTGCAAATAGGTTTTCTTGGAGATGTTGGATAGCCTAGAGACGCTTTGTCTGATTGCAAGCACTCCAACTGACAGCAGAGGCTCTGAACATCCCCTCCCATTCTTTCCAACTCTTGTTCCTAACAGAAATGAATGAATGCTTAAGATTTATTCAAACCGATTGCTTTTAACAATCACAAGAATGTAATATTAGATAAAATGTATATTTTAAGACGTATAGAAATAGAAATCAATAATTAACTATGTTATCATACATTTTGTCCAAGGGACAAAGATTTAAATTCTCATCACTGTTACTCACCATAAGGAGTGTTGGGTACCCCTTCCATCGTATGTACTTACACATATCCCATCTCTGGTTTTCAAGTACTCAGATGAGCTGTATAACACACTGGACCATTCCGCTCTATAAGAAACTAGGTAAAGGCAGGAATTATTGGCACCCTCTAGTTATTGGCACCCTCTTTTTTAAATTATTGCTTTGAATAAACAAATCCATCTAAAATCACAAAAACTTGAATGACATATTCATTAGTCTATGTCTTACCACTTGCAGTCTGTTTCAGAGAAGTGGAGCCTTCTATTTTGGCTGTTAAAAGGTTATAAGAAACACGTGTCATTTAAGAAGAAATTTAACTTAATTTCTTAGCAAAATCATAAATAAATTCAACTAATGTACTTCATCTTAGAACTTAGGCTTAAGCAGCCGGTGTCATAACTAGAATCTACAGTTTCTGGTGACAACCGTGTCAAGGTACTATCTACAATATTTAGATAGTATTTACTAAATATACAATTTTTAGAAATATTGTAGATATTACCTTGACGCGGTTGTTACCGGAAACTGTAGATTCTAGTAATGTACTTCAGTTTACTCACCCTCTGTAAATACTTTTGTATTGGGAATGTTATGTATGTATTCATTAGATACTATTGTTCACATAACATTACAAATTTTGTGTCTTTACCTGCAAATTATGAGTCAAAGGAGGGTGCCAACAACTGATTCTGATTTGTATTCATTTTCAGTTATTGGCACCAAACTGGCAGAGCCAATAGCTCGTAAAATTGGCATGCCGATAACTGGATTAAATTTGAAATCTGTTCCTGATTCCACGCAGTAGTACACATCTTGAACGGTTACAACCAGCACTGCACACTTGCAAGTCGCCTGAAAGCACCCCTGACACCAGATGACTCGTTTGAGCTTCCACTTCCGTTATAATTTTGTTTTATAGACGGAAAAATGTTTACGTGTTTCCCATTTGGTCTTGAAAACAGAAAACACTGTTTCTCGGTCACAGAAACATGCTTAAATGTTAGCAAACAGTTGGGAAACATAAAAAAAAAACACTGGAAACAGTTGAGAAACAAAAGGCAATCACAGTTCCAGAAACATGTTTGTAAGTGGGGATTATGCTTTAGAGTTAGAACCAAGCTTACCTGCTTTTGTGAATGAAAATGTTTTATTTTAAATACTTTATTATCATTTAAATACCTTCTAGTACTATTGAAATATTTCAAAAGCAGACCAGCTATATTGATATTTTCGGTGCCATTTAATCATTTTATCAAGAACATCTCCTAACCACATCTCCTCCATACTCCATTCTGAAACCCTTAGGCAGCTTTAGCAGGAGACAAGACTAAAATAGTAATTTCTTATTGAAGTAGGAATTAACCTGATTCTATTTTCAAGCTTCTTGCTTGCGCCTCTTCTTCAGCTTAGTTGAATTTGATCAAGACCTGGACTAAATCAAATTATACTATTTGTATTTTTAATTGCCTACTAATACAAGAACTGGTCTAAGCTTGGAGTGAGAAGGGAAAACTCCTTTGAACTTACAATGCACTCAATGTTTCATTATACAAACCAAAGCTTAAGTTCAGTAAGCAAACCCAAAACCAACAAGCAGTTTTATAGATCAATATTATAGTACACGTTGATCAATATTATAGTATAGACCGCGTGGCGAAGGTCCGGCCTCGAGCCCGCTGAGCGGTGATAGGGAGGAGACGGGTGGAGGGCCCAATATGCCTGCAGTCCTGGAAACATTCACTACTGTTAGACTTTCCCACGCTAGGAGTCTTTCCCATGCTTGCTTCTAAAATAAGTTACTTTAATTGTTACCGATGTATGCACATTCAGTACGTTTCCAGACTGTATGCGATATATTTGCTTGTGGTTTAGCGTGTTAAGAATTTTTACTCAAGTGTACGATAAACAATTATTTAGTTGGTTATGGTTTGTTTTTATCTAACTACTGTAGTGTAAAAAGTCAGTTTGTGTTTTTTTTGGTGTCCCTTAACACTTTTACTGCCATGTCAGTCAAATATGACTGACAGTGACTTTCCCCCATGCTAGCTCAATATTTACTATCTTCCCACACACGCCAGGCCACTCAAGTAGAATGCACAAACTTTCATTTTGTCAGTCATATTTGACTGACAACAATTTTACTGCTCACGCCATGTCAGTCAATTATGACTGACGGTTAGGTTTTTTAATTTTTGATTAAACTTCTGATATTAAACTTTGATATTAACTTCTGACGCCGCGTCAGTCATTTATGACTGACATCAGCTGATAGAATATTCTTTTTTTTTTTGACATTCAGACGAGCAATTCGGTATAAATTACGTCACACTCAGGTTAGTGTAACCTCCGATAGATGGTGCGGCGTGAGCGGTAAATCTCTCATATTCTCGCCTGGCAGTGAGCTACCACACCACTGTCAGTCTTATACGACTGACATGGCGCCAATAGATTAGTTATAGTCAGTCAGAAATGACTGACGTGGCGATTACGGAAACTGTTGAATAATCGACCGGCGATTAAAGTGTTAAGTGTGTTAAGAGTTTGCAGAGTCTGTCAGCCATACTGGTTTTATTCTCATAAAAACAACGTTATTTTGAATCTATATTTATCATTACTTATTTACCAAAAGTTGTGTATGAGGTGTCATTTAAAATGCTATCATATTGCGAATTGGGTTTGCTTTTGATATTATGAATACATAAGCCTAGGTTTGAAAAATAAGTGAAAATAAAAACTTAAAACTAAATAATTTTTATATTTATTCTATTAAACTAATTATGAATTCACAAAGCAGTTCAACGAGTAATTTCACTCTTGATCAAATGCAATTTGTTTGGAAAAGACCGTTTAAAAGTAACTGTTAAATTTGGAGCCTCTGCAGACTCTAAAGGTTGTAAAATTAGTGAACATAGATCCTAAATAGTTTATTCCTTTAGTGGTTCCTGCCTCAACTATGGCTCGCTTTATTCCTAAAGTAGCCCAAGGAAAAACTACTAGAAGTCAGGCTGGGGAAATTATTTGGAGAGTTAGTGAGTTCATGGCGAATGAGGCCAAATTAAGAGATGAACAACGAATCCCAGTAAAAAAATCGTTAGAACAAACTGCAGTTGCATGTGGCGTTTCAAAAACTCTTATAAAGGAAATTCGTCGTGAAAAGTGTTTATTGGACACTTCAGCGGAAGGAGAGTGTTCGTTCACAACATCCAAAAAATACAAGAGAAAAAGAACAGCGACAGAACTAGACGATTTCGATAAATGTGTCGTTAGAAGAACCGTCCATGAGTTTTATAAAACTGACAAGTCACTGCCAACTCTTAAGATGTTGAAAAACAAACTACATGAAAAAATTAACTACCAAGGAGGTTTAACAAGTTTAAGGAAAATATTAGCTTCCTTAGGATTTCGGTGGAAGACAATAGAAAATAACCGAAAGATTTTGATTGAAACTAGTGACATAAGGATGAAAAGAATAAACTATTTAAGGAGTATCAAACAAGCTAGAGCAGAGAATGTCCCTATTGTATATATATAGACGAATCATATATATTATCTTCTCATGTCACTGAAAAGGGATGGAGTGACGAAAGCGTCGAGGGGTATAGAAAAAAAATTAGCAAAGGTGACAGGGCAATAATTCTTCATGCAGGTGGTGAAATGGGATTTATTCCTTGTATAATCTGGAAAGGAGGGACCAGTGAAGGAGACTACCACGACCAGATGAATCACACTAACTTCATGACTTGGACGAGGACTCAGCTCATTCCTAATCTACCATCGAAGTCATTGATAGTGATTGACAATGCCACCTATCATAACGTACAAATCGACAAGGCACCGAATTCAAATTCAAAAAAATCAGAAATGATAGAGTGGTTAAAAGACAAAGAAGTGCAGTTCAATCCAGCATCACTCAAGCCTGAATTGTACGATTTAATTAAACGTTATAAGGAGAATTTTAAAAGGTTCGCCTTTGATGAAGAACTGAAAACCCACAGACACAGTGTTCTTCGCCTCCCCCGTACCATCCGGAACTAAACCCAATAGAAAATATTTGGGGAATAATTAAAAACTATGTGGCCCAAAAAAATGTTGTAAATAGAATTCAAAACACTATAGCCATTTGTAAAGAAAAAAATAGCTCTATTACCAAAGAAGACTGGGGAAAAGTTTGTAAGAAAATCATTAAAATAGAAAACGAATATTATGAAAAAGAACATTTAATAGACGACACAACGGAGAGGTTTATAATTAGACTGGGCGAATCAAATCATCTACACTCATCACACTCATTCGAAATCCATATTCGCCCATATCTTGACGATCGGCGTCTTATGAATAAATAAAAAAAAATAAATAAATGACAGCGACGCATCCGGTGACAGTGACCTTGAGGGTGAGAGCGGTGGAGGAGCAGAAACGGACGATGAGGGTGGACGTGACTCACCATTGGGAACTCCATTATAGCCTAACCAGGTTAGTTAAAAGATATTTATTTCAAGTAGTCTATAGTCTAAAGCTTACAAGATTCACAATAAAATTTAAAAAATATGGAATCAATTCAAATTAGCTTGTGTCCGATAAATCATTATTAGAAATTATTTAAGTAATTATAGTTGACGTTGATAATAAATAAGCATCACTTAATAATTCAGCGAATTTAATAATAGTTGTCATATACATTTTGCTATTAAAATTTGTTTTAAATAAAAATGCCAAACACAAAAATATTACTTCTTTTAAACCAATTTAAATATACATTATATGTATTTAAACGGTACGGGAAATCACAGAAATATTTTTCTTAGTTATATAGTAGAAGTTACTTTTTTCTTAGTTAATTAATTTCAATTAGAGTTATTAACTGATTTATAATCGTTATGACATATTTAATTGTTGTTATTGATATACGTTTTAATTTGTTAACTTTCAAACTCTTAACCTAATTGATGTTTATATTTTAAATACCGGTCTAATTATAAGAAATAGCAAATTACAAATACTCCCTAAACATGAAAGAATCACCCTTGATGATCTGTCAGTGAACGCCTCGCTCAGAGTCGATGTTTTTATATGACTAGTAGGCCAGCCAGGAGGCCAGACCTTCAGCGTGCGTACTATACACGTTGATCAATGTTATAGTACACGTTGATCAATGTTATAGTACACGTTGATCAATGTTATAGTAAACAGTGATCAATATTATAGTACACGTTGATCAATATTATAGTACACGTTGATCAATGTTATAGTACATGTTGATTAATGTTATAGTACACATTGATCAATGATATAGTACATGTTGTTCAATGTTATAGTATATGTTGATCAATGTTATATAGTACACGTTGATCAATGTTATAGTACATGTTGATCAATGCTATAGTACACGTTGATCAATGTTATAGTACACGTTGATCAATGTTATAGTACAAGTTGATCAATGTTATAGTACACGTTGATCAATTTTATAGTACACGTTGATCAATGTTATAGTACACGTTGATCAATGTTATAGTACATGTTGATCAATGTTATAGTACAAGTTGATCAATATTATAGTACACGTTGATCAATGTTATAGTACACGTTGATCAATGTCATAGTACACGTTGATCAATGTTATAGTACACGTACATAACATTTATAACAAGAGTTATGAGTATTTATGATTCTGATTTTAATTTACTGTTTTCATTTACATCGACATACCAGGCTTTGAGTGTTGTCTGCACATAAGTCATCAGGGGATTGTCCTCTAAATTTCATATAAAGCTCCCGTTTGCATATCTTGCCTTCACCTTCACCACTCGGCTGTCTGGAGCACATCAGTTTTCTTTGAAGTTCACAATTTTCATTCTGTATTCTATAGTTTTCGCATTCATATGCCAACATCTGTTGTTTCATATTCTCTAACAGTTCTTGTTTGGCAAAAAGTTCTTGTTGCATTTTTAACCTGAAATTAAAAACAATGTTATTTCTTAAAAAATGAGAATTAAAGGAGTTTCAGAGACTGTTATTTGCTAAAATTATGAAGCATCAATTAAAAAATTAATACTTCAAAATTGTTGCAATACAACTGAACTGTAGTCATTGAGCAAATTATATTTAGTAACAGGCTTTAGGTAGATAAGTTTAAACAAACACTTTGGTTGAATCTCAATATAATTTATAGTTATACATGATATAAAAAATTAAAACTGAATAAGACAGCTTTGAAAACCTAAAAAGCTAAGTGGCAATGTTTAAATATTACACAATTTATTAAATTGTTTGCTTCAATCATCAGAAGAAATTTGTACAATCCTACAACAATATATTATTTATTATATTATTCCTTGTTCCTGCTCGTGTGTTGTTATAGCTCTGCCAAATTTAAGATGCATTTATATCAAATAACAAATAATTCAATTTAAGAGCACGTTTAAATTGACCCAACCATGCAACGTATACCTCTCCCATCCTATCTCATTCACTCTTCCTCACTGTTCCATTATTTGTTAGTACAATCATTCTCCCATCTACCTCCTCTCCTTGTGGGATTGCATGGTGGCAAATTTATTTTGTTAATTTGCCAACTCACCCAAACCTTGTTTATTGATATATTATGAAGTTAATTAAAAAATGTACTACTTCTCTAACATTTAACAATTTATGTTTTGATGTGCAGTTAAAATAAATATTTTCATATTTCCAATATTTTTCTTAGGAAGAACATTGTTATCTGCAAGACTTATTCACTGTTCCAAAATGGAATTTCAATGATAAAGTTATGTATTAATACTTTTCAATGAGAATAAAGTTTATATTACTATTTTAAGCCAAACAGTGCAGTGCTATTACTGTTTTAATGACACAAACTTAGGCAGGATGGATTAATTAAAATATAAACTAGTCATTCAATAACTAAAGAGATAACGTGACTTGAAGAAAAAACCTTTGACTTTTATAGATCAAGACTTTTTTCTATTATCAAAACAATTTCCATAAAACTGTATGCTTTGTATTGTTTGACATTTATAACCATTGTATTGCTTAAACCTTTATATAATCTTTATATATAAAGGTAACACTTAGCAATCTTTTTAATATTTAGTAATCAAGAATTATCTTTATATATATAAAACTGTATGCACCTTTTCCATAGGGTCTTGGTGTCGGAGTCAATTTCCCATAAATTTCTGTACATCCTCTATATCCTGAAATATTTTCCTACATAATACCTCCTTCAATAGAGCAAATATATGGAAATCTGAGTGTGCTAAATCGTGGCTAAAAGGGGGATGAGGCAGTACCTCCCAGTCTTTTTATCAATATTTCCAAGGTTAACTGAGCACAACGAGGACGTGATATGTCTTGCTGGAGGATCACACTTTTCCAGTGAGATCCACAACATTTTTCTTTGGCGGACCTTGTTCAAAAGGTGAACATGTCTTAAATCATTTCCACTGTAGCATTCAGAAAGGAATAATTGATTGATTCATTTCAAGTGAGGAAGATGAAACTTTAACAGGCCTACCAGAACGGTGTTCATCAGTCACTTACTTTTCAACCACTTTTGAACTATTCTGCCCAGTTGTAACAATTTTCCAGATTAACCGTACAGCCGTTCAGTACTCACTACACAATGTCCTGCTAATGGCTGAAGTCGGAATTGATTATTATTTCTTTGCAATGTAGTGCACACAACATCCTTGAGAGATTTGGTGAATGACTAGGCTTGTTTATTATATTAACAGAATGATTTTAATTTAATTTCACAGATGTTGTCTGTTTGATTTTTACGTTTGGTGGTGTTATGAAAACAGCGTCTGGTAGTGGATTTCAGGCAACTGTCATGGAAGACGAAACAGTCGATTTATTTGGTGAAAACAATGATTTCAATAATTTATTTTCTAATAACAGTGACCATAATGATCCCATGTATAATTAGAACGAGTAAAGTGATTTTGAAAGCACTAGTGAGAGTAGTGATCCACAACCTCCTCCGGCCAAACAAAGATGTCAACAAGCTAAAGGTCAGTCTAAGTTACAAACAAAAATGGTTGATAGGTAATTTTTACCTGGACTAATGGCCCTTTCCATCCATTTGTTTATAATTATAACTTATCAAATAGGCATAAATTATCAAATACATACAATTGCTTTTCTGATTTTTGTTGCAATAGCTGTAGCATATTTGATAAAAACTAAGAACAGGCGATATTAACCTTGCAGTTGGGAGGTTTATAATTTAATTCTGATATTATAAACAGAACAATGTTGATCAATCAGCTGATAGGAACTCATCCAAGTAATGCCAACTTAAAATCAAACTTGTACTACTCGTATTAACCCTCTTTTCCCCAGACTCTTTTGGATCTTAAATCATTGAATAACCCTCGTTCATATTATTACTTAAATGGCTGTATTGGTAATATTGAAAATCAAACCTCATTTGGTTTATTTCATAGTTCTCTTCAGCTAGCTTCTTTTGAGCTTCATGAGCTTCTTTTAATTTTTCATTTACAAGTCCATCACTCTGAAAAATTAACCATTTTATGAATTTTTTTATTCACTACATGAAGCTTGTTGTATTGTTTTCTACTTTATAATCAAGCTAAGTTCAATCTACAATCCTTCTGATCTATCCTACAATATAAATACAATGGCTCGTCACATAATTTGTCCAATGTAATACTTGCAGCTTTAACCCAATGACGACTCATCACGAGACAACTCGCGACGGACTGCGAAAACCCAAAAGTTTAACCGTGATGACAATATTCCATTTCAGCATAACATTATTTGACACAAAATAATATTATTTGTTCAGTAATATGATGTATTTATATTTTTTAAAGTCTTTAAACATTATTATTTATTGACCGGAACTTATTAATTTTAATTTATATTATATATTGAATATGTCAACAAAAACACTATTTTGACATTTCGATTTCAGTATCCTTGCGTAACCTTGACCGTACTACATCGGCATTGTTGTTTGTTTATACAGTATTACTAATACTTTGTCGATTGATATGACGTTTTAGTTTAAAAAACTATTGTTGTGTATTATTGACAGCTGTAACTTCATAAATTACAAACATAATAAGGTTTGTATGTGTATGGATGGGTGGGTGGGTCAATACCACTGTATGTGTATGGGTGGGTGGGTGTGCATTGTGACTGAATTGGGACATAGAAATATACTGTAAGGTTTAAATTGTTCTGTAACAACATGGCAGTAATTTATATTTAGACTAAGGTGTTACATTAAATTGCTTGTTTCTATATAAATACGTTCATTTTTGGAATTTTATTTGTAAAATTACTTTTTCATATAAATTAATGAAGATATAGGCCTAACAAATATTTAATACACTCTTTTTTTCCAAAAAAAAAACCCAGTTTTTGTCATTTGTACATTTTACAAAATAATTTCTACAAAACACAAGTAAAATACCGAAATGAATAATGTTTTTCATGTAGAAAATTAAATTCTATACAAGAATATATAATCAAAACAAGGTATATAACCAAATTAAAAATATATATATCTTACTTTAAAAAATTTTAAAAGATCAAACACATTTTTGTATTTATATGCATACAAAATTTAAATTTTATGTTTAAACTTTGAAAATAAGTATAAATTGTAGACAATTTGTTGGAGATCATGAAAATATAACGGTTTAATATATTTAAACAATAAACAGCATATCTATTAAATGTATGGTTATACATTGCACTTTTACAATTTTTAATGGGATTCCTTAGGGTCAGCTGACTGCATGATAACTGGGTTCCCAATGGGTTAATTTATAAAAATATATTTTTGAGAATGTAGGTGACCTAAAGGTGTAGGTGAATCTATTTTGAAGAACTTGAACTACAGTAGAACTTCATTAAGGCTGCCTTTAACCTGGATCGGTATCAGAAAAAGATTTTTATTTATTTTTTTTATTTTTCATTTTTAGAAATATTGCAGTAGTTGAACCCCGATTATCAGAACTAATCGAGGCTAGGCCCATTTCCGATAACGGAAATTTCCAATAATCCAAGGTTACGTTAGTTTGACAATCTAGGCGGGTAATAAATGTATATTGAATCATATTACTATTGTCTATGAATTCATTTTGTTAGTGGGGAAAGATCCCCTACATTCATCATAAGTTATGACATTTCCGACAATAGTGTGATACTAGTAAGTAATATTAAATATACAGATACCTGCACGTCCTACATTATATAGAATGTTTACAGAACATCGGCAAGTATCGTCTGGTCTGACTTGTGCCAAGACCAGTCTGCTTTGTGCTTAAGGACCGATATGTTACGCACAGTTGTACATGTTGTTTGTCTGCGAAGTGCCGAGAAGCTCTACATGAATGTGTTGTATACGTTAGAATGAATAAATGGGCATGAAAATTTTATAAAAATAAAGAATATTTATTTACCAGAATGTAGCTTATCAGTGCTTTGACAAGGATAGCATTATCACTAAACAGTATGTATCAGGCCAGAGCAGCATACTACAATATTTACTAAATTATCCAAATTATATATTTACTATTAACAAACGATACCAGAGCTGAACTAAGAATACATATTGAAATCCCCAGTAAGAGGACATGGATGAATAGTATAAAAACTCCAAAGTGCAGAAATTACCAAAGGTAGTTAGAGAGAAACTTACACCACGTTGCACAGCGAAACAGCATGCTTGGTGACACTCCTCCACGGAATAGGGTTATATACCCCGTATCCCCCTGACCCAAGCGCACTGTGAATAGACTTATTCCTGGGATGCAGGTAGCCAGATGTTGGTTCTTTTTACCGTGTTTGAGGAAGTACTATCCGGACGTGGCAGATGTGTATCTGATTGTACAGATAACTCAAGCAGGCAATGAATCGAATAGGAAGACTTTTATGAAATAAAAATTAAAGCCTATTATACCTAGAGATCAATACAATAGAAAATAGATACGCCTATTTATCTAGGCTTGGAGGATTAGCCTCCTCTTGGCTTATCAAAAGGGTTCATGCTTATAATGGTGGGGTCCCACGGAGGGATGCTAAACAGGTGGTGGATCCCACCTGGAATAAATCCGCTCCCCAATGACAAGGGGAGTTCCCACCTGGCCTATATCACCCCTTGTAGGGTTCTGCCCCCTTCCAAATAAAAACTATGCTGTAAAACCCAAAATTGGGTAATATCATTGATTTTACTATATAAAGAGATACTCCATCCATATAGTAATAATCTATAGGAGAGCTGTGATGAGGCCCCAAACCTGGTTTTGAGGCCCAACACTGTGCATAGCCCAATTTCCTCTCTGCCTCCCCCTCCCCCTCTCCCCCACCCCCTCTCCCCTCCTCCCCCCCTCCATCCCTCCCCCCTCCCTCCCTCAAAACTCAGTGTGACAAATTGAATAAAGTAATATTTATAACTGAATAAATTAAAACATCTTGTTAACTTGTACGATTAACACACTATGTTTATTTGTAAATACACATAAATAGACTACAATATTGGCAATGATGGTGATAATTACTACTGATTTAGGTAGACAATTTCATATTCTGTGGTTGTATTTGTCAGAAACGTGTGATTTTTTGGAATATTATCTTCCACTCAAGCATGATTAATACGCTCACTGCGGGACCAATATCGATGAAACCAGCCCCACTTGCTGAAAAACTATACTATGTCACACCTTATATAAGTAAGGCGGTTCGGCAGGCTTTGGAAATAAATTAAATGCGCTACGCACACTGACTGTACGTCTGACCGCGAGGTACTCATACACAAACAGCGACCCCTCCCCCTCCTCTGGGATGGGTAGGGTATAATTGCAGGAAGTCATTGAAGCGTGATCCTACAGGGGGGCGAGTGCTGTGTCTCGCTGTACATGTGCGTAGTGATTGTATTGTAATATAACATGCGGATAAAAGTACATACAAAAGTTGAGTAAATAAAGTTAATCAATTTTGTAAATTGTGTGATATTAAAAAGCATAAAATGCCAAACACGACACTGTATTTCTCGTCGTAATAAAATAAAAACAAACATATAACATTAATTATTTAAAATCTAATTTGCTAATTGGCAGTAAAAAAAAAAACATAATTTAAAATAACTGATAAGCAAGTCCTGTGAGGGTCTGTTTTTCAAATTTGGGAATAATCAGGAAAATAGTTTCTTAATTTTGTATGTACCAAGAAAGCCCAAATTTGCATCTTTGAGGTGATGGATTTATAACTATAAACATAATTTTATTGAAAAAACTACTTGGGAGGCGTTTAATAGCTGATATAAAGACATTGCAATCGAAAAAATGAAACTTTTTTCATACCAAACAGCCTTAACACAAAATTAAAATAACTTTAAAGGTATATCGGATATTGGAACCACGCTGAACGTAACATTAGAGGCACCCAAACAACACAAGAAGATAAGTATCCGTCCTAGATCGATCTTCAGCTCACACTGACCATATTTTGCTGGATAGTGTGGTTGGCACAGTACTGGGCCACCCGCAGTGAACGTATTAAATGAAGCTGGAAAATTTAAACGTTACACACTATATTCTGTAACCAGTACGTTTTAACAAAACTGCTTTTTATTTGATATTTCACTTTTCATAACCAATAAAATATTGGGAGTACCATAGTTAACTTTTAGAAGACCCTTGTGGCCAATTTAGGTAGCAGTAGAAACCAACTTTGAACGTAAAAGTTGTAGATAATTCTGTTTTATCAAACTATGGTTTTATATAATAAATTTGATCAGCCTAAAAAATAAAACGAATAAAGGCTTTATTCCGTATGTCTTAGGTACTAAATTTTTACTTTTAAGCCTTATTGTAAAGAAACTACAATTCGAAAAAGATTTGGTTGATTCATTAATTAATTATTTTGGTTGATTGTGAAAACACTGGTATACTTACCTGACCTAAAAATTAAAAAATGTCCTCACTGGTCAAAAATGTCATATCATAGGTTTTTAATGAATTTAAATAAAGTTTTCATTAAAACACTTAAATAAAGTATCCGTCGACACCACGATCTAATAACATGCTACCATTATAATCATAGTTTCTTCCTGTAAAAACAATATACCATGTGTACTTACAAATAGTTTTCTTGCTTAAAAAACTGTTGGGCCCATGACATTCATATGGGAAAAATTCTATTTTCAACCCCTAAAAGAACCCTTAATTATTGAAAATGTAAAAAGTTTGAAATTTTCTGGAGTCAAATGGTTAGATCTACCTTCAATACAAATTTCAAAATATAAATGTACAAATATTGTTATTTAAACAAACCCCTAAATAAAAGATTACAATGCCTTTGCATGCACAACAAATCAAAAAGAACAATATCAAGGAGTATCGATGTGGCGGCAGCAGACAATTTGGGCAGCCAGGCCAGAGTGGAGAACAAGATGTACTTCCGGACAAGCGACTCGCGAGAAAGAGAAAGAAAATGGGGGAATGAGAGGGGGTGATTAGTTTCCTTTACTGCTCACAGGTTGCACTCTAAACAGTCGAAACTTGAGGCAATTTCCCCTACTTAAATTCAATTGACAACAGATAGCACCACAGTCGCTCACATATTCAGTGCCTCAAAATTTAGCATTGGTTGGAACCATCTTCTATGTATAGTAAAATCAATGGTAATATTAAACTAATACACCCCAGGGTAAGTACACTCAATTAGCTAATTATTGAGATGTTAACTGACGACGGTCTTAAGATTAGATTACCTAATCTAAAACAAATCTTATGAATATCTCACCCCCTTGACATGCTTTCTAATAATTACCTTACTAAAAATGTTGCAACCTTGCTAAAATATGTCCAAAACATAACAGAGAAAACAAAATTGACCAGTATCATTAAATCTGCATTAGTGGTGGGCCAAAGGGGAAACAGATTTTCTGACTCGCTATAAATACACACAACCATCAGTGGAGATGACCCACCCGCCCACCCATACACATACAGTGGTATTGACCCACCCGCCCACCCATACATGTACGGTGGTATTGACCCACCCGCCCACCCATACACATACACATACAGTGGGTTTGGGGTTGAAACGATCCAAAATATTCATGTTCTTGTGTGAGACGTGTTAAAGAACCATTAGAAATAATTTAATTTTGTAGATACGTTAAAGAATCTTCAATAATGATGTCCTTATATAGGAGAAATTAAGGTACCTTCAATAATCATGTCCTTAAAATTCATATAACTATGCAATTTGATGCAAATATCAATAGTCATAATTTCTCAACTCTCTCCGAACATTCAAAATTGTAAGTGCTAGTATTGGCATAAACTCAGCCATAATAAACTTACTTGACACACTCGGAAGCGGTGAGTCTGCTGGGGAGCAGCCTCGCTTTTTCACGAGTGGATACTCCATTTTTTGAGTGACCACTCGGTTGTATTCAACTAAAAACGGAGTTGCCACTCGCAAGTCATAAGTAGACTCATCTTGGTATTTATAGTGACTCTAAAGCAGGCACGTATATTGGTATTGACCCACCCGCCCACCCATAGACGAACAGTGGTATTGACGCACCCGCCCACCCACAGACGTACAGTGGTATTTAAATACACGTACAGTGGTATTGACCCACCCGCCTACCCATACACGTACAGTGGTATTGACCCACCCGCCCACCCATACACGTACAGTGGTATTGACGCATCCGCCCACCCACAGACGTACAGTGGTATTTAAATACACGTACAGTGGTATTGACCCACCCACCCGCCCATACACGTATATTGGTATTGACCCACCCGCCCACCCATACACGTATATTTAGCCCTGCTTTCAGTAAATTTTGTTAGTTATAAAAAGACTTTTAAGAAGTGAACTAGCTGAACTAGGTGCTCTTCCTTTGTTGCACCTGAACTAGTTACCCTTTTTTTTACTTTCTACGCCAGTGGCATTTTGAACGTGTTATTCAAATGTTGAGGGACAATGGCACAAACCCCTATGGTACAATGGTACAATGGCACATCAATACCACAGTACGTGTATGGGTGGGCTGGTGGGTCAATACCACTTTACGTGTATGGGTGGGCAGGTGGGTCAATATAAATGTATGTGTATGGGTGGGCAGGAGGATCAATACCACAGTACGTGTATGGGTGGGCTGGTGGGTCAATACCACTGTACGTGTATGGGTGGGCAGGTCGGTCAATATCACTGTACAGTATGTGTATGGGTGGGCGGGTGAGTCAATACCACAGTACGTGTTTGGGTGGGCGGGTGGATCAATGCCACTGTACGTGTATGGGTGGGTGGGTCGGTGTATGACCCGTACAAAGTAGACAGTGATAGTCATATTCTTTTATAAATAACATGTGAAAAAAATGTGATTAACTTGAGTGAAACCGTCGCAATGTATTATGATTTAACTTAGAGGACATTGTAAGAAATTCAACTTCATAAATAATTCAAACGTTGCTACAATTTATTTCCCCCAGAGAATCCACTTCCGGATTTATGATACTTCCCCTTTTTCCACCTCCAGAAATGAATATATTTAAAACAATATGGTAACTATTAATATAGATTTAGTTGGTGGTCCAACTTACAAGACCCCAGGGTAAGTACTTACAAGACCACTGTACGTGTAAGGGTGGGTGGGTGGGACAATACCACTGTACGTGTAAGGGTGGGTGGGTGGGACAGTATCACTGTACGTGTATAGGTGGGCGGGTGAGAGTATACCACTATACGTGTATGGGAGGGCCTGTGGGTCAATACCACCATAAGTGTCTAGGTGGGTGGGTGAGCTTGGTGGGTTCATACACAGTGGCCTGTAATTAAGGGCATATATTTTCTGAGATAAATATATTTTGTTTATTTTCTGGCCAGATACTAATGTTGATCGTTCTGCATGAAAGATATGAAAGCTCGTCTTCTCCTTTTTGTTTCTGGATCCTGGACGAAGAAACCTTGGTTCTGGTTCTTTTGTCAAGATCTGGCAGAACCGATAACTTACTTGATGAATCGGAAAATCCCTAGTCTTCTTAATTGTTCAAATTTAAGATATTCTTCCCTTAATTACTAACTACCATTAGATTTTAGAAAAGACTATGTTTATGAGCTCCACTGCCCCAAAAACCAAAATTCATGGTTATACTGCCGAGGCCGAAGACCGACTTCCTCACAAGTGACATGCCAAAATCCACAAATGGGACTGTAGCAGAGCGTGTTAGCGAGGCCGTAGGCTGAGCTCTCCCATGAGGCCGCAGGCCAAGTTCCACAAAGGGGCTAGAGGTAAACGCGGAAGTCCTCCGAAACGAAATTTCATTAATAACCTACAAGGTAGAGCAACAACAAACGATCCTCAGGATCCTCTTGGGAGATATGGATGCTACCTCTTCAGTTTGCAAAATTCAACTGAGCAAAGCTCGGTCTCCCAGTACTTCAGAAATAACTAATGAATGAGAAAGTAAGCATTTCCAACCTCGGTTAAAATTATGCTGATGTGTAGAATACCTATTTAATGACTTGTATAACTTTCACATATCATGACACAAAATAATTTGTTTCAACTTTACACATCTTTGAAAGTATTGTTTTCAAAGATGTGTAATCATCTTCCTTCCAATTTCAGTATTTTAATTTCTTATGTCCAACTCACTGATATAACACCCTAATACAGTATTCATTTACAACTTTCAAATATTGTCTAATCATTAAAAATATTTCCTTACTGTTTTTATAGGAGACTCTATAGAAGTTACTGTAATTTGTGAAGAAGATACTTCAGGCATTCCCATCAAACGCTCCACATTCCGAGTCATTTCTTCGTATTCGGCTATCTTGTCAAGGAACTGAGCATGGTATTTCTTCAAATTAGCCACGTCTTCATCAGTGGGATTGTCTTTCTATAACAGTTATACAGTATGCTTCACTATAAATTTAAATTTATTTTTCTAATCCTCATATTTATAACTAAAACCACAAATTTCTTACAGGCAAACGTTAAGACTTATGATCTAAAAGTGCATGCTAAACAAGCAAATTAAAAGTAATTTAATAAATAATGTAAAATCAACTAAAATCATTATTCATTAACATTGCAAACATCAGTATGACTTAAAATTTATAAGCAGTCTATTATTAAATAATATAGTAATAAACATAAAACAGCATGAATTAAAAAAAAATTAAATTTAACCCTTAAAGCACTGATTAATTGTTCGTAACTTTTTAATTAACGTTCGATTTTTTTTATATTTATATAATTTTTTTCTCTAAATTTATATTTTTGTTCTATTTTAACTTTGCAATAAAGGTTGAAAAATAAATATAACTATGAGATGCATTGTTTACATTTTTATTCATCAAAATCAAAATAAAAATGTCTGGGTTAGTCATTGTGAAAATTTTTACAATCCTACAGATTACAACTAGAATATTTAATAATAAAATTAAACTATTTATAACAAAAATAAATGAAACTGGAACAAATAGAAAGTAAGGGCAAATTATAAAAGCTGTTTACTCAAATAAGGTTAGTAATTACGTTTTGAATACAAACAAGCAACTGAGCTCTGAGAGGCATGTCATGTCTTCACATTCCACATATATACACATAGAGCGCTAGTGGTAACTTCGAAAATGGCAGTGATTAGTAAACACGTTATATTTACTACAGTTGTACAGTACTACTACAGTTGTTGCCTATTAACCAGTTCAAATGATTCAAAACCGAATAACAACCTAAAAATAGTGTTGACCTTGAACCATAGAGCTCGAAGCTGCGTATTAAATTTAATATAAGTTTACAAATATCGACTAGCATGAATATACGGATACCGCGTTTTAAGGGTTAAGTTAAATGGTTAAAAATCAATCAATCATTGTAATTTCGATAGTAAAACTGACAACCATAAAAATGAAACGTGAACACAACTATAAAAAGCATAACAACTCAAATTAAAAATCTCTCAGAAGGACATTTTTTATGGTATAAAATGAAGTAGAAAAAATTAAAAATGTTAACTGATTATTTGTAGATACCCTTATGAAAATTTAACCCAACAAAATCTTGTACTTCCTTAAATTAGTAGGCCTCTAAATGCTTAATTTATTTTTACTGTTTTGATTTATTAATGGGTTAGGTTAGGTTAACCCTTTTGCCGCTGGCCGCTTAGCGCCGTTGACTAGCCTAAACCGCTGGGGCCTAAATCACTGTTTTTGTAGTGTTCTACATAAGTCGTTCTAAAACCCGTTGTTTTGAGGCTAGAATAATAATTTTTTTTTTTGTTTTTTCGTCTTTAGACAGACTATAATATAAACGTATTTTTTCATATTTTGAAAATTATTTTATTTAAAAAGTATATAAAATTTGCAAACAGAAAGTAATTTTTTTAAAAAAATTTGATTTGAATAAAAAATCAATGTAAAGAAAAAATATTTTACACATAAAACTTATTTTTATTTCAAAGTACATGTATAAATGAACACGTGTATAAAATTTCAAAACATTTGAACCGTATTGAACAAATGGAGATTTTTTTCTGAAAACATACACAAATCTATTTATCACATAATCTTACCTTACGCTAGAGTGGGCAGTGCAAGTGACCACCGGGAATAAAAGTATTGCCAACATTAAAACATTTTTTATCCCTTAATACATTTATTTAGGATCACAGACAACCAAACTGGGCTTTTTTATGTTTTTAAATAACAAAATTATAGGCATATTACGAAACGTCCTTTTATAAGGACGTCGGCGATTTTCAGACAGAATACCAACGTCCTTTATAAAGGACGTCAGCGGTAAAAGGGTTAAAGATTTATTATATTTTATGGTACGAAATTACAAAATTTGGTGCTAATACACCTGTACAGTGGAGTACTGGTAATCTGAAATAATTGGGACCAAACCCATTTCGGATTACCAAATTGTTCCGATTAAACGGATTTTCCTAAAACACTCTTTCCTAAAAATAAAATAAACGATAAGCCTAACATTAAGTACAGTACTTCAGTTTTTAGTGCAATAAGAGCCTATGATGATAAGAAGGAAATAATAAATCCTTTAATCGAAGGGTACATTAATCTAAGACGTACGATATAACTCCGTTTTTCAAGTCAAAAAGTTAGAGTCACTAGCGGAAATTGATCCCGGGCCCAGCGCTATTTGACACTGGTGAATTTGCCACTAGTCACGTTATCAGCTGACGGAAGTCGTGTGCATATTTCTGGCGTTCTCACGCTACCTCAGACAGCACTGTACCCAATTCCTACTGTCAGTCTCTTATCAAAATTTCCAAATCGTATGTTTACATATCTTAGTTTTGTTATAACACACACAGACGATGCAGCTGCCTTGATCTCGCAATAGGATACGTACAGAAACAACCCAACGTGACCCCAGTAGAAACTACGTTTTTGAGACGCTGGCGTAATTTAGTTTCGAGGAAGGGGAATTCTTTCAAAACAAAGTAACATTTGAAAAGTTTATTAACAGTTAAGTACATGAAATAATATCGTCTTGTCATTTTTAGATTTATAAAGTAGTTGTTTTTACAGTAACTGCATTTTTATTTTTCCAAATCTTTTACCAATCTCTGTTTCGGATTAAGCGGACTTTCGGATTACCGAAGTTCGGATTAGCGGGACTCTACTGTTTTAGAAATAAGAAATTATGATGCTTTCAGTTGGATAACTATGCAATGAAGAACAAACAATACCTTAACAGAATTGTTTTTCATTTATTAAAGTCATTACTCGGACACTGCAGTAACATTGAAATAAAGAGTTTTAAACAGAATTACAATATATGTAAAGGTTGGTTCTGTGGTATTCATTATTATTATTCATTACTCATTCATAAGACGGTGATCATCAAGATATGAGCGAATATGAGGGGCAAATGAGTGTAATGAGTGTAGATGAACGAGTATAGACATTGTTACTAAGGTCGACTGTTCCTCAGAAAGAGCTATTTACTAATAGCCCAATTTATAGTTTACTAATGGCCAGGACAAGTAAGGGACCTACAGCTTTACGTGGAATCCAGACCACGTAAAGGTAGGGTGAATTAGTATTGGCCTTGAGTATCATAGACATTACCAGGCCCTGAACAACTTCAAAAAGAAATAGACCATGCCAATATTAAAATTGGTATTAAGCTTCTATTTTCTATTACAATTCAAACATAAACAAATTGCAGCAACTAACTAGTACCATACAAATTAACCATGTATTCAAAAGCAATTTTCATGAACTCTACTGAACCAAAGAAGCTGTTTTTACTTAGAGAAATAATTTACTGTTTAGTTGATTCTTAAAACCTCTTAATTATCCCACCACTAGTCAGCTGATAGCTCCACACTTCAATATGATCATTTGTATATAGAAAAAACTCTGGCCTACTGGCTCTGTTGTAATAGAAAAAAAAAAATAGAAAGATTTACATAGGCACCAATACTATTTCTTATGAATTCAATAGTTCTACAGCTAGACCAGATGATTAT
Source organism: Stictocephala bisonia (assembly GCA_035578905.1). Lineage (NCBI taxonomy): Eukaryota > Metazoa > Arthropoda > Insecta > Hemiptera > Membracidae > Stictocephala > Stictocephala bisonia. The sequence goes on from JAQJVL010000167.1 coordinate 1,757,563, forward strand.
TTATAAACTATTACTTGATTACGATTATTAATCAATATAAAATTAAAATCACTATTAATGTCTGCATTGGATTCTTATGGTATATTTGAATTTCATAATTTTATGACACAGATATTTGCAAATGTATTTCAGTGAAAACTTATTAGTAAGTGAGTGAGTAGTCCTCAATAAATCATTATAATAGTGGTAAATTACCATAAAATATATAAAATAGTGAATATATGTTTATCCTTGCCAATATGAGAAACACAATTCTCACCTTCTTGAAAGCCATAACTTTGGCCTGTAGATCTCTAATCAGTGCAGCAACAGCCGCTCTCTTCTCCTTTAACTCCTCTAATGTTGTTTTGGCATAAGATTCAGACACAAGCAGGCTTCCCTTACTGTCAAAGAGCGGCTTCACATCCATTTTCTATGACAATAATAAAATAAATATTTAGTTTCAGTTTTATATAAAAAATTTCATAAGTTAATATCAGTTCACTATCAAAAAAATATTTAGCTATGTGTAAAATAGTAATTGAAGGACTCACATACATCACAATCCTTAAACATCAGATTTATTGCCACTCAAGAAACTTGTTTGTAGAAATAAAGGGTATTCTACAAATAAAATACATTATTTAATGTTTTCGACCATTAAAAAGTTATTTATTTTCAAATGTCCCAGATTATTTTGTCAGTCAAGTGGATATTGGGTTTCACTTGATGTTTTTTAATGGCGTCATTGTCAAGTAACACAGTAACAGAATATCGTGGGGTGCAAGGGTGTGGATGCCTCCCATGGCATCCTAGTCGCACATCCTGGCCAATGTGGTGTCACATACCAGTGGCGTCTAGATAGGGCAGGTAAAATCCACACTGGACTTTCTAAGTTTCATTTTTACTCTCCAATAACTTGCAATAATTCTGGTTTTACCATATCACTTAGATTTTCTTGCTGGTGCGGCTTTGTGTATTTCCTCCCATACATCTGGTGCCATCCTGTTCAGACAGAGGGTAAAGCTTAAAAATTGGGGTTTCCCCTCATACTTCCCCAGGCTGCCAAATCTCCTTATCCGTAGTAGTGCTTGTGGCGACTGGCTAGCGCCATGCTGTAGTCGGGGGGAGGGGATCTCTGCCGAGGCCACTGCAGTGGGGATCTCTAACCCAAGCTCAAAGACCTGACGCCTTAGACCGCTCGCCCAACCGTTTGTTGGGCAGGTGGAGAGACACGAATCACAGCTGAGCTGATGGGGTATCTTTGTGCCTTACTTACAAGCTGTTTTTACTTAGGGGGGGGGGGGGGTTAGAAAAAAATGGAAGGTAGAGAAAAAGGACGTTTCCAAAAAGTTGTGAGAAACAACCGGGAAACACAACTGCAGAGGAGAACCTGGGAGATTTTCCATCACTGTCTCCCACAGCCTCTCCTTTCGGAAGAAGTGACCCTACACCTAGGTCTCCACTGGCAAATTCTGTTACAGGAATAGCAAGTCAGGAGACTTTGGAGACACCAAAGGCGCAGTTAAATGTCCTACGGGAGGCTTCTCCAGAACAGAAGATTATAGAGCTGGCTAGAAGGACGGTAGACGCAGAGCTGAAGAGGATGAGGGAGGTAATCCTTGACATGTGAGCGGCCTCACTAAGACAAAGAAACATGACCATGGTGGTAAAGAATGGCATAATATACCTCGAGAACTGCCTCGAAGTTATCGACTACATCTGGAAGTTCTGGAAGGTGTCAATGTCATGTCTTAGAGTAGCTTCGGCCCAAACTCAGTCACCTTCACCATCCATGAAAGAGCCAGATGATAGCACCGATTCTGCTAAACCTGGGAAGCATACAGCAAGTAATCCGCCCACTCAGACTAGGGAGGAAAAGAGGTAAGTCAAGGAGTCAAAAAGTCAAGGAGGCAAAAAAGTCAAGGAGTGGGCATTGGATGTATCCGAAGATCAGGAAAGTTTCAAAGAAGTCCAGTCCAGAGCCCAGAAGAGAAGAGATAAGGCCAAAGTCAACGCCAACACAGCTCTGCCTTCAGATAAAAAAAGAGTAGGCACCCAAGTCAAAGTCTAAACGGCGCAACAGCAGACCTAGGAGTCAGATGGTCGTGATCAATTCTAATTTTGGCAGGATGTATGCTGAGATCCTCGGAGCTATGAGGAAGGATGTCCAATCTGATTACTTATGTAAGGAGGTACGCCAGATACGGATGATGGCTTCTGGAGGTGTGCTCATAGAAATTGACAGCGATAACACAGCAAAGCTCCAGGAGGTGATAAGGAAAGCGGTTGGCAATAGAGGAGAATTCCAGTTTATCGTCCTGAAGTTGAGAATTGAGGTCCTTGATCTATATGTCTTGACAAACGAGAGTGACATTGAGTAATCCATCCGAAGAGAGCATGCAAATCTAAGTGGCAGCAAGGCTTCCGCAAAGGACATTCAACATTGACAGCAACCACGGAGGTAATCGACTCCGTCTACCGAGCTGATGCAGATTGTTATTCGGCTCGGCTGATTGAGCTGTTGGTTACTCTTGACATCAAGAACGTGTTTAACTCGGCTAGGTGGGTAAACATACTAGAGGCGTTGTAACAGAACTTCAGGATGCCAGACTATCTCGTGCAGGTGTGCATTGTGGTAATTGTGCAGGATTACCTGAGGGACCGTATGAGACTGAGGAAGGTCACTGCCAGAGCAGCACAGGGGGCTCGATTCTCAGTCCCGACCTCTGGAACATCTCGTACGAAGACTTGCTTTACCTTGAGATGCCTCATGATGTATTCCTGGCAGGTTACACTGATGATGTGGCCTTTCAGAGAGGACTCCTGAGTTGGTGCAGCTCCACGAGAATCACGTGAGGCTGCGCGTTATAAGTTGGATGGAGAGCCATAACTCGAGTTGGCAATTGCCAAAACCGAGATTGTTAAGCTCACTCAAGGGGAAAATGGACAGCTGTTAAGCCCTACAGTTGTGCGGGAAAATGGATGGCTGGGCTACCCATGAGTGGGGAAAACGGATAGCTCTGTGTGCTATCGGGCGAAAGGTATCATTTTAATCAGAGGTTGTGAGTTTATTAAAGGATTAAATTCGCCGCCATATCCCGCACAACTAGAAGCGTGTGGGTTTTAATACTGTTGATTTGGTTGCATGAGTGCTATTCACCGATTCCCCTACAAATTGCAGCCAGCTTTGTTAACTCTAATTTAAATATTAAAAGTATTGAAATAATTAGTTATAGGCTGGATTTATTGTGATTCCCTCTTGGCCTCAAATAATTAATATACAGTAGAAGTCCATTAGTCCGGCATCCAACAGTCCGGAATGCCCGATAGTCCGGCATCACTCCGGAAAATTGAAAAAATTTTGGTTTTCTCCAAAAGTGTGTCTTTAAAGCAAATAAAAACGCTCGAGAGCTATTCGGAAGCGTTAGGGGTAGTTCGGGATCACCCGGAAGCGCTCGGTATTATTCGGAAACCGGCCGGCTAGTCTCAGCTGTCACAACAAATATAGGTGCAGTGCAGCACAGTTAATTAATCACAAAGCGTCTAAGTCATTTTTTTTGTGTGCGTTGTTGTTGTTTTGTGTCCTTTCACATCGCAGTAAACTGTGTCTCAGTACTCTCTACTGTAATACAGTACATCTGTAGAGACGTAAGTAACTTTTGAAAGTGTTTACAAACAAACTGAGTTTCGTTCTAACTGTACAGTGACCATGTTTTCAAAACCTAAGCCTTCGAGTTCAAAAGGAGAGAAACGAAAACACGTAACACTGACTCTCAATCAGAAACTAGACATCATCAAACGGCTAGAAAAAGGTGAGAATAGAAATGTTTTAATGAATGAGTTTAATATTGGCTCATCAACTATTTATGACATTAAAAAACAAAAACATGAACTAATGAAGTTTGCTTCTCAATCGGTAACAACTGAAAAATTGGCTTCTAGACAAACATTAAAAAAACCAAAACTGGAACAGCTAGATAGTGTATTGTTCAAATGGTTTAGTGCAGTACGTTCTGAAGGAAAGCCGGTAACAGGGCCAATGATTATTGAGAAGGCAAAGAAATTCGGCCAAGATTTGGGAGTTGGTGAAAGTGAATGTAATTATTCTGATGGTTGGCTCAGAAACTTTAAGTTTCGGCATGGAATTCGAAGACTTGATGTAACTGGAGAAACACTTTCAGTAAACCAAAACTTTGCAGAAAAATACAAAGACGAGTTTGAGAAAATCGTGGCTGATTTAACACCTCAACAGATTTATAATGCTGATGAAACAGGGCTATTGTGGCGATGTTTACCAACATCTACACTAGCTGGGGGAGGAGAGAAAGCAGCCAAGGGTTTTAAAAAAACAAAGACAGATTAACCGTTCTGCTATGTGCTAATGCGTCTGGAAACCACCGAGTGACCCCTTTTGTGATAGGTTAATCTAAAAAACTCAGGACTTTTAAGAATGTTACACACTTGCCTGTCCAATACGATGCTCAATCAAATGCATGGATGACTGCCGCCCTCTTTAAAAAGACTGGTTTCTTCACCACTTTGTGCCTCAGGTCAAGGAATCCTTCAAAAACCTTGGTCTACCAGAAGATACTAAAGCCATCCTTCTTTTGGACAATTGCAAAGCCCACCCTCCAGTAGATGAGTTAGTTTCTGGAAATATTGTTGCTACTCTGCTCCCACCTAACGTAACATCTTTGATTCAACCCATGGACCAAGGGGTTATTCAAAATTTTAAATGCTTTTATAGAAGGTCATTTATTCAAGGCCTGTTAAATGCCGACTGTGACGTGACTGATTTTAAAAAAAGGTTTACCGTAAAAGATGCCGTCTATGCTATTGCACTGTCTTGGAACCAGGTAAAAAATACAACACTACAAAAATGCTGGAGAAAACTTTGGCCAGCTGCAAACCCTGCATCTGACCTAGCTCTACAGACTGATGAGGAAGAAAACCATCAAGAAGCTCTGACCAAAGTTTTGGATGTCGTTAGAAGTGCTGATAATCCCTTGAAAAAACTGCCTGAAGATGAGGTAGAGGAGTGGCTTCTAATCGACGAGAATGAGCCTGTTGAACAAAAACTAACCGATGAGGACATTATCAACAGTGTCCTCAGGACATTATCAAAAAGAAAAAAAAAAAAAAAAAAAAAAAACTCAGCCTACTCAAAAAATTTAAGACAGTGACTCAGATGCCGAAACAGAAGAAAAGGAAAAAATCAGCTGGGCAGAAGCTGCAGAATCACTGAATAAGTTTATCTCTTTTGCTGAGGCTAGTAATAGCTACAGTGCTTCAGAAATTATTGATTTACATATCATTAGAAATGAATTTTATTTTAAACGCCAAAAGTCAAGAAAACAAAAAGTCATTCATGACTTTTTTAAATCTTAGTGAAATATGTTTTACAGAACGTGTACATAATTATAAATTTGAAATGTAAAATAAACTGTTGTATTTGTTGCATATGTAAAATAAAATTTGTTTTATACTGTATTTTTAGTTTAATTATTAACCTAATTGTTCTTATAATTACAATTTATGTATGCATGTATGTAAATAATTTACATACATTTGTTTTACGGCAAAGCCTACACTAAAAGGAAGGGGCACCGCCCGATAGACCGGAATTTTCGGTAGTCCGGCGCCGAGCCGGTCCCGAACGTGCCGGATTATCGGACTTCTACTGTACTACATCGAGTGCTAAGTAAAACTGAAGCTACATAATATTTCTACTCTCCCTCTTTCTAATAAATAAGCAAAACATAATTAAAAACTGGAAAAGGTTGTATTAAAATCTAAAACTTATTCGCTGCAGACTCCAACATGGGTGGCGGCGCTGAGCACAAACGCTGGTTGCTACAGTGACCTCTTGTCGACTCCCCACTCTCTCGTGTTACCCTCCCTTCCCTAGGTTTTGCGCATGCGCGAGCGGTGCGTTGCCAGCTGACCGCCTAGAATTGCGTGTGGCGCACTCGCCACAGTTATCCACTTACTTTAGGGGTACATGGGTGTGATGCTCGACTGTTGTCTCCATTTATGGGAACACATTAAAGTAGTGTTCAAAAACACAGCAAAGGAGGTTACGTCTCTCAGCAGATTAATGCAGAATGTTGGCGGCCCTAGATCAAGCATTCCCCATGTCCACCGTAAATTCCATTCTCCTGTACAACACGGATGTCTGGGCGGGTGCGATGAGAATTCTTAATGTGTAGGCGCTTTGCTGGGGAGAGAAGAGACTCTGCGGTAGTTTCTGTTACAGCCGACACCATAGTGGAGGCAATGCTGCAAAGTGATGAAACATGGAAAACTGTTGTGGTCTACGCCAACACAGCATTATGTGCCAAAAGTGAGGAAGGATGCCTAACTGACCCCTGTGTGTACAGTATGAGGTATAAAAGTAACCTTATAAGAGTGTAAGACACGCAACCAGGCACGAAGTCATCTGTAAGGTTTCTGACTTGGATCACCATGGCTAGTAGAGGTTTTAGTAGGTATTCCCTTGATTGATGATTTTTCTTAAGGGCGAGTCCCACAATCAATGTGTAAAAACATCCTCCTACATAAAAAAAAAAAGTAACTGAATGTCCTGTATATTAACATTCAGTGCACTGCCAATAATAAATCTACATCAACAAAAAACAATACCATAGACAACAATTTATGGGGTTTTCAGATTAATATGTCAATATGGTTATATTCGAGAGAGTGGCTTGTAACTGTTTGTTTGTATCTTGGTTTGGTCAAAGTGCGTCTAAAATGACAATGACAAATTATTTACAAAAACTGTAAATAATTTCCCTGAGTAGATATTTGAACAATTTCTTATTTGGACAAATGTTCAAGCATAGTTCATAATTTTTTGTGATTGTAAGCATTTATGAATAATTCTTGATTTTCCAGGCCAGCGAACATCCTGATTTATAATATTCTAGAACAGGATTGCATTCCAGAATTGAAGTTAAAGATTATTATTTTCAATTATTTTATAATTTTTTTACATAATATATATTGAAAAAAATAAGTTTTTAAAAAATTGAATTTTGTCTTAATTTTACCAGGTAAAGTTAGGGTTACTAAGTAGCCCTCTATAACACTTAACCTGGGGACCACTGGCTTGACGTGACATGGGCAACATGTAAAATTACAGCACAGGGCAAAAACTGTTAATGGTCATGTCGGGAATCAAACTCACTGCCTTAGCCCCTTAGCTTCAGCAGCTCCAGAACCTAGGAGTTAATAATCAGTTATTTATAATATACTACAACTGACTATAGAACCAACATGCTGTCCAAGAAAATGCATCTGCTGTAGACACGTGCTTGTGCTGCTATCTAATGGTGATTGGATTCAAATAAGAGTTCTGACTACTCTTTGGCATGCAATAACCTCAGCTATAAGTCACTCCAGCATGTGCTAGAGAGAAAAACTAATAGCGAACAACCTGTGAACCATCAAACATGAGACGAGCTTCACAGGGCCGATATGAGGGAACATCGTCTTGTTTCTATAGACAATGTTACTACTTATAATAATTATAGCTCAACAATTAGATAACAAGTTACTGTACCTTTGAGTCCTGTTGTTTCTCTGGTTTTGATTTTTCTGCAACAAGATTTCTTTGGATAAGTAAAAGTTGATAATTTTTACAAAATGTTAACTTTTAATTTCCTAATTTAATATTGACATGTAAGTATTAGTTTAATTCCTCGATGCTTAAAATTAAATTAACATGTGAAATGCTGTTGAGCAATTCACATGTTTTTGACAAAAGATTAAATGCTAAAAATAGTGTAATATATATATATATATTATTAATATTATAATATATTTGTGTTGAGATATTCACTTGTACTGAATAAATTTTACTGACTTTTTGTGAGAAAACTATATAGCAAAAAATTATATGAACATTTTCATAGAAAACTTTCTTTTATATTTAAAAATGAACTGTGCCAACCCCAACTCTCGCTATGCTCGATACACTTCAGCCTTTAGCCTCGGCATGTGACTTTGACTACAAATAATAGTAGATTAACTGTATAACGTAAAATCACAATAGTAAATTTATTTACAGTATTTCACCTATATTACTTGTGTTGCTACCTACAGTATTTATTAGTAGAGGGTATTACTTTTTCAAACGTGTTTATTCATTTGTTTTTGTTTAACAGCTGAAGTTTAAACTCTTAATGCATCAATAGGATAATGTCAAATATATAAAACAAACATGTTTATTTATTTATAAAATAACTGTTATTAATTTACTATAGTTAACCCAATGTTATTCTTATGGAAAATGGAACCTGTGAGGGGCTGTTTGTACCCCTTAAGAATGGGATTTCGAAAAATCCTTTCTTAGCAGGTCCCTTCCATACTAAAGCTAACTTCCTTTCAAATTTTGTGTAAGTCCGTTTGGTAGTTTTTGAGATTTTGTGATAAGTGAGTGATCAGTCAATGGTATTTTACTTATATATATTTTTTTTTTTCGTCTCCGACTGAAATGTCAGTCAGAGCGCTGGTAATTTACTCAGAGTGGCAGTCATCTAATAGTCATCTTAAATTTGCAGTAGATAGTTAAGCCAATAAAACCGGACATATAAAATTTAATTCCAATTATTATAAAAAAATTATTTAAATTATAAGTTTCATGCTATTTCATAGGATACTTGGATCTTGGGAAGGCCCAAATACAATAAAGAATTGTCTAAACTACATTGACAACCAGCATAAGTTGGGAACATTCAAGAAATAAAGGTTTTCAATCATAGTCTTCGAAAAAGTGAACCAAAGCGGATGTCCTTTCTTGTGAGTCAAAATAACTGACTGGCATTACGGGCAGTGTACGCATATACGTGAGTGACTAGCCGTTCAACTTTTACACGACTAGCTTAGCAGAACAAATTTTACATAATTAAAAAATTATTTAGGGACGTATAAATGGAATATATAGAATCGGGAACGATAATATACCATAGTTACAATAAAAAAAAAATTATAACTTATAGTTTTTAAATATATATGGGGGTCCAACTGACTTAGCAGTACAGATTTTCAGTGACAGGCTTCCCAGGCAAAGGCAGGTATATATATATATATATATATATATATATATATATATAGATTAAGTTTATAGCACTAAAATTAATCTATATATATATATATATATATATATATATATATATATATATATATAGATTAATTTTAGTGCTATAAACTTACAGTATCAGGCCTTATCCGATTATTGATTGAAAATATGAATTGTACGCAGATTTGAAATAGTTTTCAGGCACATAATTAGTAAGTTAAAAGCTGCACAAAGCCAAGAAAAAAGCATAACTTCACCAATTTTATGTTTCATAAAACTGGACCTTAATTCAGACTTAACATTAGAAAAAATAACTATTTTTTTACATAGTTATTTTAGTTTAGAATGTTTATAATAGTAGACTTAGAGGACAGATATATTTGAATACACTTTAAGGTAAAAATGAATATTGTAAATGTTGTTAAAATGCACAAATTTATACTTCAATCTTGCACTTAATTATAATATAATCACTTAATTATATACAATAATATTAATTGTCCTGAAAAATTAATATAAGAAATACTGTTTTTATTTATTACAGTAGAGCCTCGTTATCGACATGCTGTTATTTGACATTCTGTTTCAACCGACATACCAGTCCCGAAATCGCCACTGTAAAAAACATCTGATTTTCCGAGAGAGTTGGGACCGGAACAGACTTTTATACAATGAAAATCAGTTAATTTGTTACAGAATTTGATTGTGTACTGTATTACGTGAATTACATAACAATGCAATACAGCAATAAGTTACTGGTCAGCTATTGTATTTTTGAATGAGCAGATACAGTAATTTTGTCGCTTACTGTCTGACCTTCAACGTTCAGTTTTAGCACGGGCTGTTCCGTGTGAGCAGGGCCGTACACTACTTCTAAAGCCTAGTCCCCACTTGGAAACATTGTTTGCAAATTGTTGACAAACTGTTTTGAAACAACAGAGAAACATAAATGTTTGTTATTCATTTGTGTCTACACTAGCAGGACAGTGTTCCCCGAGATGTGGACTGAAGACGTTCTTGGTTCGTATTCAAACCTATCAGAGCCAATTTACCTCCTTGGGCGAACTGCCTCTTTTTTCTCACACAACGCCTTGTGTTCACACCAAAATTGTATTTTCTAAACTTTTATTTATTTATTATTTGTCTATATAATTGGTGCTCACGTCAAAAACTAGTGTGATTTACTTTAGGGTGTCACCTTTCTTATCCTTCTTCTTGTAACCTGGAGAAGTTATGTCCTACAAAACTCTATTGGAATGAAACTCTTCAATTAAATTTGAAATCTGTGCCTGGTTACCCGCTTTAGTACACATCTTGAATGGTTAGGAATGGTACTGCACACTTGTAAGTCGCTTGAAAGCACCGCTGATGCCCAATGACTCATTCGAGCTCCCTCTTCCGTTATAATTTTGTCTTCTCAATTGAAAAATTTTTGCGTGTTTTCCATTTGGTCTTGAAAACAGAAAACACTGTTTCTCAGTCCCAGAAACACGCTAAAATGTTAAACATCACAAAAACACTGGAAACAGTTTGCAAACACTGTTTACGGAACATTTGTAAGTGGGGACTAGGCTTAAGTGTGTACTTTTACTCGTATGCAATTAATTTATACTCTTATTAAATTATATAAATAATACAGTAATTTTTTATCTATATAAAGTGCATTTATAATTGTTTAATTTTATATTTATTACATTTTGTTCATTTACCTATAATTTTAGGTATTGTTCTGTATTTTGAAACTTATACATTATACTGTACTGAAATGTTATTACATTGTATTTCTTATTTCTATCAGTTTTATTTTGTGTTCTATAACCCAAAGTGTTCATTCTTAGTAAAATGCATTAAAGTACTTAGTTATACAAAAATTAGCGTTTTTATTGCAATTCCCTTTTATCCGACATTTTCACTTATCCGATGTCATCGCAACCTGTATACGTCAGTTAAGTGAGGTTCTATTGTATTATTAATATTATTACCTTTCGTTTCATCCGGTTTCCCTTTTTCTTCAGGATGATCCTCTTCTGAAAAAAAATTTCTCGTTAGTTTATTTAAAGTAAATTAGGTTTAAATTGCTTTACTAAAGTTAAATTGTTTGAGTGAACAAGAAATGGTATCACTGTCCTGATTAAAGGAAACACAATTAAAATCAAAAAAGGGAGGAACTGCCATAGACTATAACTAGTTATCAGGGTGGATGGACGAGCCAGTAGGGTGGTTGTGGGTCAATGTTTTCACTTGTCAAGTGGAAGAGGATTCTAGTTATAGTGGGAGAATCGTATAATTAAGCAAAGGTCTCTCTCCCTCTCATCGCAGCGATCCGTGAACTTTCCTGGTTATAGGAACCTGGGTCCCAACAATAGAAATGACATCGGTGTGCTGAATGATTCAGATGATAGAGACCAGCCTCCTTTACGAGCTTGCCGGTAGTAGTGAACATATACGTACAGTGAACCGGACTACGATTTTGGAAATTTCTGTCGAAGATTATCGTAATTGTAATTGGCAAAGAGTTGTCGGGGCTGTTGGAATGGTTATTAAATACTTGGCTGAAACCATTACTTAACCCAATTGGAAGAGACATGTCTGGCAAAGGAACAGCCCCTAAGCCTTCTGAGGCTAGGGATGGCAACGATATATCAGAAATATCGATAAATATGTTTCGATATATCAACATATTAGTATCAATATTTTCTTTCGATAATATCAGTCATATTGATATTTTGGTCCGATATATCAATCACTAAATATTGACGTTACTCTCCCTACTCAAAATCATCACGATTAAAAAAACACATTTAAACTGCCTCTTATGCGTACAAAACATTCATTGATATAATAAAATAACTTTCATGCGTTTTTTTAATGTGAGGTTAACGCACTTAAATGTAGTTTATTGTAGACCAGTGGGTGGAACGGGTAAATAATTAAGTTGTGAGTTGGCAAAGCTAACTCTACTATGCCTAGCCAGTCGCCTTACACACCATTATTACATTACCCTTTTATCATTAACATAATAATGAAAGGAATAATTATTCTTATTTTGAATTTTTATTTCATTCAACCCCACGGATCATTACTTGTTTCTTGTAGATAGATGTATTCATTTTAATATTCAGTAGCTATTCTAAATAGTGACAGTTAAACATGAATGTATTTTTGGACATGACAAGAGTTATTGCATAATTTTAAACAGATAAATCATTTACAGTTTAATACATCGATTACCTTATATATCAATATATTTCTTACAATGCTATCGTTATATCGATATTTGTTTTGTGATATATCGGTAATTCGAGATACGAGGCGTGTTTTTAAAGTAAGTACCGTTTTTAAATTACGCCGCCGTAGCGCTGCGGTCGCCGTTTAGCGCATGCGCGCCGTGTAGCCACATCTGTTGGGAAGCCACAGACGCCATTACGGAACCATCCGATCGAGTTTACATCTGTTTGCGTGATTTTAAAATGACTCCACCTATTGAGAATCCCGCCGACTGCGAAGTGCGTGCTGTAATACGGGTTCTCTGTGTTCAAGGCTTCAAAGCAGTTGACATTCATCACCAAATCAGTGAAGTGTATGGTGAAAACATTATGAGTGATGGAATGATTTGGAAATGGGTTAGGGCCTTTAAAGATGGCCGCACAAACATTCATGATGAGAAACGAAGTAGGCGACCTTCAGTCATCTTTTCTTCAGTCGCCTACTTCGCTTCTCATCATGAATGTTTGTGCGGCCATCTTTAAAGGCCCTAACCCATTTCCAAATCATTCCATCACTCATAATGTTTTCACCATACACTTCACTGATTTGGTGATGAATGTCAACTGCTTTGAAGCCTTGAACACAGAGAACCCGTATTACAGCACGCACTTCGCAGTCGGCGGGATTCTCAATAGGTGGAGTCATTTTAAAATCACGCAAACAGATGTAAACTCGATCGGATGGTTCCGTAATGGCGTTTGTGGCTTCCCAACAGATGTGGCTACACGGCGCGCATGCGCTAAACGGCGACCGCAGCGCTACGGCGGCGTAATTTAAAAACGGTACTTACTTTAAAAACACGCCTCGTATATACAGAGTGAGTTTTATGTCCTGGCACACCTGGATATAATTTAAACGGCCCGAGATATCTATGTGAAACCTTGACCCTACCTATTATAACATATTTTCTTAATTTTTCAAGTTGTTGAACATTTTGCCCCCCTTTTCTAAAGGGGGGTAAAGGGGGGCAACTAAACATTTTCAAATACAAACCCCTATCATGTGACCCCTCATTTTAAAGGGAATAAAAAAAGAAATCCTATAATGCAAACTAGAGGTCTATACGTTTATTTTATCAGATTTTATGACAAATTTATAATAATAAAATCAGTAACTGTCTTGTCCTTTTTTATGTCCTGGCACACCTGGATATAATTTAAACGGCCCGAGATAGCTATGTGAAACCTTGACCCTACCTATTATAACATATTTTCTTAATTTTTCAAGTTGTTGAAAATTTTACCCCCCTTTTCTAAAGGGGGGTAAAGGGGGGCAACTAAACATTTTCAAATATAAACCCCTATCATGTGACCCCTCATTTTAAAGGGAATAAAAAATGAAATCCACTAATGCAAACTAGAGGTCTCTACGTTTATTTTTACAGATTTTATGACAAATTTATAATAATAAAATCAGTAACTATCTTGTCCTGTTTATCGTAACATGAGTCAACATGCTTTGGAATTTCCCTTGTTCTTATCTTACCGGTTGCAACAATCTACTGTTGACTTTCTCTTTACTACTCACTTGCATTTCATCATAGATATCTCGGGCTGTTTAAATTATATCCAGGTGTGCCAGGACATAAAAAAGGACAAGACAGTTACTGATTTTATTATTATAAATTTGTCATAAAATCTGTTAAAATAAACGTATAGACCTCTAGTTTGCATTATTGGATTTCTTTTTTTATTCCCTTTAAAATGAGGGGTCACATGATAGGGGTTTGTATTTGAAAATGTTTAGTTGTCCCCCTTTAACCCCCTTTACAAAAGGGGGGCAAAATTTTCAACAACTTGAAAAATTAAGAAAATATGTTATAATAGGTAGGGTCAAGGTTTCACATAGATATCTCGGGCCGTTTAAATTATATCCAGGTGTGCCAGGACATAAAACTCACTCTGTATATATATATATATATCTATGTTGAAAATATTTGCCATCCCCAGTTGAGGCTGGAGGGGCATCCAAACAAGCACGGCTCAAAAAACACTGAGGGATATCAAATAACCCACTAATAAAGCTGATAAATCACTTCCTGCTGATAAAGCAGGAGGAAGAAGAGGAACATATAAAGCGAATCGATGAATCTAACACAATGTCACAAGTTCATAAAGCTATGTCTGAGTTAAAGACTGGCAAGCTCATTTTTCCACACACACACATCTACTGAGTATGTGTTGTATCTACTATGATTACAAGTGTTGATATCTACCAAAACTACCTGATGTTGGAGAAGAAATTTTGATAACAATGCCTTATGCTTAAATTCCATAAAACAAATACATAACTATATATTTTATGAAACTATATAAAATTTTGAATAACACGGCTATCTTGAAATGTTGAATTTATAACTCTGATTGTTTGCGAGATAAAATATAACTCTAATTCTCTTTCTTTTTTTTATCTCGGTAAGAAAACAATATATGTAATTTCAAACAACACAGGATTGTTATAGTCAAAAGTAACAACCTAAAATTATATGTATTTTATAGAGAATATTCTTCTATAAATTTTAGTATAAGTTTGGCCTGTCAAATGTTCAAAATATAAAAGTGGTAAATTTGTAAAGAAAAGTGTCCAAGGAAACAAATTTATGATTTTTTGTAATTGGTTTATGTCATGTTGAGTGTTACTGAACATAGACAGAATGAGTTTTATGTCAGTTACTCTAAAAACTCCAGGTGACTACCAGTTTTGTTTCAGTGGATGTTGATCCAAGTGAACAATTTGAAGTATAAGTCCAATGAAACACTTATTATATCTTTTAGTGTTGTCAAATATATAAGTGTTTTCTAGGTAGTTGTTTTAATGCTGTGTAGTAACATTTATATTCACTATTAGAGAAAATTGAATGTTACAAATGAGATCAATTGAGGTCTTGCATTTTATAGGTAGCTATGTTCTCATTTTATTCATAACTATTTATTCTGCTTATTATTAATTATTTCAACAAATATATTCATTTGATAAAGTGCATTTTTTGCTAGATTAAACTCTTTAAGTGCTAGAGGAATTTTGAAAGTTGGTCTCTGCCAGTGCTAGAGGGTTTCTATCAATTTGTACAATGTGCCATTAAATAATTAATATATCTGTTATTTATTACACAAAATAGTAATTCTTATACCTAATGATATATAAACGACCAGTTTATTAAAATAACATATTAAATATAAACTTACACAACACATGCTATTTTTAATAAAAATAAATTTACGAAATAAAAATATGCATCGTCTCTTTTTTTTCCTTAGGGCATCCTTATAACCATGATAAAACAAACTTTTTAAATTTTGATTGCACTTTTTTAAATTTTTAGTTTTCAACTAAAAAGGCAATAAAATATTTATTAAATGATGAGGTTTGCTTCCAAACACACCCGTAAATTTCGCAATCCATTGGCTGATCGGGATGAAACTTTCTTTGTTTGAACCAGCAGGCTTCACACTTTTGTTTAGTGCTTGCCAATATGTGTAAATAAACATTGGTAGATAGATATAAATTATTCAAAATACAACAGCTGTTTTGGTTGCAACTAACGAAAGCGGCTAAGCGCCATTAGATATATGTATATAAATGTTTGAATTGTATGTATTCTTGTTCTGCACTGAATTTTCTACAAATTGACTATCTTGGAATTATTTTCTGAGAATAATAGTATAATTTTTGGATGAGGACAAGTTATAAATATTTTCAAAGTTTGTCTCAGCCAGTGCTAGAGGGTTTCTATCAATTTGTACAATGTGCCATTAAATAGTTAATATCTCTGTTATTTATCACACAAAATTAGTAATTCTTAAACCTAATGATATATCAATAACCAGTTTATTGAAATAACATATTAAAAATAGACTTACACAACACATGCTATTTTTAATAGAAATAAATTTATGGAAAAAGAAGAACTGGAATGTACTTTAGTTATCCCCTTCTTCACCTATATAATCCAGTATACTCTCCAGTTCTTGTACAACAATCGCCCACAGAACTGTATCGGTCTGTGCGTGACATAATGTGTTTTTGCATGTGTGAACTTTATATGAAGTGGATTTTAAGTTCATTTTAACAAGAACAAATGACCTGATGATGAGTCTAACCTAAAACTATTAATAATATTACTTGATTTCTTTTCTCCTTTGGGTTTTTCTTTTTCTTTAGGAGGCTCCTCCGCTGAAAAAAAGATTTGTTAAAGTTCACATTAAAGTTATTGGAAGTAAAATGTTTTAAATTGCTTTGCTAAAGCTAAATGTGTTTGACTGAACAATATAGAGTATCACTATCCTAGTTGATGGCGTGGTGGCTTAATGGCTAAGGCTTCGAACTGCAGGGGGCAAGGTCGTATGTTCGAATCTCCACTGAGCCAACAGTCGTACTTCATTCGTTAAATAAAGTTATGCAAAGCCCTTTAGGCCCATGTGAACTGGTGAGAGAAATTTTAAAACAAAATAAGAAATAATATTAACCCTCCGTTTGATGACTATCGCATGGTGCGATATATTGGGTCAATTATAAATGATGATATCGCACTGTGCGATATATTCGATTTTCGTAATTTACGCAAAAATGGCGCTAGCGATAATCTTGTATTTGATATTGTACTAGAGAGGAAATAATAGGGTTTCCATGGATATATTGGATTTCAACTTTTTTGAGAATATTGGGAATATAGTTTGACAGCTGATTGGCGCCAGCGCTCTGACAGTAGCGGCGGGCAGTAGTACTACGCAGTTGTTATATATACTACTATATTGTTATAAATTGTGTGTATATGATATTATTTCTATTGTAAACCAAATTTGGAACATTTTCTATATTTTAGATTTTTTATTGAACAATGTTTTGATAAACTTTTGTGGCATCAAACAGAAAAAATATAAAAACATTTTTTTTCAAGACTTCAATTTTCAAGCCATCAAATTTTTAAAACTTTTGGTAAGTCAAATATTATTTTATTAATTGATAGAGCACGTTGTTGCAATAAAAACGACATATAATAAGTCATATTGCAACCATTCTAAAGATATGTAAAAAATTTTTGAAATGAACTATGTAAATTGCCCAAAAACCGCTTATCATTTATAAGTGATATAGCAGGGTTGTCCAACTGGCGGCCCGCGGGCCGCATCTGGCCCGCGAGGCTATTTGTTGTGGCCCATGTAAGATTTTCGAAAAGCATATATTTTCTTTAAATGCTGCCACTGTGAAAAAAGATTTTTTAATTTATATTTTATGGTTTAGCAGTGTTTTTACATCACAAGTACTGTACCGCGTGCCGCTTCGCGGACGTGTAACAAACACAATCGTCCTCCACCACTATGAGAACTGCACTGATTACTGCGCATCACAGTTCACGCAGGCCACACCTCCCACTGCTTACCATCCGTCGCCAGCCGCCATCGTGCCAGTGTGCTACTGACACGTAGGCTAGTCGGCTAATCTATTACGTTGCTAGTGAACAGTGAACCACTGTACGTGTAGGACATAGTGGTTCAAGCGTGAGCTGGTCAAGAACCTGCAACCATAGACCATAACGCGCCTCTGACTGTGTCCGGAACTAACAAAGGCCTAGTTTATGTAAGCGTTGCTTGTTATTTGTCTTTTTGTTATTACTCTTTATATTTTACACCACGGTTGCTGTTATATATTAGTTATTATTACTTAATTTATTCATTGTTTACTAATTATTATTATACTATTGTTATTACACTATTTTATATCTATTTTAATTCTTTGTCTTGATTCCTCTTATACAATAATGAGTGTAAAACTAGTAAAACGGAAAATTGATAGTGAGAACAGAATTTACAAAGAAAGTTGGGAGAGTGATTACTTGATTGCTAACAATAATGGAAAGTTGCAGTGCTTAGTGTGCATGAATGTCGTTTCAGTGCCTAAAGAATATAATGTGAGAAGACTTTACACAACAGTGCATGAAAATAAGTATGCTACGTACACAAATGAAAGTCGGCGTGCCCTAGTTGCAGATTTGAAGAAAAAGCTTAAACAGCAAACTGGTATGTTCAGTAAAATATTACACTCTCAAACGCATTCTTTGCATGCATCTTATGCCGTGTTGCTTGAGCTGGCAAAGGCAAAAAAACCTTTCACTGATGGCAATTTGATAAAAAAATGTGCTGTTGAAATGGCCAAAGCTTTCGGTGATTCTAAAATGGCGGAGAAATTTGAATCAGTGCCACTTTCACATCAAACCATACAAAGACGGATTGTTGCTATGGGTGAGCAAGTAGAAAAATCTATGCTTAGCCTGGTTAAGAAAAGTTCATATTTCTCACTTTGTTTGGATGAAAGCACTGATCAAACCAATGTTAGTCAGCTGTTAATATTTGTGCGCACTACTTATGATGATTTTACCAGTAAAGAGGAGTTATTTGATATTTGTCCTCTTTATGGAACAACAAAAGGAAAATACATCTATGAGGCTGTGAAGAAAACAGTTGACAGAATTGGAGGCTTTGATAAATGTTCAGCCATAGCAACAGACGTGGCCCCATCAATGACAGGTAAAAAAATTGGATTAGTGGGTCTGCTTCGAGAGAATGGTGTCACTTGCCCAACAATTCATTGTATTATACATCAGGAAGCTTTATGTGGAAAATCAGTCAAGGAAGATCAAGAATAAGCTGAACGTGTTTAAACCTGCTTTGGAAAAGAACAACCTGACACACTTCCCTAGCTGTCTGCAAATAGCAGAAGAATTCAACGGTGAGGAAAATATTGAGTTTTCATCCTGCATTTCACAAATTGAACAAGTTATTGATGAATTCAATACAAGATTTGAAGAAATTGAAAGTCTCAAAAGCAGTGTACTACTTTATAATAACCCTCTTGGAGCAACCATTGATGATCAACACCCAACTTACAGCTTGAGTTATGTGATCTTCAAGCAGACATGTTCCTAATCACCAAACAAGAAAAGGGACCTGAATTTTTCAAATTACTGTCAAAGGAGAAATTCCCAAACCTGCGAGATTTTGGACTGAAAATGACGTCAATGTTCGGAAGCACATATACATGTGAAAGTGCCTTTTCCTCCATGAAATACATAAAAAACAAAAACAGAAGCAACCTTACCGATTCTTCCTTACGTCATCTTATGAGACTGTCTACAACTGAACTGGAGGTGGACATTTCTTCATTGGTGGATGAAGCCGATCGACCACAGTCCTCACACTAATTGGATACATCTTTTTCGTTGCTTTTGCAATGTTTGTCTTGATTATTGAAAAGTGTTATCAATAAATTTTCCATTTATAAAAAAATGTAGTTGTTGAGCAGTAAAAGAAATAATACTCTTTTTTGTTTTAATTATTTTTATATTCATTTTGTTTTATTTAAGGGAAAAAATATTCATTATTTAAGGGAAAAAAAGGTAACTTAACCTATATTATTTCTATTATTTTTATACCTCACTTTATTTTGTTATTAATTGTAACAAAATTATTATATGGCCCGCGACAACATCAAAGGTTTTAGTTTTGGCCCTTGAGGCATTGCAAGTTGGACACCCCTGTGATATAGTCATCAAACGGAGAGTTAAAGGAAATATAACTGCCATATCGCAATATGGATTGGAAGTATGCAAAATAAGTGGTCTAGCTATAGTTTTTTGGGATCAGATCTCTGAGGTGTCTTAATTGAAAAATAATATATGAAAGTCTTGAATTACATTTTTTATAGCTAAAATAGATTAGTATTTACATGAAAGAAAGTGGTATCATCTACATGCACAATATAGTTTTTGTACACAACGCCAATGGTAAATCTATATTTATAAAAGAGGATGTTTGTATATATATATATATATATTTGAAGTTTATGCGCTGCCAAACCATCCAACCGATCGCCATGAAACTTTAGTATGTTGTCCTGTATACTCCCGAGAGGGTTTCTGTAAAGTTTGATGCAGATCCGTCCACAGGGTCCCGCCCCACAGGCTCCTAAAGATCCCATGTTATTCAAATGGAGAATCTGAATTGTTTACAAAAAACATATGACTGTTTGGTTTAATGTAGTTTCACATGCCATAAGCAGATTGAAGTTCTCACAACAACAGTACTGTATATGTTTTGATTTATTGTAGTTCTACATTTCACCTTGAGAGTAAAGCACACGCTACTTTTACTTGATCAGGTGATCTGTATTTGGTGTTAACCTTTTTTCCTCGGTAATTAAAACATGTGGTGAAACGTGAAAATAAAAATTAATAATTATTTGTTTTGCAGTTTACTTTTTATGACATGCCTCCTAAAAAATCTAATATTGGTAGAAGAAGCAAAAATGCTCGAATTCTTTCACCTATTAGGTTCTAAATCAAACTCAATATTATGACCGGCGAAGCGGGCGGGTACAGCTAGTCATTTATATAAATTATCGAGAGTAAGGGTCCAAGGACAGTCTTGAGGAACATCCCATTTTAGAATTTTTTTCTTCTGACACACTGCCATTGCTAAAAACTGCCTACAATTTCTTAGGTAAGATTTAAAAAAAAATTTACCCCCTAAGTGATAAAAGACGCTGCAGTGTCTTTCAAATGTTTATTATCAATGATTTTGACATAAATCATTTTATAGTACGAGGATTATCCAGAAAATAACTTCTTCACAGCGCGAGAAGAAGTGGGGGTAGCGCCGCCATACTGATATCGGAGAGCACAGCAGCTCAGTACGCTTCTAACTGTGCAAGGTGGAGCATCGTACGATCACGCGTTGTCCAGTTACAGCCTTAAAACATGAGTGCGGCGATAGAAAATCCCGCCAAGTATGAAGTACGTAGTGTTATACGATTTCTTTTGGCAAAAAATCATTCAGCAGCCGAAATTGATCGTGAATTGTGTGCCGTTTATGGCCCAAACATTGTGAGTGAAGGTGAAGTTCGTCAGTGGGTACGGTTTTTAAAAAATGGTTGAACAAACATTCACGATGAAGAAAGGAGTGGTAGGCCTTCTCTTGTCAGTAATGACCTTCTGAGCAAAGTGAATGAAAAGGTTCGTGAGAATCGTCGATTCACGATCTCAGAACTTTCTGACCACTTTTCTGAAGTTTCTCGAAGCCTCTTACACGAGATAGTGAACGAAAAACTTGCGTACCACAAGTTTTGTGCTCATTGGGTACGACAGTGACGAAGAGCTACAAAACGCAGTGACAGGTTGGCTCCACTCACAGGCGGCAGATTTTTATAAGGAGGGAATTGATAAGACTGTCAAAAGATATGACAAGTGCTTAAATCAATTTGGTGACTATGTGGAAAAATAAAGTAAAGTTGTAGTTTTAAGATGTATATAATAAAATTGTTCTATCTTGACTGGATTAATTTTTATTTCAAAACGGAGGTTACTTTCTGGACTACCCTCGTATATCTTCAGATAGTTCATTTAGTTTAGAAAGTTTCAAATAATATACTTGGAAGATATAATTATTGGAGTAAACTTTAAGGTAAAAATGAATATTTTACATGTTAATAAAATGCACAAATTTATATTTAAATTTAGACATTTTTGCCCTGGACAGACAATCAATAATTACTTACATGTTTTAGTCAATCTGTCCACTATATAACTTGACTACGCGTTTCAAGTCAAAAGACTCATCATCAGGTAATTTGTTCTTGTTAAAATGAACTTGAAATCCACTTCATATAAAGTTCACACATGCAAAAACACATTATGTCAAGCACCGACCAATACAGTTCTGTGGGCGATTGTTGAACAAGAATTGGAGTATACTTTAGTATAATTTAGTATCCCCTTCTTCACCTATATAATACAGTATACTCCAGTTCTTGTACAACAATCACCAACAGAACTGTATCGGTCTGTGCGTGACATAATGTGTTTTTGCATGTGTGAACTTTATATGAAGTGGATTAACAAGAAGAGTGGATTATTAAGTTCATTTAACAAAAACAAATGACCTGATGATAAGTCATTTGACTTAAAACTTTAGTCAAGTTATCTAGTGGACAGATTAACTAAAACATGTTAGTAATTTATATTTAAATCTTGCACTTAATTATAATATCAGCCACGACTTTTCATGAAAAAAATTAATCAGTAAAAATTTTTTAGTTAAATGTATTTTAAACTATTAATAATATTACTTGATTTCTTTTCTCCTTTGGGTTTTTCTTTTTCTTTAGGAAGCTCCTCCGCTGAAAAAAAGATTTTTAAAAGTTCACATTGGTTTATAGGAGGTAAAATGTTTTTAATTGCTTTGCTAAAGCTATATGTGTTTAACTGAGCAATATAGAGTATCACTGTCCTAGTTGCCAGCATGGTGGCTCAGTGGCTAAGGCTTAGAACTGCAGAGGGCAAGGTCATATGTTCGAATCCCCACTGAGCCAACAGTTGTACTTCATTTACTAAACAAAGTTATGCAGAGCCCTGTAGGCCCATGTGAACTGGCGAGTGAAATTTTTAAATAAAATAAGAAATAATATTAAAGGAAACACAATTGCCATAGAATAACATTCCATATCGCAATATGGATTGGAAGTAAGCGAAATAAGGGTCCAGATAGTTTTTTGGGATTAGATCTCTTAGGCGTCTTAATAGAAAAATAATATATGAAAGTCTTGAAGAAAGGTTGTCTACTTGGGAATTCCAGGACAATTGACTGTCAATAAAAACACCTAAAACTTTTACTGCACCAATACAGTTTTTATTTGTAGTTTGATTATAATGTGAATAAAGGATTTTGCGTTTTTTCTTCATTTTGCAAAAAGCTGTTAGAATTAAACTATTTTTATGCATGAAGTTGTCAAACTAACCATTTTTTATAGCTAAAATAGATTAGTACTTACATGAAAGAAAGTGGTATCATCTACATGCACAGTATAGTGTTTGTACTTAACGCCAATCGTAAATCATTTATATAAATTATTGAGAGTAAGGGTCCAAGGACAGTCTTGAGGAACATCCTATTTTAGAATTTTTTTCTTCTGACACACTTCCATTGCTAAAAACTGTCTACAATTTCTTAGGTAAGATTTAAAAATATTTAATCCCCTAAGTGATAAAAGCCGCTGCAGAGTCTTTCAAACACACCCGTAAATTCCGCAATCCATTGGCCGATCGGGATGAAACCTTCTTTGTTTGAACCAGCAGGCTTCACGCTTTTGTTTAGTGCCTGCCAATATGTGTAGATAAACATTGGTAGATAAATATAAATTAATCAAAATACAACAGCTGTTTTGGTTGCAACTAACGAAAGCGGCTGAGCGCCATTAGATATATGTATATAAATGTTTGAATTGTATATATTCGTGTTCTGCACTGAATTTTCTACAAATTGGCTATCTTGGAATTATTTTCTGAGAATAATAGTATAAGTTTTGAATGAGGACATGTTATAAATATTTTTCGTTTTTTACTTTTCATTATTACCAAAAGGGCATATTTTTGGGAAAGTAAATAAAAGATTGAATGTTGTTTCATTTGAAAGTTAAGTCTTTTCTGTTTAGATTGATATATGATAAATTGGGGTCGAGACAAAATTTATATTTTTTTAGAAATTAGTTAAAAAGTCTGCAAAACGCCCAAAAAGCCTAACATTTATAATAAAAATAGTCATCACCTAAAGGATTAAGGATGAACCTTGGAATATAGGTAGTTACGTTCTTATTTTATTCATAACTATTTATTTTACTTATTAATAATTATTTCAACAGTATATTCCTTTGATAAAGTGCATTTTTAGCAAGATTTAAGTATATAATATAATTCTGTGGAGTGTATAGAAAATATTTAGGCCATTTTATAATACTACTGTTTTTATGGTAACAAAATTACATGTTGTATTGTTTGCTATTATAAATTTCTAGCAAATTTATTTATGTCTGTATGATATGTTATATTTATATTTTCTGAAACAACATAACATTAAGAATATTTTTGCTATCTCACATTTCTTATTCTATTGTCACACCATTATTTCAAAAAGGTACCCCCCTCCTCTTTGCGATTTCAGAAAGTAAACTTATAAGTTTTGCATACAGAAAAGAACATAGAAAAGAAAAAACATATTTATATACTTGATATAATAGCCTATTTAATTGCGAAAATAATGATACTAAATATAAGTAGGTTTACAGCAAATAACTATTTATATTAATTTTATAACAAAAGCTTGTAAACTAGTCAAAAAATCTCATCCCATTATGGAAACAGTAACTGCCAGTTTGAGGGTTAACTTGTTTCCACTTCCCCAGTTCATAAAAGTTATGCTTTGTGAATATGCCATAAAAACAATACTACTTAATCTATACTAGTTTTGGAGTGTTTCAATCACTTTGGAGTGGAACGAGGTCATATGAATGTCATTTAACACTGCCATTATAAACTGAAAATGATAGTGCTATCAGAATTTAAAAAGGAGTATAGTTCTTTAGTTTGTATTTTTATTTATTTATTGTTTTTTATTTATTTTATTGGTCTTATGTATTTTTCTAATTAAACTACTTTATTATGGCTAAACCAGATTTGTGTTTTTAAGTTTATTAGAAAAGAAGTAAGTTGTTTTCAGGTAATTTTACATTACTAGAAATTCCAATAAATGTGAACAATTAAAAAGATTAACAGAATAAATAATAAATAGAGAACAGTAGATCCTTTTTAAATTCTAATTGTGCTATCTTTTTCCAGTCAAAATGCGTTATAAGGTTTATTCAATGATGGGGTGTTACTGAGCATATACAAGGTGAGATTTATGTCAATTATTCCCTAAATTGTTTTGTAATGTAACAGTCTTAAAATTTTATAATGCATCCGGTTCAAAATTACTGAGCCATCTATTGAAAACAGATTTTCAACTGTAAAACTGTACAACTAGTTTTAATATATTTGAAATGCACAAAGGCAGTAGAAATCATAACTTCACCTTTTTTATATTGTATAAAACTGAACCTTCATTTCAGGCTCATTTTCATAGTAAGAATAAACATATTGCAAATTTTCAATTAAATTAATTAAAAGTACTCACATTCGACATAAATCATTTTTTAGTATATTTTCAAATACAGTAGACTCCCGTTTATCCACGAGTGGATTAACCACGTTGCGGATCAACCACGATCGTGAAAAAAGAAAATTAAAGCACATATAGTACATAGTTTATGTAACGACGTTATTATGATAGAAATAATGATAATAATTTGATTTGTAATCAAAATTTAACTTATAATTACAGATTGATAATGTTCACTAGATGGTCGAAATGTCTCTTGATATGTAATATATGATATATAAAATTCGAAATTATTATCATTATTTCCCTCTTCAACATTATTTTCGAAACATGTAGGGTACTTGTTTACAATTTACTTCGCCTGCCACTAGCGAGTCACGTCAGGCGTGGCAGTGGCACGCTCTATTGTTTTGAGTTCACTGCCGTCTGCCACCGTGAGTCAGTTGTGTACAGCAATCAGTACAGTGTGGAATTGCTTATCGACTGATTTACAAGATGGATAAACGGAAAATCCATAGAGGGGGAACAAGACACAACAGCATGTGATATTATGGTGTGAAAAAAAATTCGTGCAAGCATTGTAAGAAAAGAGTCTAGCGCTAAGAATCAAAAATCTATAAAAGACTTCTTTCCAACTTAACAATAAAAGCGTTTGTTTTACTTTCATTAAAATGTTGTTATGTGATTCAAGTGATACTTAATTAAATGTCAGTATGTACTATACTACTGTATTTTAATTGTTTTATTTTTAAACCTAAACTAAGGTGACCATCCGTCCCGCTTTCAGCGGGACAGTCCCGCTTTTTAGGTTAGTGTCCCGCTGTCCCTAGATTTACTCGGGGGACGCTATTATGTCCCGCTTTGGCAGGATAAAGATAATCGAATAAACGTTCCGCTTTAAATATTATCTAATATTATATCCCAAAATAAAATGTTCTTGACTGACTCTTTCACAATATAAAAGCAACAAGGACATTGCATACACTTAAACATTTAAGCGTATTGTTTATTTGGTTCCTTGTAAACTATACCTGCATCGGGGAATTTTGTAGTTTTGGATAGTTTGTAGTTTCACGTAGCATAGGTTATCTCAGTGAGTGAGTTCGCTACTTTTTACCTTTGTATTGTTACGGGAGTGACCTAGGGACCAGAGAGAGAAAGAGAGAGAGAGAGAGAGTGAGTTTGAGACACTTTGGCACCACAGCTTTGTTTGTTTGTATAGTTGGAGTCATTATCGGAAATAAGTAAACAATTGTGCGTCTTTGTGTGTATTCTAGTTTCTTCTGTGTACACAATAAGAATGTTCCAGGACCTTTTATTTGATATTAGAATGTTCTAGTAATCTAGTATATTCCAAGTAGACATATCAGCCGTTTCTGTTTACATTCTAGTGTTTAATTAATTACTAATAGAAACTTCTAGAAGACTTGTAGTATATAAAAGGCTTCTGTTGTGTTAGTTTGAGTCAGTCTTAGTCGATCAGTGTGACAGTGGTTATCTAGTCTGTAGAACAGTAAGAAAATTATTTCACAGTGTTAATATGCCCAAGCGTATGAGTAAGTTTAAAGCGGATTTAGAGAAGGAATTTAAGTTTATAAAGAAAACTAAAAGTGACTCTGATGTCCGTTGTGAAGTGTGCAATGGAGAGTTTAGTGTTTCCCACGGCGGAAGGTTTGATATAACGAAACATATAAACAGTGACCGACACAAGAGAGCTCTTCAATCTGCATCTTCTTCAAAGGCAATAAGTAAGTTTTTTTTTAATTAAAAAATTGGAGGGAAAGAAGCGGAAATTGCAGCAGCCGAAGGGACAATGTCTTACCATACTGTTTGCCACAACCATAGCTTCAGATCAACAGGCTGTACTTCAAGGTTAGTGCAGAAGATTTTTGAGCCAAAATTCACTTGTGCTCGTACAAAAACAGAAGCAATAGTTGTCAATGTTCTCGCGCCATATGTAGACAATTCTACTAAATCAGAGCTTGAACAAACTAGATTTGTCTCAGTATATGTTGATGCATCAAATCACAAAGACATAAAATTGTTTCCTATATTGGTCCGATATTTTCACCCGTCCACAGGTGTACAAGTGAAACTACTCGAACTTGAAGCTTTACCTGGAGAAACGTCAGAAATAATAACAAATTATTTAATCAGGGTTCTTCAAAATAAGAACATTACTGATAAAGTTGTGGGGTTTTGTTCAGACAACACAAACACTAACTTTGGTCTGCTCGAAAGGGTACTCGAAATGTATATTTCAAACTTAAAGACTCTTTGAATAAAGACATTATTGGCATTGGTTGTGCAGCCCATATAATTCACAATGCGATCCAAACAGCTGCAGATGAACTGCCTGTGGATATTGAAGCTATAATTGTGAAAGTATACACTCATTTTTATTTATATACAGTACGGGTAGAGAAGTTTAAGGAATGTTGCGAGGAAGCCTCTGTACAATATCACAAACTCCTAGGCTACAGCAGAACAAGATGGCTTGCTTTGATGCGAGCTGTGGAGCGGGTGCTTCAGCTCTTTGTGCCTCTCAAAGAGTACTTATTGACCAACGAAAAGTGTCCTAGACTTATCAAAGATTTTTTAGAGAACCCAGCTGCAGAACTTTGGTTAAATTTTATTCATAGCCAGCCAGTCAGCGATTTTTCATGATGCAGTACTGAAGGCAGAAGGTCAAAATATCAGTGCAGTTGAAGTTGCATTGATTTTAGCTGATTTGAGAGAGAAATATGTTGAAAGGAAGAACAGTTCGTTCGTTCCTTCCAATGTCAGTTAAATCTTGTCTGAAGAACAATGAGGAAGTGCTTGATAAAACTCCCATTTTAAATGCAATACAGGTGTTTTATGAGACATCTGTTACGTATCTTAATGAATGGGCTTGCCACTTTCGATCCTTGGAAACCTTGTCTTGGTTTAGTTTGAGAGGAACACCAGCATGGGAGTTGGTGATAAACGGAGTAGAAGTGTTATCAAACTTGCTGAAATCAGTCATTATTGATGACAACAAACTGTTTGATAAAATAAACTGTCTAAAAAAATATGTCACAAATGAAAAGTTGTCAGAATGGTGTGAGCTGAAAACTTTGATCGACCAAAGATGGGTAGAGGTATTTCTCCATTTTGAACAAAAGAACATTCCATACGAAAACTTACGTTACATCGCTGAGTTGCTTCTGTGTCTGCCAGGAACTAATGCTCCAGTTGAAGCAGTGTTTACTAACATGAACAATATATGGACTGAAAATAAATCTCAATTCAACGTTCCAACTTTAAGAGCAATGCTTATGCTGAATTACAATGTTGGACTAACTTATGATAAGTTTAATGACACAAAATAAAAGGTGAACCAGCTCTCCTTAAAGACATATATTCATCAAAAAAGTATGCCAATGAGTGAACGTGTAAGCTAGTGGACATACTGTACTCTTGTTTTTATATTGAAATGTGTTGAGATTGCATTGAAAATTTAAACTTTACCAATTTGCCAATTAACCTTTTTACAAGTCTGGTAAAAGAAGATGTTTCACAAACTTGTCTACATAGTATTCCAATTATTCTCGGACAGTAAACTTCATTCAGTTGATTTTTCTGTGTAACTTAGAATATTTTCAATTGTTAAATGTGTATTTTTGTTTGTTTCATTATTAATAAATTAATTTAACTGATGTTCTGATTAGTGTAATTGTGTTACTTTTACTACCTGAACAGTCAAGTTTTTCCTATGCTTATTTTTGTGAATTTAAGTGCAAAAATAGATAAAATAATGAAATTATTCCTTTATAAAAAACACATTACAGGTTTGAATTACAAAATAGGAATACTAGGGGGCCACATTTACCAGTAATTGTGGCCAACCACTTAAAACTAAAAATATAAATAAAACACTTAAACAAAACTCTATAAAATCAGTCCAGTCCAACACTGTAAAAACTTAACTCGCCCTCCGCGGCGCCTGAAATGATAGTAATAAAACAGAAACTAATAAGTTAAACTGTAACTAACTGTGTAAAGCAAAACACACTATGCTACTAAAATGTAAAACTATTTGAGGCTCGTAAAACTAATCTTATTGGTTGTTATATAAACTAAACATTTCAAATCTATTAAAAGAAAAAAAAAGAAAAACAGTAACAAAATTATCTGTTCAAAACTAAAATAAATTATGTTTAAACATTAACA
This sequence comes from Stictocephala bisonia, assembly GCA_035578905.1. Classification (NCBI taxonomy): domain Eukaryota; kingdom Metazoa; phylum Arthropoda; class Insecta; order Hemiptera; family Membracidae; genus Stictocephala; species Stictocephala bisonia. Next base: position 1,787,071 of record JAQJVL010000167.1, read on the forward strand.
AAATATTTGCTTAAACATTAAGCATAGGTAAATGTTGAATGGATAGTAACCATACTTTAGGCTTTTTTTAAAATAAATTTAAATTTTCACACTTTTTAATGTTAGTTGGCAATAGATTAAAAAACTTAGGTCCATTATATTGAAATGATTGCTTAAACAAGGAATTGTTGACTTTAGGCAATCTAAACATTATTTGATAACAGCTTCTTGTTTTGTAAAAAAGGTCATCTGTACCAGTACTCCTAATATAAAATAGCTTTAAAACTTTATAAACAAACAGATGCTGAAAGGGTAATATTTTTAAATGGGAAAATAGTGGGTAAGAACTGTTATTTTTCTGTCCATTGAGAATAATTTTTATAAAATGGTTTTGGGTTATTCTAAGTTTTTGCATATGCGTTGTATACGCTCCTCCCCAGCAGCTAATAGCATATTGAAGTCTAGAGTCAATTAAAGCAAAATAAAGCGTTCTTAGCAAAAATTGATCACAAAAGTTTCTTAGGAAATAAAAAGTTCTAATAGAGAATTTTAATTTATTATGTAGCACAGAAATATGACTTCCCCAATTTAAATTTTGATCCATTATGACTCCTAAATATTTTACATTATTACTCTTTTCTATTATTACACACTCACTTAATGAGTTTAGGACGTTTAGTTCTGTCAATTTTTTAAAACACCTTTAACATGGTTGGGGGGGACCCCCTGACCCCCCTAATGTAAGTCCTGCTTTGAGGTCATTACAAATATGGTCACCTTAACCTAAACTCATAGTTAGGCCTAATTTAAGGCTCAGTTTTGTTTCAGAGTTGATTTTAGTCATTGCCAGGCAATTTTAGGCTAGTTTTAGATTATCCACGATGTTGATTATCCACGAAAGGTCAGCCACTCATTATTGTGGATAATCGGGAGTCTAGTGTAGTTATTTTAGTTTAGAAAGTTTGCAGTGATATACTTAGAGGATAGGTTCAGAGTCCACGTAAAGCTGTAGGTCCCTTAGTTTCCCTGGCTGTTAGGCTATTAATAATAATTGCCCTTTCTGAGAAACAGTTGAACTCAGTTAGTAACCAGACTACACTCATATCATCATTCATATTCGCCTTAAAATATGCACAATGTTGTCGGCGTCTCATATCTAAGAATAGAAATATTGGAGTAAACTTTAAGGTAAAACTGAATATTTTAAATGTTGTTAAAAAGCACAAATTTACACTTAAATCTTGTACTTAATTATAATATCAGTCAACACTTCTTATAACAAAAGTAATATCAGTAAAACTTTAGTTGACTTTATTTTAAATATTAGTAATATTACTTTTTCGCTTACCTGGTTTGGGTTCTTTTTCATCTTCAGGATCCTCCGCTGAAAAAAAATATTTGTTAAAGATCACATTGGTTTATTGGAATTAAAATGTTTTTAAATTGTTTTACTAAAGCTAAATGTGTTTGACTGAGCAATATAGAGTATCATTGTCCTGATTAAAGGAAACACAATACAAAATTTAAAAAGGGGAGAATTAAACTGCCAGAGGCTGCACCAAATTATCAGGGTGGTTGGAAGAACCAGTAGGATAGAAGGGAATTATGTACAGTGGAAGGGGATTTTAGTTTTAGAGGGTGAATTTTATTATTAATTAAAGGTCTTTCTCCCTCTCATGGCAGCATCATGAACTTTCTTGGTACCTGCCTCCCAGCAATAGAAGTGACTACAAACTGAATGATAGATGATAGAATCATACAGATACTCAGCCTCTCCTACGAACGTGCCAGTAGTAATCAACATATACATGCAGTGGACCAAATTGCGATTTCATAAATTTCTCTTTAGGCTTATCGGAATCGTAATTGTCAGGGCAGTTGGACTAGGCGTTAAATACTTAGCCGAAACTGCTACTACAATACAGTATGCAAGTGGAAGAGACATGCCTGGAAAAGGAACAGTCGTAGAATCTGCTGAGGGATACTGCGCATCCATACAAGCATGGCTCAAAAACACTTAGCGATATCAAAATAACCCACTGACTTTAATTTTACAAAAATACTTTTTAATAACAATAAAGAGAATATAATAAATTAATTTGATTTTGCTTGACAACTCTGCCTTTCAATTTGGCCTATATGTAAAATTAATTTCTCTTGTCTTCTGGATGATTTTTACTTACGATAATTCAAATAATAAACTCAGAAAATTAGGTACAATATGGTTTATTAAATTATAAATGTTATTTACATGATCAAATGATACTTTTTAAAATGAGAAAAAAATTAAAATAGATATTCGTCCATACATTTCAACTAGGTATAGAGAGATTACTTAAAAATAGAGCATGAGTATTTGTGCCGGACTTAGTTTATTTTTATATATTAGATCAATTATTTTATATAAAAGATATTCTTGGTAATAGTTATGATAAGTAAAAAGAGAAATGGCAAATATTTGTTCAGCGTTTGAAGTGTGTGGTAGGCCTAATATTGGTTTGATGGAGTTGGTCTCACCCAGTGGTTCTTCTCCAGTAGATTGTATTAAAATTCTTCTTGATAGTTTCTTTATATTCATTGATTCAAAGTTACAGTTCACTGATATAAAAAGGACTTACTTAATTCTCAATGTTAAATCACATTTACTATTTTATTTTATGCAAAAATGTTCACTCAAGATAAATGTCTTACTTCTATCTCCATTTTGCTGGGAGAAGAGAGAGAAAGAGACTTTCTTCAAAGTTCATTGTTGAAGAGAATTTAATTATGTTTTTAATTTTACACTGGTTAATCACTTGAACACTACTCTCTACTTCAAAAGTATGTAGAACCGAGTTTACAAAGACACTGTACCTAGACAAATAATGATAATTACATGATTTTTTTTTTTTTGTATTTTAGAGAATTTAATTGTGCATTGAGCCATGTCTATCAAATATTTTTTATAATTCGTTAATAATTTTTTATTAGGGATTGTTTATAAAAAGTACCAGTTTTTTCACAATTTTTAACGAACCATCCTTTAAAAAAACCATAAAAAATTTAATTAATGTTTGATGTAAAAGAAAATTTTATCACACCTTTGTCAATAGTTTCCAAACATTACCTTGGAAGTTTCAAAATTTTAATTTAATTATTTTTTTAAGTTCTTGTGATGTTTTTGGATTAACTTTTATTCAGCTGTGATAACTGTTACTCAGCATAATTTGGTACTGTTAGTATCGGCTTGATTCATGCAAACCAAATAAAATAGTTTCCAACCATAAATATTGATCAGCAATTTTTAATTGACATTTATTTGATATCGTCCGGATGTGCGGGACGCCTTCAAACGCCTCTCCCACATGGCATCAAAGCCTCGCGAAACTGCCACATCTCCGCTCCAAGCTCCGGCTCATCTGACTGCCGTTGTTAAAACTCCCATTTGCAAACTCCCATTAAAACTTCTTTTAAGTTTCATAAACTATATTTTCCAACTACAGATGAGGACATGGCATCAAAGCCTCGCGAAATTGCCACATCTCCGCTCCAAGGCTCATCTGACTGCCGTTGTTAAAACTCCCATTTGCAAACTCCCATTAAAACTTCTTTTAAGTTTCATAAACTATATTTTCCAACTACAGATGAGGGCTTAGGACCATCAAAGGCAGGTTTTAAAATGGTAGCTCCCGTTTTAGAGAGATTATCGATTATTTACATTTCATTATTTGGAATAGGGAGAAAAACCATTTAAATGTACATGTTAAGCCTGTAAAAGTGACCCTTGAATGCTCCAATTCATCTGATTGGAGCGATTTTTCAAATAATGATCTATAGACTGAAAGTAAATTATGTTGTATATATTGTACATAGTTGTAAATATTTAAAAAGCCATTAAGATGTTGTAAATAACTAAATGTAAATCGGCAGTCCCTATTAAACGGGAGCTACTATTTTTAAACCTGCCGTTGGAGGTCCAAAGCCCTCATGAGAAAACGGTTATGGAAAATGGTTGATGAAACTTAAAAGAATAAAGCAAATGGGAGTTTTAACAGGGGCAGTCAGATATGCCATGCCTTTGGAGCGGAGACGTGGCAAAATGGCGGGGCTTTGATGCCGTGTGGGCGAGGCATTTGAAGGCATAGTCTGACTGCACATCCTGACACTATCAAATTAACGTCAATTAAAAATCTATAGTGAAAAATACAATAATAATCTATACAATACATAAGAATCAATACTCTTCATTGAAGTTAGCTAAGTAAACATAAATAAATAAAATAATACACTGCATTTTTTTCAAAATGGAAACAAGCCTACATGAGCTCAGTAGTCTGTGCGTAGGCTTGTGTCACTATTATGAAATATATTAATGAATAAATAAGAGAACGAAAAAAAGAGAAAAGAAAAAATTGCAAATATGAGCAGTTAACAGGTTGACAGTTCATTAAGGAAAATGAGATACTTAGCAGAAGAATGTGTGGGGTGGGATACCATATGAATCATACATAATCCATATGATACATATGGATTATATAAATAAGTATACATTATTTTATTAAATTATCAGGTGATTGTTTATTTATACATAGGTCTACTTATTATTTTGTTTATTTAACCCTCCCGATGTTAATTGTTGGTTATGCAACAGAGTTACGCGTATTACGGATTTTAGTTGACGCAAAAACAACAACTACGTAGTGGTTCGTTTAACTACTAGAAAGAAGATACTAACAATAATTTCTTATACATATTTGATATCGTTTTAATCGTCATTTCCCCACGCACCTCCCAATACCTGTGAGTAGATGGATATCGTTTTTGTTAGAACACAGATTATCATATGATAATCAACAACACTACAACAGCTGTAAATGGTGTGCACATAGTTCGATTTTCTCATTGTAGGTTTTTTGTTTACGTAAATATTGTTTATATAAGTTATATTTTATATATGTAAATAACATTTAGAACAAATTGGCTATTTCAGAAGGTTTGCATTGTAAATATAAACATTTCTCAAGGTAGCGTGGACCTGATAATATGTTTTGAAAAAAAGATTTGTTTATTTTCTCTTGACCTCAACAAGATATCAAAATAAATAAATCAACTTATCTTTTGCATGTAGAAGTTCTGTATAATTTTATAAATAAAATGATATACAGGGTGATCAACTCAAGATGGCCACAATTGGGATCACAAAAAGTATTGATTTTACAGCAAATTTTAAATGGAAACCTTACCTCATTTTTTATGCTCGTTACAATTAGGTAGGTCAAATTTGAAAATTTAGTCACCATTTTCCAAAATGGCAGTCAACTTTGAAATTTCTTATTGAAACCCCTACTTTTTTATGATGGGTTCAGGTTTTACTAGTGATTCTAAGAATGTTTTCTCTTGGTATTATCTTGATATATTCAACCTTTTCGCCGCTAAGTGTGCTCAAACTTTCAGAAATCCTTATTACAACAATTTATTAAAGAGGGGTGTTCTGCCATTTACAAAAATAAAGCATAACTTATGATGCATTATATTTATTCAATTGAATGTTGAAAAGCTTTTCAATACATATTTATCCTTACACTAGTGGCAAAAATGGGCTAGCATTATAGAAACATATAGTGAACAGGGGGAGGGTTAAAACTAGTGAAATGTCATGACAAACCAGTAGGAAGAAGGAGAACATGTAAAGAGAATCGATGAATCTCACACAATTTCATGAGTTCATAAACCTCTGTCTGAGTTTAAGACTGGCAAGCTCATTTTTCGACACGCACGTCTATTTACATCATATGGCTATACTTACAAGTGTTTGAAATCTACCAGAAAAATATGCCTGATGGTGGTGCACAACTTTTGGTACGGTAACAACGCCCTATGCTTGTATAAGGTTTGATGAAGTTCCGTGGTACCAACAACAGGTTTTTAACATTTAATTAAATAAAAATAATGCCCTCTGAGTTAGATTTATTATTTGTAAATGTTAAAACGTGCCTCTTTAATAAATTGTTGATATAAGAATTTCTTAAACGTTCAGCGCTCCTAGCGACTAAACAGTTAAGTATATCAAAATAATACCAGAAGTAAAGTATTCATAGAATCAGCAGGGAAACATAAATCCATCACAAAAAATAGGGGCGCTCACAAGAAATTCAAAGTTGACCGCCATATTGGAAAATAGCGACCGAGTTTTAAAATTTGAACTGCGTAGTTGTAATTAACATAAAAATGAGGTAAAGTTCTCCATTAAAAGTTTGCTGTAAAATTAGTACTTTTTGAGATCCCACTTGTGGCCACCTAGGGTTGATCACCCAATAATATGGCATGCTTACTTGTGAAGAATTGGTTATAGGCATGACTGAACACTAAAAACTTCCATTTCCTCTTATTAGTAATTCTTAAAAAATAGTATTCTCATGGCCATTGATTTTGGTTTAAACACTACTTCAAACGTGTTAACCGTTATTACACCCAGTGTTTTGAATTTCAATAGTCGTTAAGAGTGGATTTGGAATATTTAACAAATTCATTATAAACAAGACTATATTGTGAAAAGAAAAACCCACAATGGATGGTACTTACTCTCTATTATCCATTCACCACTATTGCCTTCACCAGTTTTAACACCAAAGTATGTGGGAATGAAGTAGCGTAACGGGTCTCTCCATGTCAAAAAGGGCTCCTTCTAAAATAGAATAGTTATTACTTTTATCTATTTATCATTAACTTTCAGTTTATCATGATATGGATGAATACAGTAAGCAATTTTTTAGTTACATCTATGCATCTATAAATTAAAATGATTTTTTAATAACTTGTTCACATCTAGGTAGATTAAGGAGACTTATGATAGTTAAACTCTTTATCCGTGTTCAAATTTGATGTAGTATTACTTACAAAGTACTGTTCTGACTTCAGAGTAAATGACGCTATAGTTTATTAGGTGTTTACCGCAGCCCTGCAATCGACTGTGATTTGTTTTTATCAGCTTTATATAACTACAACTCCTGCACTGACAATTACACTACTTACAGTTTTATTGGTGAAACTAACATTAATACTTTAAATTTGATGAAAAATAATAGCTAAACTGATATATATATATATATATATGTATATATATATATATATATATATATATATATATATATATATATAATGTATTTTCTTGATATTTATTGTATTTTTTATGTTATGTATATATTTAATAGTATAATACTTATATTTGTATTATAAGTTAAATGTAAAGATAATTCAAGATTTAAATATTTTTTTATAAGCCTCTTAATAAGTTCAGCATATGTTGCAGAGAGCTTCCTGTAGTTTTAATTACAGTGTATCTGGACTGTTTTATTTCATGTTGATAGATGGACTCATGTTAGCCACATACTGGTAACTGACTAACATTATTTTCAAGTTTCTTATTTTGTTAACAACTCTGTAATATAATGATGGAAATAAATCATTTATTCATAAAGTAGTGGTTCTTACAGTACCTGCATTTTTATTTTTATTTTTTTTTAATCTTTTACAATTTCTGTTTAGGATTAAGTTGATTTTTGTATTATGAATTTTGGATTAGCGGGACTCTACTGTATCATTGAGTGTTTATACTAATAAATAGGTAGCAATGCAAGTAATGTGAGTGAGATACTGTAAATAAATTTAATATTGTGATTTTACGTTATATAGTTAACCTACTATAACTGGTAGTCAAAAGTGACAGAACAAGGTGTTACGAACGCAGCAAGTGACGGGATTAGCACGCAAAGTGAGCAGGGGTGTTCCCTAGTCTCAAACCTGAATTTAGTAAATGACTTTTTCATTTAGCTCATCGTTTCCCCTTTGGGGTGAAGATAGCCAACTCGAGGACTGAGGTATTGGCTTGTCAGGAAGTCAATTCTGATCAATTCCTAGTAAGACTGTACATTTTGTACAGTACATTTATGTGTCGATTGTTGCTGTTATTATAAATTTAATGAGGTTAATTTTTTGCAATTTCCAGCGTTTCGAGTAAACCTGCTCAGACACCAATTAGTCGAAGTTACAAATTTTGTCATAGGGCCTAAGTTCCCCTGATGTGCCTGACAAGTATTATATATATATATATATATATATATATATATATATATATATATTGAGACAGCTAACAGTGTTGCGTCATTTTACGCCAATAACATTGTGACGTCGATGTTAATTTGAAGAGTATATTAATATTTTATAGATGAATATAGGTCTTTTAGTTTATTCTAAATTGGTTAGTGTCACCAGATTTTAAACATTCCTGTTATAACGAAATTAAAGTAAAGTTAATTTTTCGAACTATGGTACTATCAATGTGAACCCATTTCGTACTTCTAACACTGTGGCGTCACGAGTATACTCATACAGATGATTATATCATTATGACGTCGTCAACGTATATGTTTTTCCTACGGTACATACACTATGGCGTCGTACAGTGTTGCCAGATTGAAATACCTATGTTTGGAAGCACGTGTGTCCGGTCCGCTCAGTCAGCACTCCTTGTTGGGAATATTCCTTTAGGTCTCTTCACTTAGACCTACTAGAGTACATTAATTCTTTTACGTAACCAACAATGTGACTTGTGTAAATCACCGATGGTCATTTACTTGCTCAATAACTATTGACACTATATGATTGGCCATTAATATACTAATTCTTTTAACTTAACTTAATTAAATTTTACATGAGATGTCCCTAGTGTATTTCAATTTAAATGCCGTCCATATTTTAGTTTTCACAGCCTTTTTTCTACACGTAGAATTTCCGCGCAGTTATCGTCTTACTGCGCTTAAGAGACAACGTTCCACTTACCTATAAAATAAAATTTGTGTCGGTACTGGTGGCGCAGTGCTGTAACCCAGCTACTTGGGGACAAACAGTTTGGGAGATTGTAGGCGATAGGTTCCATGCTCGGTCCTCTTAATACCGACGCGGCGTCCGCTCAATGGTTGCTATCAACGTGGACACTACTAGAGAAGTTTTGAGTGTCCATGTTTGATGTTAGTCAAGGTTAAATTGTATTGTGTAGGGAAGATAACTGAGTGTCAGACTTGTCAGTTAGCTGAAAATCAGACCAACACTACGTGGTTCGGATTCCACGTAGTTTCACTGGCCATTGGGCTATTACTAAATAGTCCTTTCTGAACTATGTCGAACTCAGATAGGAACAATGACTATACTCATTCTTCTACACTCATCACATTCATTCACTCCTCATATTCACCCAATCTTGTTGACAATCGGCGTTTTAGATATGAATAATGAACGAATAATGAAAAATATAATAAATAAACTTTTTCAATCTCAAAATGTGGTAATATTTCTGATTATTACTTTCCAGATCACATTCCTATATTTTGTAAAATAAATTAATACATCAGCCAAAGGACACAATTAGATATTACATTATGAGGCAACGCCGTCATAATTCCATAATGTACCTGACCAATTGTTTATTTAGTATTGTATTATAGGAGTTTGTTACAATAATGAAGAAAAATTTGGTCAGGTAAATTGAAACTAATATTATAAACTTACTGTTAATTATAATTTAATATAATATGCGTGTAGTCTTGCAATTATATACACACCCACCATACTAGTCAGAGGAGATATGACTTTATAGTCAGTGCACTTGTTTCATTAGCTCCCCCTTTAACCCTAATACCGGTACGCTGCGGAATTTCCGCAGTTTGTCTTATCTTAAAACCGGTAGACTGCGGAAATTCTGCAGTTTGACAGCACGCGACATAATCACTTGTCACAAAATAAACGTTAGCTGTATCAATATGATTCTTTCACCATTGTAATCATCGAAAGATACCAAATCCGATGGTATACATCGATTATTGTTTCGATGTCTTTGCATCGATGTTACAAAGTGATGAAAAAGAAGAAACTTTGAAAGAAGCATCTGGGACCGGTCACCATTACTCCAAAGTAGACGCTGTCAGTCATTTGTTGTGTTGTTTTTGTTGTAATTGTGTTGTAATTTGTTGTAAATATTCTCATATAACTATTTATATTATGTTAGAAAATACCATTATGGTAATTGTAAGACTAATTATAAGTCTGTAGATGTGATAGTCAATTATTTATGTATTTTTATTTACAATGATTTCCATGGTAACAAAATTTTAGGTTTATGTAGTAGTCACGGATATTATTATACAACTTTTTTATTCATAAACATATCTCTATATATTTTATATTTTCTAAAACTAGACAACATTTGCTACAAATTGGCTATCTTGGAATATAAAATTTATGAGTATTATATAATCTTATTGGCATACCCCCACCCTTTTTTTATTTTTACTAATGCATTTTTGTAAATTTCAAACGTCAGAAAAAAACATACATATTTTATATGCACAATTTGCATGCTAATATGATAGCCTGGTTCATTGTGAGTGCAAGGATATATAATACAACCAGGTTTAGTATATTTTGCTATTTTTTATGAATTTTATAAAAAAATTTAACGAAATGAGGAAAAACAGCCCGCCGGTTTAGGAAAATATAGCCGCCGGTAGTAGGGTTAAACGTCTGATTTTGTAGTTTTTTTTTATAAGTACTAACTTTAAATTTACTGAGTAAATTTTTTGAAAAAAACACATAATTAGTGCGTGAATATTCCTTTTTATTTGCTTTTTCGTAGTGTGTAAAATCACTGTTTTAGCTAAAAGTTTTCATGTTCAGTTCGCCAACAGCTAATTGTACAAGAGGCAAGACAGCTGACAAGAAGAAGGCCAGACGCTCGTTATCTGTGGACTCTGACCCAGTCGATAAGACAGGTAAACAAACCGCTGCTATGGCTCCAGCTGAGGACAAGGTCAATGTTAAATATATTGAAGAATGTGCGAAAAAGTTCATTTTAGGTGAAAATTATGTTGAAGCGCTGATGACAAAACTTTCAGAATAAATTAAAGTAGCAGTCCAGGAGGCTGTTGACTCATCAATTAAACCGTTGAGGATGGAGGTTGACAAGCTGAAGTTGCAAGAAACTGAGTTAACAGAGTTGTTGAAGCGGCAGGACAAACAGATTAAAAGCAAAATAGGCGATTTACAACAATATCAGCAACGGAATAACGTCAGGGTGTTTGGCTTGCCTGAGAAACAAGGTGAAGATACCGACAAGTTGGTCATGGATCTCTGCAGGAAGAAGTTCGGTGTTGATCTTCCAGGGACCACCATCTGCCGTTCGCACCGCATCGGGCCCAGGGCGCAGGCCAAACAGTATGGAACCCCTGGACACCGGCCTATCATTCTGAAGTTTGTGAGCTACCGTGATCGGCGCCACGGACGGCCCAGTGATGTGGGTCATCAGCGATGGCAAGCGCTGACCCGCAACTCGACTGGAAGACTTACCTGAGGCTATACTGTTTGATAGTAAGGCATATTACAGACAGGGAAAGCTTTGTTTTATTTTATTGTTTATTTATTTACTTATAGTTATTACTATGTTTGGCTTACTTTTTATTTATTTATATAGTTTTTATTGATTAATTGCTTTAACACATTCGCTGCTGAAAAAATATGTTAAAAACATGCCAGAAACTAAAATAATATTTTGTAATAAAACAATACCTTATATAGTCAGGAAACAGGGTTGATACACCAAATCCAGTTTATGGCCTCAATTCTGGTAGATCGGGGCTTCCGAAGTGATCGTCCGCCGGCGGTGGAGCCGCACATCGCAACGAAACCCATGCGCGCCGCGAGACGCTGCCGCAATTAGTCGCGGCAGGTCACATTCCTGAAGTTTAAATACGCCATACAGGAGTATCATTTCCGATATCAGAATCATCAGATTCATAAGAATCAGAGTCATCTGAAGCATTTCCCATTATCTGATGTTGGATTGGGTCATCAACTTCACCATCACTAACGGCAGGACAATGTCAGGAGCCGAAGATGGCCCAGGAGTTGGTTGAAACATTGCAGAAAAGAATAAAACGCACTATACAAATATATTTACAATATAACACAAATCACAATACAATATAACACAACACGATACTAATGTTTCACTATTATACACAAAAATAAAATGGTAAAACTCCGATGCAAGCCAACTGGCTCAAAATGGCGCGATCCACGAACGGCGAACACCGAAACGTGACGCAAGACACAGGCAACAATGCAGCGCAAATCCGACAGTTATACGGCAAGTGGCTAGACCACACTGAATTCCACAAACAAGCATTGCTTCGTCAACCGCCGGCAACAGTTCCGCTGCGCGCGCAGGCACGCTAACCCCCGCCAACTGGCTCAAAATGGCGCGATCCACGAACGAAGAACAAGGAAATGTGACGCGAGAAACAGGCTATAATGCGGCGCAAATCCGACCCTTCTAAGCCAAAGGGCTAGACGACACTGAAGCGTACAAGCCGGTATTGATCCGTCCACCGCCTGCGACCTATCCGCTGCTCGCGCAAGCACTGCTATCACCCGCGGGCGTGTGACCCGCACTCAATGTGTTAAATGAATAGATAGCATGTATAATAAAATGCTAAAATTGCACTTGTAGAAACAAAGTACCATTTGTTACGTGCAGAATGGCCCTATTCAGTCAATATAGGGCTTCAGTATATATGGAATGAAAAAAAAATCAACTGGTAATACTCCCCCTCCACTTGTAATTAGCTCTACAGCTATCGTCATTGCGAGCTGCACATCTGGCTCATACACATACAGTAAGTAGTATTAACCCACCCGCCCGCCCATACACGTACAGTGATTGACCAACCCGCCCGCCCATACACGTACAGTGATATTGACCATAACGCCCGCCCATACACGTACAGTGATTGACCAACCCGCCCGCCCATACACGTACAGTGATATTGACCATAACGCCCGCCCATACACGTACAGTGATTGACCAACCCGCCCGCCCATACACGTACAGTGATTGACCAACCCACCCGCCCATACACGTACAGTGATTGACCAACCCGCCCGCCCATACACGTACAGTGATATTGACCATAACGCCCGCCCATACACGTACAGTGATTTACCAACCCGCCCGCCCATACACGTACAGTGATATTGACCATAACGCCCGCCCATACACGTACAGTGATTGACCAACCCGCCCGCCCATACACGTACAGTGATATTGACCAACCCGCCCGCCCATACACGTACAGTGATTGACCAACCCGCCCGCCCATACACGTACAGTGATTGACCAACCCGCCCGCCCATACACGTACAGTGATTGACCAACCCGCCCGCCCATACACGTACAGTGATTGACCAACCCGCCCGCCCATACACGTACAGTGATATTGACCATAACGCCCGCCCATACACGTACAGTGATTGACCAACCCGCCCGCCCATACACGTACAGTGATATCGACCATAACGCCCGCCCATACACGTACAGTGATTGACCAACCCGCCCGCCCATACACGTACAGTGATATTGACCATAACGCCCGCCCATACACGTACAGTGATTGACCAACCTGCCCGCCCATACACGTACAGTGATATTGACCAACCCGCCCGCCCATACACGTACAGTGATATTGACCATAACGCCCGCCCATACACGTACAGTGATTGACCAACCCGCCCGCCCATACACGTACAGTGATTGACCAACCCGCCCGCCCATACACGTACAGTGATTGACCAACCCGCCCGCCCATACACGTACAGTGATATTGACCATAACGCCCGCCCATACACGTACAGTGATTGACCAACCCGCCCGCCCATACACGTACAGTGATATCGACCATAACGCCCGCCCATACACGTACAGTGATTGACCAACCCGCCCGCCCATACACGTACAGTGATATTGACCATAACGCCCGCCCATACACGTACAGTGATTGACCAACCCGCCCGCCCATACACGTACAGTGATATCGACCATAACGCCCGCCCATACACGTACAGTGATTGACCAACCCGCCCGCCCATACACGTACAGTGATATTGACCAACCCGCCCGCCCATACACGTACAGTGATATTGACCATAACGCCCGCCCATACACGTACAGTGATTTACCAACCCGCCCGCCCATACACGTACAGTGATATTGACCATAACGCCCGCCCATACACGTACAGTGATTGACCAACCCGCCCGCCCATACACGTACAGTGATATTGACCAACCCGCCCGCCCATACACTTACAGTGATTGACCAACCCGCCCGCCCATACACGTACAGTGATTGACCAACCCGCCCGCCCATACACGTACAGTGATTGACCAACCCGCCCGCCCATACACGTACAGTGATTGACCAACCCGCCCGCCCATACACGTACAGTGATATTGACCATAACGCCCGCCCATACACGTACAGTGATTGACCAACCCGCCCGCCCATACACGTACAGTGATATCGACCATAACGCCCGCCCATACACGTACAGTGATTGACCAACCCGCCCGCCCATACACGTACAGTGATATTGACCATAACGCCCGCCCATACACGTACAGTGATTGACCAACCTGCCCGCCCATACACGTACAGTGATATTGACCAACCCGCCCGCCCATACACGTACAGTGATATTGACCATAACGCCCGCCCATACACGTACAGTGATTGACCAACCCGCCCGCCCATACACGTACAGTGATTGACCAACCCGCCCGCCCATACACGTACAGTGATTGACCAACCCGCCCGCCCATACACGTACAGTGATATTGACCATAACGCCCGCCCATACACGTACAGTGATTGACCAACCCGCCCGCCCATACACGTACAGTGATATCGACCATAACGCCCGCCCATACACGTACAGTGATTGACCAACCCGCCCGCCCATACACGTACAGTGATATCGACCATAACGCCCGCCCATACACGTACAGTGATTGACCAACCCGCCCGCCCATACACGTACAGTGATATTGACCAACCCGCCCGCCCATACACGTACAGTGATATTGACCATAACGCCCGCCCATACACGTACAGTGATTGACCAACCCGCCCGCCCATACACGTACAGTGATTGACCAACCCGCCCGCCCATACACGTACAGTGATATTGACCCACCCGCCCGCCCATACACGTATAGTGATATTGATATCTATATCCATCCATTTTTTTTTTCTGAATCTGTATATATATATATTTTTTTCTGAATCTGTAAAGCTGAATCCATATAATTTTTTTCAGAATATATGGATTCAGTATTAACTATTATACAAATATGTTTCCTTTTACATTAACACATTGTCATAATTCGTAAATTCATAACATTTGCATTTTATTTATTTTTTTTCTTTAATTGAACTAGTTTATTTGTATTCATATTAAAATTTTACTAGGAAATTATGTAGTCAGCTAATTTATAATTACTAATACTATACCATTAACTTTTAAATAGCCTATTGTTACTGTTTGATTTAAAAACCATTATATTTGGGAAAACTGTAGCGTGATTTGGGGCATTTAATTACCATTAATACTAATAAGTGGGGCATTCATTCGTCTAAACTTTTCCTTTTTAAAGTTATTTTATATTATTGTAAATTTGAATTTACGTAGTGATATGATTAAAAATGGCAACCATTACTTACTATTTTGTTTAACATGGAGCTAATAACAAGGACACTGTGCATAGTTTAAATTGAAATTTAAAGATTAGTTTTGAAAATTTTTATTTTAATCAATTAGTTAAGCTTTTATGTCACCACCAATTAGATTTAATAATATTCGTTTTGTTTATTTAATTTTTCTTTTTTTTAGGCGCCAGTTGTAACAATGTTGATCTTGGTTTTTCTGTGTGTGTGTGTGTGTGTGTGTGTGTGTGTGTGTGTGTGTGTGCGCGTGCGCGCGCGCGTGTGCGCGCGCGCGCGTGTGCGTGTGTTTGGGTCACCATTGACCGCTGCTACTGTAGGTACCTTGTTGTCGCACTTGAACTCTGACCCCTTCCCCGCCCTGGGCGGGAGCACCTCCCCACCCTCTCACCGCTAATCTCTGCCCCATACTCAAGCCATATCATAAATATCTAAAGGCAGCTCATGTTAATGCCCAATCTTTGATATGCCGTTTTGATGAATGTTAAAAATTTTTTATAATGATTTATTTGATCTTATATTTATATCTGAGACTTGAATGAAACCTCACACTAACATTAAATCAGTTGAATTACCAGGCTATTGCCTTCATCAAAACGATCGTCTCCACAAGGGGTGTGGAGTTGTTGCCAAATACGTCAAGTCTCACCTGTCGTTACATATTGCATGCTTGTGACACTTCTAGAGAAGGGTTTCTTTTAATCAATCTTTTTGATTATCACACTCCAAAGATTAAAAAACGAGTTACTAAATGCTCCTTGGTTCAACATAGCTGTTTGTGGTTCCTGCTGGCCTGAGCGCCAGCAGCTGGCCGTGAGGTGATTCTTCCAGTCACTTTAGTAAAAAGCAGTGCTGACGAGTGGAGGGTGGTTAGGAGAGCGAATAGTTTCAGACAGGGAACAACACATTCAGACACTGTAATTATTTTAAAATGTTCTGCTTTGCGCGTTGAGGAGCCAGTTTGTAACAAAACAAGTGAATACGTCATTGATGGGCCTGTCCTTTGTCCAAAGAAGAATAATGCTCCATGTAAAGTAAAAACAACTTGAATTTTCTCACGTTCTGATGGGTGCTGTCCCCTAATTTATTTAAATTAATAATCATATTCCATGTAAGGAAAATAAGTTATTAAGCATTATGATGGTCATGACTCTCATGGACGTAATCTATACCCTCTTATACGGAAGAAAGTGCAAGGCCCCTCAAATGTAACCTGTATTGTTAAGCCTGGAAAGACACTTGAAACTGTACTAGAGGACAGCACTCATATTCGGAAATCACTGACCAAAAATGACTGTCTTGTTCTCATGGCTGGAACAAATAATATTCCACAGCGCTGTGGTGGTATGAGGTTCTCTTTGACTGATTCCCTCGAATCTTCAAAAATGACGAACGTTGTGGTCCTGGGACCAAGAGGTATGATATCCCCGACCTAATCATTACTGTTTCAGTAGTTAACAGCAACTTTATTAAAATCATTGACCAATATGACCATGCAAATTTTGTATCTCTTGACCAAATCCTCCGACAAGGTTTTACGAGGTATTGCCTGCATCTCAACTGGAAGAGTAAAATTTAGGTCGATTGTAGATGCAGTCATGTCTCATAACTCAAAATCTAAACAACATGTAGCCAAAATACTTGTATTCAAAAAGCTATAATGGAGTTATTAAAAATTTCCATGCTAGAATTATATATAACTCTATTTATAAAAATAATGACAGTTTCACTTCAAATACTTAGCATTGTGGCTCCAACAGTTCAATTGATAATCCGGCCTCTGCAGCTACTGTGGTTGGTGATCCGGTGGGAGGTGAGGCTTGGTCGAAGTCCCTGTCTAACGCCCATTTTTTTAGGACTCAGCAGGCCCAGAGCACTGAATACCTAATTTATATTAATCCAAAACCTCAATGTCCTCCTCTCAGAATCTTCCATCAAAACATATGTGGTATCAGAACCAACAAAGACCTACTGGAAGTGCACCTTCAATGTGAAAGTCCTGATATATTGTGTCTTTCAGAACATAATCTTAAACAAGAACAGTATGATTTTTTCTCTCTACCTGGATATTCACGTGTTTCGACATATTGCCGAGATCTAAGGAGAAGGGAGGGGGGATTTGCATTCTAGCTAAAGTAAACATCGAGTTTGAGCAATTAGATGTTTCCCAGTTCTGTTCAGAAAGCTACTGTCATATAGCTGCTGTAAGGTTCAATCTTGCAAATTCCAAAAAATCTACATAATTCCTGGTAATGGATACAAACAATTTATTGAGAGCTTAACGCAATGTCTTGACTGTGTTCTGGTTGGATCCATGCCTACAGTTGTCATTGGCGACTTCAATATTGATGTTTTGAGTGATGGGCTCGCAAGTCGGTATTTTATACATACATTGTCAACGTATGGTTTGAGATATACAATCTCAGACTATACTAGAGCATTTAAAGACACCAAGTCCTCAATAGATAACATATTCACGAACATCCATGAATCTCAGATATATAGTCAAGTTGTTGTAGCTGCATTATCTGACCATCATGCTCAGGAAGCTATTCTCACTTTCTCTTTATCAGATCCATTAAATGTTCCAAGATTTAAGGTTTGTAGAGCATTCACTGATGAAAATATTCAAATTTTTAAAACACTTTTGAAAAGCGAATCTTGGAACTCTGTTTTTTCGGTGCAGGACATTGATTCTGGGTTTAATAAAATTCTTGACAGTTTAATTCCTTTCCATTAAAAACAAAACAAAAAAAAAAACATTTTCAACAAAAAACACAGCAGTAAAGTTCAGCTTGATGCAGGGACTTGGGCACTGAGAGAGGAAGTTTTGGAACTTTATTTAGACACAAAAGATCTTGACTTTAACCATCCTCAAAGAGCTCAGTATAGGAGATTGAGACACCTTTATAAAAAGAGTGTGCGCAAATGTAAGGTGCGCTCAGTAAGATTCACCTGTCATCTAACAAAACTAAATGTATTTGAAGTATAGTCAATAGTTATAAATTTTCTAACTCAAAAAAATCTCTTAATCCACCTCAAATCAGCCTAATTAGTGAAGATGGCATGAGTGAAATAATAAGTGACCCTTATAAAGCAGCTGACAATTTTAACTCGTTTTTCTCTTTAATAGGCCATCTCGACTCTAATCAAAATCAGAATCAAATAAGTGTTCATCCATATAATAACTTGCAATTTGACCCTCCACCAATTACATCTTCCATATTTCTTTCCGAAGTGACAAATGAAGAGGTGGAAATAGAGATCCTGGCTCTGAAATCTAAACATTCCTGGGAGTCAGATGAAATCTCTTTATATGTGTTGAGACAGGTCAATGATCTTATATCATTTCTCATTAACTTGTCATTTGAAACTGGAAAATTTCCAGATTCTCTTAAACATTCAATAATTCGATCACTACATAAAAAGGAAACAAGGGATTGCAGTAATTACAGGCCATTCGCCCTTCTCAACATTGCCGACAGTCTTGGAAAGAGTGTTCTTGTCTAGATTGTTGTCTTTTATTGGAAAAACAACATCGTATCAAGTAGTCAGTTTGGCTTTACTAAAGGCAAACCGACAGCAGACGCTGTAAATTCTTAGTTTCGTCTATTTCCAAATCGGTAGATACAGGAACACCAGTCATTGGACACTTTTTCGACTTAAATCAAGCCTTTGACATGGTGGATCATGACCTATTGTTAGCCAAAATCGACAGGCTTGGAATAAGAGGAATTTCCCAATTTTGGATTAACACATGTCTTCGGGGAAGAGTTTAGTCAGTAAAAATTCCGTTTGTGAACAATAATAACTATATCAAATGGGCTAAATCTTCTTCTGTTCCCATTCTTAAAGGGGTTCCTCAAGGGTCGGTGCTTGGGCCTGTATTATTTCTTTTATATATTAATGACTTGCCATTGAAAATATCCGACGAAGGAAGTAGGGTGTGTTTATTTGCGGACGATACGTCTCTGTTATTAACTGGTAAAAATCGATCACAACTTGAAGAGACAATATTCAAGAAGTCTAGTATTCTTCTTCAATGGTTTTTCCAAAACCGTCTGACAATAAATAAAACCAAAAACAAGTTTCTAGAATTCGATATCAACAACTATGATCATTATCGCCCCCTTTCTTGCTTTATTGGTGATACATTAACCAGTCCTTCTCTGGTAACGTAATTTCTTGGAATTTACATAGATAATAACTTGAGATTTAAAGACCACATTGATTCTGTCTGTAAAAAACTAAGTTCTGGTGTATTTGTGTTAAAAGGCCTCTCTTCAACTCTGGACGCATCTGCCCTATTAGCCGTATACTATGGCTTTGAGATTTGGAGCCATTTTCCATCTTACTCGTAAAACATCTTGCAAACCGTACTTCAAAGAAAATTGAATTTTGACTTTTCCTTCTATTTACATAAAAAGATCAGTACTTTTGTTAGAAATATTATGCATACCTTTCAGACACTCCAGAACGACCACAAATACAATCTTCGCCCTAACCATAACATCAATGTTCCTTCACATAAAACATCTTTCTATAAAAGACAGTAGGTGTGTAATGGTTCCAAGCTTTACAATTCACTACCGGATTCTCTAAAGGCCGAGAGTAGCGTGCGGAGTTTTGAAAAACAGATTACTGAGTTGTTGGTGCAGGGCTGTCACTACAGCGTTGGGGAATTTTCAAAATAACGTTTCCCTATTTCCTACCACCACATGCAATTAAAAAAACTATCTGTCAGTATTATTTAAGGTTATTTTTATTCTAAGTATTTTTAAATAGCCAATAATTTGTTTTTGACCAAATGTACGATTATAATGACGCTATTATGCGGCTTGTTTGGCTATTTAAATAAAGATTATTTTCTTTCTTTCTTTCTTGGCTTACTAATCATATTCGCCATTTGCAAAAAACAAAGAGACTCAGCTTTTTGTCGTGCTAAAAGGACAAAATCTGCCCGGACTGGGCTGTTTATAAACGGCTATGAAATAGAACCCAACAGCAAATTAGAAATTCTAAGATCAGATTTGATTATAATTCCTTTTCTCAAAATCTTCCTACAAAAATATTATGGTTCAAACTTAAGTAGCTATGAATCGGGAAATCAAAGCAGGAATCCACCATTTCTTTTGAATTGAACTCTCTCAATGATTTCCTCGTTCATATCCCTGTTGCCATGACCGGTGCACGCAGTTATGTTACTGAGATTGTGAATAACCCAACAGTGGTTCCCAACCATCAGTTTTATTTTGCACCTGTAACTGAGGCTGACGTGCTTAAGGCTGTCATGAGGATGTCCAGCGGCGCTGTCGAGGCTGACAATATTCCCATCCGATTTATTAAAGATACACTACCTGTTACTCTGCCCATAATAACTAAAATATTTAATGTACCGGTACCTATATTTGAAATTAGCTTCCTTTCCTGTTATCTTGAAACATGCTGTAGTACGTCCATTACAAAATTGCTCCTCACTTGAAACTCCTTCTGACTTTAGGCCTATCAGTGTACTTTCCGCCCTCTCCAAATGCCTTGAACGAGTCGTACACCAACAATTTATATTGTACCTGAATCAAAATCAAATGTTGTCGAAATATCAATCTGGCTTTTGTTCCAATCTTAGTACTACTACTGCTCTTCTTAAGATCACTGATGACATTAGGCTAGCCATGGATAAGAGACTCGTTACTATTCTAACTTTATTTGATTTTTCAAAACATTTTGATTGTGTCTATCGTCCTTTACTTCTCATTAAATTTAAAATAGTTGGCTTCTCTGATGGTTTTGTTAACTGGGTTAAGTCATAGCTTACTGACCGACAGCAACTTGTAAGGGCAGGGGATGCTGAGTCGAGTGGAGGTCCGTCACACGAAGGGTTCCCCAATGCTCCGTCCTTGGTCCGTTGTTATTTTCCCTGTAGCTCTACTTCTATCGATTCCACAACATAGAACTACGATTTTCAATCCATGCTTTTTAGTCACTTCATGTCGTTTGTGGAATTCTCCTTCTGATAGTTTGAAAGTTATAGAAATCCGTGCTCGCTTTGGGGCGGAGGTCAGGGAGATGTTGCTTGAACTGCAGTAGTGGGGGCATTGGCGGCGATGCGTGGGCATGCAAGTGAGCGAACCATGTATGAATGAAAGTAGTGAATGAACTTAAATAGTCTAAGATATATTCATAGTTTATAATGTACTATGTAACATTTATTGTGTTTTAAGTTATAGTGTTTTGTTTTATTAACATTAGATACAATTTTTTGAATTTTGAATCACATATAAATTTACTCATGTTTTTTTGTGGTTAAGTGGAAGAGAGGACCAAATAGTTCTAACTTCGCCACACTAATAAAGACATTTTTCATTTCACTAGCCTATTCCGTTGAACCCGAGACATAAAAACCACACTAACCCATCCTGTAGACACACGACACATGACGAGCCAGTGACCTATCATATTACTAATTTATACTCATAAGCAACACGCCAAGTTGAACTGAAGTAGCTGGTGGGTGAATTGAGTCATGTCAGCTTCATTGCGGGGACGACAGCATAGACTCTCCTGCGAAACTGCGTCCCTCTCAGCCGCATGCCGCCAAACCGGATAGTGTGGCAGCGGCCTTAGGCTGAAATGTTTAACTGTTAAAAATTTGTATTTATTTGTAATGTCTTACAATGCGGGAAGACAAATATTTCAAAATACATATATATTATAAAATTGTGGTATTAAGAATGTGTTACAAGACAACTTATTTAAAATTCTTCATGGTACAGTGGTACTGACCCACCCGCCTACCCATACACGTACAATGGTACTGACCCACCTACTTACACATACACATACACATACAGTGGTACTAGAGAAAGAACGAAGGGACAGTAGGATAGGTATGAGTTTATATGGAGAGAGATCAATTAGCAATTCAAACTAATTGTTATTCTTTGATCAGGAAAATAGACAAATTATAGATATTGTGTAAAATGAAATCTTTTATATAAAAAATTTTCATGAGTCAATGGTTCGTTCACAATTAATTGCTGTACAAGTTGATGTGATCCTGACTCCGCTCCCCCTGACAACGCATGCACTCCGTTATAGGTCTTCTCATTGCATTTTAATAGAATAACTTTAGGACAAATTACCGTAATGAAACTTGTTACTGTAGAGAATCCACATTATATTGTCCTAAATGTATTTGATCAATCGGGCGGTCATGTAGCCTAATAAAATACTTCCTTTGGCTTATTTTGTTGTTGTTGTTGTTTCGTTGAAAACAAACTTGACGAGGTGACTAAACCCATCCATTCTACCCATTAACACGTTGACTGCTATACATGTTAGACCTATACCACGTCTATATCTGAAAGTTAAAAACAAAAAAACTACTCAGCATTAGTGTTTTCAGATGCTAATTTGAGATCAGGAAGTCGGTGGGATGGTTTATTGTTCATTCCCTGTCAGTAAAAATCCATGGGTCGGATCCGGGTCGTCAGCTCCTGGGGATGCGCCAAGAAGGCAAATGTATGGCAACATTTTCAAAATGCACCCAAACAATGTCACAAACACTTTATATTTCACTAAAAACTAATTGTTATATATTTACAATATTTACAACGCCATCCAATAATATTTGTTCCTGTTTCCGGTCACTTCCAAAGTCATCATCACTTTCATTACGATCAGCCATTTTTATTTAAATTAACACTATTACTTCACTAAATGATAATAAGCTATATAAAACACTAGTAAAATTAAACTATATACAAATATAATATAAGCAACTACTCACTAAATACTATAAAAACAATAACGTGTATAAGAAAACTCAAAAAATCGCTAGGCGGAAACGACGAACACCAAAATATAGCACGTGTTGCACTGAAGGAGCGGGCGACATACAGTCCTCCCTCCACAAGAGCTGAGCTCACACTGCCTAGTATAAGAGAACATTGCAGCGCGACACGGATCCGGGGCACGCGCACTCGGCGCTCGACCACGCGGGACCCGGAACCGGGTCGTCAGCACTCAACGTGTTAAATATGGCAAGGCGACGATTTCTTTCCATGTTTGCATGACATTTAACAAACCCTCTGCCCAGCCTATAGACATGACATTTGATATATGTGGATATATCAAATGTCTCTCATATTCATAATATCTGACAATCTTACTAACTCATGCATACACACTCGATATTCAACGAGCCCACTAACCCACCCCATACATAAGATACTTGACTAGTGTTCTAATCCACCTTATGGACAATATGGACTTTACAACCCAACCAATCAACCCTGAATCTTGGTGAGCCCACTAAATATATGCTATTTATACGTGAAGCTTAACGGACATGCGAACCCAGCATAGCCTATAGACACCCAACATTTGACGAGACTACTAATCCATTTTCTAAACAAATGACAGTTGATTATTCTACTGATCAATATTATAATAGACACATGACAACTGAATTGTCTACAAACCATACCAAAGACACATGAAGCTTGACGAGCTTACAAAGCCAAACATGTACAGTTACTATCTAAACATTTTCTGCAATAATACCTGCAATTATGAAGGACAGTACGGTCGCGGTAATCCGAATATTTGTTTGCAAGCACTGTTCGGTTTATCAAATCGTTCGGATTATCAAAGTTTGATTAAAAATGCTGATTATTGCATAAAATCGCTGAGTTAACATTGTGTGTTTACGCTTAGTTGACATTTTGATAAGTGATGTAAAGCCACGAACAGTACAGTATTAGAACAACAGTAATGACACTAGCCGTTTCCAAAACTTACAAGTCTCGATATGTAACGAAAACAGCTGTTTCGAATGACCGGGAGGGGGAAATCCTGTGTATCGGCCTGTTCGGTAC